>CM035406.1:64173775-64228775 GCA_020310875.1 Ceratopteris richardii
TTCGATCTGGTGTTTCACTTAGGTCAAAAAGTAGAGCATCTATAGGTGAGTTGAATCCAATATAGTTGAGAGTCCTGACATCTGTATCTGTGAAGGTTTCTATGCATGCTACCACAAGTCACATCACTCTTACCAATAATATACAAGCTGGATCATTTACATCTTTGTATGTAGATATAACAGATTCTGTTGTATCAATCATATACTTCTTTGTTGGCCATGTTCCTGCTTTTGGTCTTGCTATTTTTGGAAAATTCAGCCATTTTGCTAGAATATGTCCTGCATTTCTTCTTTCCAAAAACATTGACCATCCTCTTCTTCTTGCTACTAGACAATAGGCTGGATTTATCTTTAACTGTAAAGGTGCCTCTTTCTAGATCTTCTTGCATTCCTTATTAGCATCCAACCATTTGCTCCTCCATTTAGGATTAGCTTTTTCAAACAACTCCTTAGTGACATTAATGTCTTCTTCATATTCCAAATATCTGTTTGGTAGTAGTCCTACCCTTGCAATCTGATAATTTTTAATACTCTCCATAATCATACAAAAAGGTATTCCTAACCCATCTGCTACCCAATGATGTTGATCTGGTTTTACTCTTTTATTGAGAGCAAATTTTACAATCTGTTCTTCATACTCATTATGCATTTTCCTTATGAATTACATTTTTGATTCCCTATCTATTAAAAGCCTTTGAACAAATTCATCTGAATATTCTTCAACAGCTTTGTCTCCTTGTTCATCACAATTTTGAGTTTTGTTATCTTCTCCCCTTCATGTTCCTCTGCTTGTGTAGTCATTACCTGTTCTTCAACCTGTTTTTGTGATTCTTCCAAGTTTTTCTGTAATTTCTCCACCATCAACATTAATCCTTGATTTTGGGATATCAATAACTCTTTCTCTGATTTCCATTCACTTCTTTCTTTTTCTATATCCAATTGCCATTCACTCCTTCTTTTGCTATATCCAAATGTAATTTGCAGCATGCACACTAGCTTGCTTCTCCATTTCCTTGAATTCCTTCAATTCTATTTGTAACCTTAGAATTTCTTTATTCAACTCCTCCCTCTCATCCTGGGCTATTTGTACAATCTTACTCTCTTCTTTCATTTGGCCTTCCTCCATCAACAATCTATTTATGTCTTCATTAGCTTTGACCATGATCTGATATGAGCTTTGAAGGGTTCTAAATCTTCCTTCCATTTTCTTTAATTCCATGTCCATCTTACTACTATGCTCTAACTGCTTAGCACATTTGTCCTCAAGAAATTGGATTTTATTTTAGCTCTAAACTTCTTGTCCTTCTAATGAAATTATTCTTTGAGACAAACTTTCATTCTTTTCCTTGATGGCCCTAATCTGCTCTTCCAACTGTTCCTTTTCTTTCTTTTGCTCTTTAATGATCATACTAGCCTTTACAAATTCCGACTCAGCCACCATCCCTGATATAATCATATTTCTGCTGGAGGGTCTGAATTGTTCTATGTTACTCATGATGATTTGACATGCAGATCTAATATCCTTTGGTATCCTTTCAAGGCCAGTTTCTAACTTGATTTGCTTTACTTCTATCTGCTTTTCCTCTTTATATTCATTTTTTCTGCCTCCTCTTCCTCATATTCTATAACCTGATTCTCTTCCTCTTCATAGTCTTTTTCTTCTCCCATCTTTTCTGCCTTCTTTTCCTCAATTTCCTATTGTTTCTCTTGAAAGACTTGTCTTTCCTCTTCTTGGACTTTGTTTCCCTGGATTGAAGTTGAGTCACCCTCTCCTGAGTTCTTTATCTGATCATTCAATTGCTGCTCCTTTTGTTCCTCCTCCTGCTCATCTATGTCCATAAGATCTAATTCTTCTTCCTTTTCCTGATTTTCTGTATGTGCGGACTCTTCATTATGACCTATATCAAAGAGTACTTCCCTTATACTCTGATTTATTTCTCTTTCTGTACTTCCAGCTCTACTTTCTATGAAATTTGTTTTTTCTGATCTTACATCCTTTTCTTCCTCCTTGCCTCCATCTTCTTGACTCTGCATCTGACTATATAATTGTGCTTCTCCTTCCAATCCTGGTTTTCCCTCATATGGTTGGTAGTGAAGTTGTTGTGAGGGTTTTGTCCATATAGCTTTAAATCCTGTGTCCACTAGTCCACTACTGAGTTCTTCCTTTGCTTCTTTTGCTTCACCTTCTTCTTCTCTCATCACTTGTTTACCTTTTAATTTCCTTTTTTCCTCCCCAGGACTAACTTGTTTTGTTGATCCTTCATAGATCTGTATCTCTTCTGTTTTTTGACTCAATTCCTTTGGTGTTTTGTTTTTTACAAAAGCTTGTACTCTAGTTACCAGAGTGCTGGGTACTAAGAGATTTAAACTTTTAAGAAGGAAATTCTCAATATCACTTTCAGAATCTGAGGAAAATTGTGAAGAAGTAGCTACTCCTTGTTTGTCCATTCTGTGCTCTTCTGCTCCAATTGATTTCTTTTGATTCTTTTCTTCTGATGATATTTTTGATGATAATTTTACTGACTCTTGCATCTGTACATGTTCAACTGCCTTACCCTTATTCTTTTTGGTTAACTTCTTTCTCTGGGCAGGTTTTTTCAGGACCTTCTTTTTCACTACTACCGTAGTCCTAGTCTCTGGAGGACCTTGTAATTCCTTAAAATAGGCCAATAATTCTACTTCTTTTTTGACAAATACTTCTTCAGTTTCTGCAGCCATCATTTGATCATGCAATTCTTCATAATGTTCCACCTTCTCTTGTACCCAATCAATTGCTTTACATGAGTAATTTTCCAGCATTTTCTGATACTAAGCTTCATATATTGCCCTCTTATCATTACCTTGAGTTAAATATGAATAGAGTTGTTCCTTGCTTGTTTGAGGTGGATGGGGTTCCTTTGAGGCTTGTACTTCTTTTTGAGCTGCTTCACAGTCCTCTTTTGTCACTTCTTCCTGTTCCAAGACCACATTCCTTGGATCTAATCTTCTCTTCTTTACTAGAATTACTTCTTTTGATACCCCTTTCCTTTTTCTTTATGATCCCCTCATGCTTGTCTAGGCTTCTGCTTCTCTTATAAACATCATCTTTGAAGAACTTTTAATTTTTGACATCAAACTCCTAAAATATTGAGCTTCTGGAGCCAATTTGAGCTGATCCTCCATACCTAAAACATGGTATATAATTCTTGCTAAAAATTGTGCTCCATTTATAAACTTCAATTGTTCCCAATGCTTTGTTGCTTCCTTTAACTAGTCATGAATGTAAGGAGTTACATCCATTACTCCAAATGGTTTAGTCTTGTCCTTATTATTGAGCATGACCAATGTACTAGCTTATGTGGCATTGTATATCTTGGCAACTTTGGGAAACACAAATACTGAAGAAACATTCTGATGGAAAATTCTTCATTTTCCTTTCCTTTGAAATCCACAAACTTTGAATATTCAGCATAGGTTGCTTTATTCTTTTTGACAAAACTGCAATCCAATTTAGTTCCCATGGAATAAAATTGAAGAGTTGCCCTAATGTGTTCTGCTTTAATGGTGATCTGTACCTCCTTGTTCTCTTTATCCTTAATTGAACACCTAAAATATGCCTCATTACCTTTTCCGACTTCCAACAAACTGGACATGACTTGTGATACCCTTTCAAAATCTATAAAGAATAGAGGTTCATCCAGTAGTCTATGTAGCCCCACTGATTTCCATCTTTTATAATTAGCTGCAAATTTCTGAAATTTGTAGAATTCTTGACATGGCATTGTATATTTACGGTCAGCTTCTGGGATATCCTACTCTTCATCATATTCCAGCTCTACATTTTCTATTGTTGCTTCACTGTCTAAAAACCAATGTCCTCTTGACAAAGTTACAGAGTCAGCTTTGAAATCATGAATGGGTAGTTCCTTTGGCTTCACCATTCTGGAGAAATTATATCATAATATACCAAAAAAATGAACTCCAGTCACAAGAAATATATCACATTTATTTTTGAGATAACAATGACATTTGATAAAAAATAAAAGAGAAACAATTGCTTCACAGGCACTACACAATTGAAGTGATCATCACATGTGTTAGCAAGATATTTAGTGCTCTCCCCTTCTTGTTCCTTTTTTTTTTAGGAAATAAGAAAATAATGAAAGAAAATTTAAAAGAATTTAGACAGATATAAGAAGAAATATCAAAAGAAAGGAAAAAAAAATAATTACACAGTGATTGAATTACACAGTGACTGCTTAGTCTTGCTAAATTATAACCTAAATCTTGTTGGTGCTTTATAATTTATGAAAGAAAATTTTTAATGATTTTCTCCAATTTCCAATAATTTTCTCGTTCATCTTCTCTTCCCCTCCTATTCTTTTTCCTAGAAAAAAGAATGAGGTAAATTACATGGAAATAATTTCAAGAGTGTCTTAAATCCATCTTGATGAAATTCTGAGAATCCAATCATTTGTAGCTTTTCATGCTTCTACACTATTTTTGTACTTGATTCCTGTTGACTTTGTTTTTGGAGTAAAACAAATTGCTTTTGATAACCTGTGCTGGAATGTCTTCAATTTTTCCCTCCATTTGGTGTTGATGATTCTCTATGATGAACAGCACTTGGATGTCTTTGGTTTCCACACCCTTTCTGGATTGATGCCTAGATTTTTCTGATTATTCCATACTTTCCACCTTTCTGCTGTCTTGTCAGCATAGTTGGTTTCTTTAATTTTCTCTTGTTTTTGTTTGTAGTGGATTTGGTCATGGAAAAGTTTTGTTTGTGGTTCCTTTGTAGTTTCTAAAGGAAAAGTGAATCTGAGTCATAGATGTGTTAAATGTTGTTTATTCTCCTAACTCGTCAGAAGTGCGTTTAAGCGATTCTTGGGTTCTTGGGAGTGGAAGGGGTCTGTTAGACAGAGGCCCTATACTTAGTTCCCAAACTCACTGCTCACACCCAGCAATATACTAATGCTGAGAGCTCTATCAAAATCTGCTGTACTTAGACATTACCGTTCACAGTCTTAGCTCAACCACGTGTACCGAATACACTAAGATGCTATGTTGCATCTGCACATAACTTACTGAACATACCAGAACAAGAGTATTCCTTCAGCCTTCACAGAATGGATACCACACTCCGTCCAATATCCAGGAACACAAAGAATCCCAGTGTTCAAATACACCGTACTGAAGATTCAGTACGCAATCCAAGGAATCTTTACTGTAGCTTAAACTTTGTCGTATGGAACCTGAACCTAGATACTACAGACAACTTAAGACAACACGGATACCAGAAGAGTTATTACGATTGCACAGACTTAGCCACATGTTTGCAGAACATTTCAAGAAAAGAAACAACTTGATGCGCGAACTAGTTGAGACTCACAACTGCAATGAATACCATCAGACAATCGTTAAGCCGAAACACAAATACACACAGAACACTCAGAAAGTCGCCAAGGTACTCTGGATTATTCAACTCAACACACAAAAATGCTACAGACCAATCACTCAGATAGACAATCTCGTGATCTCTCGAACATCTATGAAGTTAACAAACAGAAACAGTTATCGACGGCAGACAAGACAAGAGACGAACATGGAACTCAGAATACTGGAGATTAAGCAAACAGACACTACAGTAACGACCCGCTCAGTCACACAGACAGACAGTCTGGTGATTCATCCCGGGATCGTCACTCGCACACCTTTCTTTGATTTATATAACTTTTTTACAAACTGTTTGTAACAGCTTTTCACACGTGCGAACAAGATTCAGTTACATATTCCCAATCCGGCGGCCGCTAACACGTGCGAACAAGGTTCAGTTACATATTCCCACAGACGGCACCAGTGTTAAACGTTGTTTATTCTTCTAACTCGACAGAAGTGCGTTTAAGCGATTCTTGGGTTCTTGGGAGTGGAAGGGGTCTGTTAGACAGAGGCCCTGTACTTAGTTCCCAAACTCACTGCTCACACCCAGCAATATACTAATGCTGAGAGCTCTATCAAAATCTGCTGTACTTAGACACTACCGTTCACAGTCTTGGCTCAACCACGTGTACTGAATACACTAAGATGCTATGTTGCATCTGCACATAACTTACTGAACATACCAGAACAAGAGTATTCATTCAGCCTTCACAGAATGGATACCACACTCCGTCCAATATCCAGGAACACAAAGAATCCCAGTGTTCAGATACACCGTACTGAAGATTCAGTACGCAATCCAGGGAATCTTTACTGTAGCTTAAACTTTGCCGTATGGAACCTGAACCTAGATACTACAGACAACTTAAGACAACACGGATACCAGAAGAGTTATTACGATTGCACAGACTTAGCCACATGTTTGCAAAACATTTCAAGAAAAGAAATAGCTTGATGCGTGAACTAGTTGAGACTCACAACCGCAATGAATACCATCAGACAACCGTTAAGCCGAAACACAAATACACACAGAACACCCAGAAAGTCACCAAGGTACTCTGGATTATTCAACTCAACACACAGAAATGCTACAGACCAATCACTCAGACAGACAGTCTGGTGATCTCTCGAACATCTATGAAGTTAACAAACAGAAACAGTTATCGACAGCAGACAAGACAAGAGACGAACATGGAACTCAGAATACTGGAGATTAAGCAAACAGACACTACAATAACGACCCGCTCAGTCACACAGACAGGCAGTCTGGTGATTCATCACGGAACCGTCACTGGCGCGCCTTTCTTTGATTTATATAACTTTTTTACAAACTGTTTGTAACAGCTTTTCACACGTGCGAACAAGATTCAGTTACATATTCCCAATCCGGCGGCCGCTAACAGATGTCCTCTTGATTTTCCTGTTCTTCATAACTCAATAAAAATATTAAAAACCTTTTGTCATTTATTGTCAATTTGAGCTTCATATTTTCAAATTTCACTTTACCTTGCTTTAGCCATGGTTGCCCTAAAATCAATTTCTCAGTCATCATATGATCAAGCCATTCTTCACAATCTATTTCCATATATTCCTCATTGAATTTAACTTCAATAGATGGTGAAGACAGGCTTTGTATTATCTGACCTTCCGGTGTTTTGATAAGAGTTTTACTCTTATTCCTTTCAAATTTGAAGTTATCCAACAAAACGCAACTGATCAAATTAACTTGTGCACCTGAATCTATCAAAACCTTGATTTTCTCATTATGAAGATTCATTGTTATAACAAGCAAATGCTCTCTCACCCTTGAAGGTATTTCACACAAGAGGACTTCTCTAAGCTCCTTGTCTTTTCTTATTCTTTCCTTTGCCTCCTGTTGAGCCTCATACCTGATTTTTTCCTCTTCTTTTTTCCTATTTTGAGCTTGATATATTCTTCTCCATTTCGGAACAGTTAATGGAAGATCATACCTTTTTACCCTACATCCACTTATGAAATTTGGCATGATTTCTCCATCTATATTAGCTAATTGGATAGCTCCACTATTACTGATTTGGTTGATAATATAAGGTCTATGCCCCTTCTTCTAAAATTTTTTCTGATGTTCCTTCACTGTATATGCCAAAACTAAATCCCCTACTTGCAAATCTTTTTCTTTAATATGAACATCATGATAAGCTTTCTGCCTTCTTTTATCTGCATATATGCTCATGATTGCTTGAAGTCTGGAGGCTCCAAGTTTTTCCAATTCCACCACTCTCTCAGATAACTCATGTCCAGTCCACTTGTATTGACTTCCCACCTTTAATGTTGGAATGAGAAATTCCAAAGGCAAGACTGCATTTTGTCCATATACCATATTAAATGGTGTTGTACCAATTGCAGTTTTTTACGCCACTCTATAAGCCCATAAAACATGATTAAGTTGCAAATCCCAATCATTCCTATTTGTATTTACCAATTTTGACAAAACAATACAGAGTACCTTATTAGTACTTTCTGCTAATCCATTGGCTTGTGGATGATAAGGGGCTGACTTTCTATGACTAATCATGAAATACTCAGTTATGTTTTCTATTACTTGGTTCAAAAATGAGTCCCCCTATCACTTACCAATTCAATTGGTAATCCAAATCTGGTGATAATATTTTCATAAAGAAATCTTGCAGTGGTCTGAGCATCATTCCTTTTTGTAGCCCTGGCCTCTGCCCATTTGGTCAGGTAATCTATGGCTACTAGCATACATTCAACATGGGACTGTTTGGCTAGAGGATGTATAGGTCCAATGAAATCCAACCCCCATTTACTAAATGTTCTTGCTGAAATGAGTGGTACTAATGGCATATTATCTCTTTTACTTGGTTGACTTACTCTTTGACAAATGTTACATCTTTTTACATATGTTCTTGCATCAGGAAATAGAGTTGGCCACCAAAAACCAGAATGTAATATTAGTTTAGCAGTCCTTTCACTTGAGAAATGTCCTCCTGCCACTCCAGAATGTGCCATCTCTAACATTTCCATATACTTATTTTCAAGAACATAGATTCTTAAATATCCATCCATCCCTTTCTTGTACAATTGGTCTCCTTTCAATTGATATTCGTCAAAAATTATTTGTAAATTCCTTGAGTCTGTACTGTTGGAGATAGACGTGTGCGGAAGCACGTGAACAGCACAAGGAAGGAGAAGAAGCTTGGAGCACAACACACAATACTGAATGTATTACTAGATAATGTACAAAGATAAGTAGCCCATTAGGGCAATAGGCGTATATACAAGTCATGCGAAAAAAACCTCCTAAAGAGGGAATAAAATGCCCCGGCGGTGCTAGAGCGTTCACACACATCACTACCTAAATATATCAACAAATCCCCCCTGGGAGTGATGCGGTGAACAAGTAGTTGGCACTCATGTATAAGGAAGTGCCAAGCTATGTGGAAGTCACTCCACAAAAGAAAGTAAGCCCAAAGCTTTGCGGAAAGCTTCAAACTTCTCCCTAGGCAGAGCCTTCGTGAAAAGGTCTGCAATGTTCTCCTGCGTGGGCACATATGCCAAGCTGATCTCCCCAGCAGAGAACCTCTCCATGACATAGTGATAATGCACCTCAATGTTCTTAGTGCGAGCATGGAACACAGGGTTCCTCGCAACTGCCAATGCGCTCTGAGTGTCAGTGAAGATGTTGGTGGCAGAATTCTAACCAACACCCAAATCAGCCATAAGGTGTCTGAGCCACACACACTCAACAGTAGCTGTGAAAGCTACCCTATACTCAGCCTCACAACTGGAAGTGGCCACAGTAGGCTGCTTCTTGCTCAACCAAGATATACATGAGCTACGAAGCATGAAGCAAAAGCCACTACTCGACACACGAGTGTCATAGCAACCAGCCCAATCAGAGTCAAAAAAAGCATGCAAATCTGGCGATAGTGATCCCCCTTGGGATAAAACAACCCAAGTAGCCGAGTACCACTCAAGTAGCGAAAGATATGCTTAATCGCCTGCCAATGCTTGACTCCTGGGCAATGCATAAACCTGCTCATCTATGAGACAGCAAACTGAATATCTCACCGAGTAATGCATAAGTAAATCAAGCATCCAACAGCCTGCTGATACAGAATAGCATCAAATGCATCTCCAGCATCATGAAGACTCAATCGTAAACCTGTCTCCATAGGAGTGGCAATAGGCTTACAGTCTTCAAGGCCAAAACGCTGCAATAATGTGTCAATATATTTCGTTTGACACAATGCCATTCCACCATCAACTTGCATAAACTGAATGCCTAAATAGTGATGCAAATGCCCCAAATCAAACATCTCAAATGAGGCATGCAAATCAGCCTTAAAATCAGCAATATGCTTCTCAATAGGACCAGTGAGCAGCATCTCGTCAACATAGACAACAATGATCAAAAGCACATCATTAGCACGCTTAACATATATGGTGCTTTCAGTTGGACTGTTCCCAAAACCATGTGCAATCTGATAGGCATGTATCTTCTCATACCAAGCACGTGGTGCTTGTGTTGAACCATATAATGCCTTCTTTAACCTGCACACCTGGTTTTCATGCCCTTTCTGCACAAAGCCGCGGGGCTGAAAAACATACACTTCTTCATGCAAGTCACCATTCAGAAATGCAGTTTTAATGTCCAACTGATGTACATTCCAACCATGATGGGCTACAAGTGCACAAATGCTCCGAACAGTAGTCATACAGCATGTAGGTGCAAAGGTCTCATCAAAATCAATGCCTCTTTCTTGCGCATAACCCTTTGCAACAAGCCTAGCCTTATACCTGTCAAATGTACCATCAGGTTTACACTTTATCTTGTATACCCACTTAGTGCCAATGGCCTTCTTGCCAGGACGCAAGTCACATAAAGACCAAGTACCATTCTTCATTATTGCATCATATTCAGATTGCATAGCAGCCATCCAATTTTTTGAATTTTGTGCTTCATCAAACGAAACAGGCTCATTCTCATCACAGAGACTAGATGCAGCCATAGCATAGCAATCTGATGCAAAAGAGGCATAGTGAGAGCCTGAACGAGTACGATATGACAGAGGTGCATCTAATTTGCTGTCACGCAAAGTCTGCACCCGCCATTTTGGCATAGTTTTTGCCTGCTCAATATCAACTCTCTCATCAACTAGTGCATCTTGTAAATCTGCATCAGAAATGGAATGATCTGCATCATCACATGAAACCTGCAAAGGCTGAGAATTTGCCTCATTAGGACCAGCACTAGACTGTCCACCTATAAAAAGAGGCATCAAAGTATCATACATGTCTTTGGAGCTAACAGATGTCTCGTTAGTACATGAAAGCAATGGCTGAATAGCATCTTCCACAAAAGCAACATCACGGCTAACCAGAATGCATTTAGTATGTGGATGATACAGACGATTGCCTTTACTTTTTGAACTGTACCCAACAAAAATACATTTTACTGCTTTATCATCCAATTTTCTGCGATGTTGTTCAGGCACTAATACATATGCCAAACAACCAAAAACACGCAGATGAGCAACAGATGGCTTGCGATTATGCCAAGCCTCATATGGAGTGATAGACTGCAGCGCTTTAGTGGGACACCTGTTAAGTACATATGTTGCACACATGACAGCCTCAAGCCAGAAACTATGTGGTAAAGCCTGACTCTTGACCATACACCTCGCCATCTCCATGAGTGACATGTTCTTTCGTTCAGCAACTCCATTCTGTTGAGGTGTATACGGCACTGTACAGTGGTGTTTATCCCACGTTCAGCCGGAAATGCATTAAAATCAGAAGACATATATTCCCCCCCTCGATCAGAATGGAGGGTGCCCATTTTACATGCTGACAGATTTTTAGCCAAAAGCAAAAACTGTTTGAAGCACATGAACACTTCGGACTTTGCCTTCAATGGATATACCCATGCATGCCTGGAAAAATCATCGATGAAAGTCACGAAGTAAAGATAATTCCCAAAAGAAGGTGTCTGCATAGGACCACAGACATCACTATGTACAAGCTAAAATTTCTGAGTAGCCCGAACTGAACCATCTTTCGGAAAGGATGAACACTGCATTTTGCCCAAAATACAGCCTTCACAAACATGTTTTCCAGGTGCGTCAAGTTTGGGCAACGAGGACACCATTTCAGATTTCTGCAGGCGTAGCAAACTAGCAAAATTCAGATGACCAAAGCGTGCATGCCAAAGCTTTGTGTTAGTCGGCCGCCGGAGTGGGACAGATGTAACAGATGCCAGATGTAACGGAGTTTTTTGAAATACGCGCGAAAAGTTGGTACGCGCATCCTGTAAAATCTATATAAAGCAATGTAAAGAGAATGGTCAGAGAGACGTTTTTTCTAGAATTGCCAGATTGATTGCCTGAATATTTGTGAGAGTATTGTTTACACTGTTGTGAAGTCTTGAGTACTGTTGGTGTTGAGTATGCTCTGCATCGTCTTCGTATACTATAGTTCACCGTAACGAGTGTTTGAGTAACGGATTGTGTGTCTGATTACTATCGTCGTGTTGTGTTGTTGTGTGTTCTTCAGTTTGTTAAGTACTATAAGTCAATCTGAGTGGCGAAATTACTGTGTGAGTTGAATAGGTAACTTGAAGCATTGTTGAAGTATGTTCTGTTTGTTTTACCGGATTCATGGTGTTCGGTGTTATTATCTGTTGACTCCGAATACGAGGAAGAATTAGTACCTCCGGTAAATGTGAACCTTTATTTAAGATCGCTGTAAAGTGTTGTGACGGATGAATCTATCAGTTATAGTGCTCGCTCTGGTTGATTTACTACATACTATTGAGTCTGTAGATCGGACTACTTCTCTGTCCCAATAGCAGGTCAGTCTGAAGAAGTTCGGCACCCATGACACAAAAATCGAGTATTGTCCAATTGATGTTAGTAACTGACCTAAGACGCATATTAAGGCTTGTGTTGTTGTGGTGAAGATTTGGGAAATAAGTACAGGGCCTCTGTCTAACAGACCCCTACCACTACGAAGAACCCACTTAGTCTGGTAACGACTTTCGGATAGTCAGAGACGTTCCAATCTAAGAGATACGTTTAAGATATACATTTTAAAATATTAAACATTTTACATTTAACACTTTTACATTTAACATTTGTCGCCGTTTGTGGGAAGGTGGCATCAAGATTGCCAGTCGTCTATCAGAATCGAACATCCAGATTATTGTTCGATTGGAAGTAGCAATAGAACCAGATTGCTGCAAACTGTTTCGTTAGTAATACTACTCAATTAGTACAAAAGATGATACATGCCGGTTACTCGATCCGGTGAAACGTATCCCAAGAACCATCAATCTGGAGTACTTAATGTACTAAAGCCAACTTTGGGAGGTAAGAGTACAACTAGGTCTGACCCAGTTGTCAAGAAAGTTAAGAACGTTAGAACTGATTCCGGTCATATTCCGGTGGAACGTGTTACGCCTCTGGTACATTCCGGTACTATTTCGGCACAGTCTGTCGAAGATATAGTAATTCTAGAACCTACCAAGACGCAGTTGGAAACTAGTTTAACAATCTTGGAAAAAGATTCAGATTTATCTACGATTAGAAGCACTCTAGTCAAAGAAATGGGCGAAGGCGAAAAAACATCGTATTCGGGCATAATTTCGGTTCATTCCAGTGATATTTCAGTAAGAGAATCACAGTTTTTCGATGATGGTTTAGCATTTTCTGCTGAATCTTCAGCCCAACCACCACGCTTGGAAGCGAGTTCCCATACACTAGACATCAAGAAGGAAGGAAATCAGTTCAAAACAGAGATTCGAAGCATATTAAGCAAGATCATCGCACCAGAAAGTGTGCCATCCGACGATACAGATTCCGATAGTGCAGATATTCAGCCCCGAGATACAGAAGGAAGGTATAATACACTCACAATGAACGGACAACAGCAACAACAACAGTTATGTCCACCCAGGCCGACTCCAACAGGAGTGACGTACACGAAGTTTGGTGGATTCCCAGGAGATGATCCGGATGCTCACGTATGCACTTTCGAGATAAGCTACGCAGTTCTCAACCATCCACCGGATCAGGCCTATAAGGCTATTGTCTTTCAAGCCACACTGGTCAATGAAGCAGCTAGATGGCTTACAGAATATGATATTAATCACTTTGGCACCTACGAAGCAGTACGAGATGCTTTTCTGCATCGATTCAGGCTAAAAAAGAATCCAGCCGAAATTTTTGACTATCTACAGAACAACAGACAAAAGGCAAATCAAACCGTACAGGAGTATGCTACTCTCTTCAGAACATACTTAAGGCAGCTACCACCGGCCCATGCTAACTTACCAGATGACGTTATCACTCAGTGGTTCATCAATGGCTTGACTCCACAACTTAAGCAGATCATGATCATAAGATGTGTCGGAGCTATGACCCTCGATGCAGTCATTGCAATGACTCTGCAACTGGAAAACAAAGTCGGCAGATTTACAGAAGATCTGGAGTGGTTAAAAACAAACAAAAATGTTGCTAAAGATATGACCAGACAAGTATACTGCATCACATGCAAAAATTCAGGACATACTAGTGCCAATTGTGCACTTAATCAGACATTCTACGCTATCTGCAACACTGCCAGACACACCATCGAAAACTGCGCATACAACGCTAGAGTACAGGGAACAGCGATTGTCAATGCAATTATCCAGGAACAAGGACAGCCAGCCAACCAGTATGTGCCTCCACAAATGAGAAACAACCAGCAGCAAGGATATCGAAATTACCGAGGGCAGAGGAATAACAACTATAATGCAAACCGCTGGCAGAATGGACCACTACCGGAAAATCCCAATTTACCACCACCACGCTGCCATTTTTGTGGTGAATTTAGACATATTAGGAGATTTTGTAAGGATGCAGCTGAGTATGATCAAAGGAAGAAGGAACGTCAAAATCCAATGGTCAACATGGTACAAATCACACCGGTGGAAACACAGGCTGCTGCAGTCCAGACCCGATCTGGTAAACAACTACAACCGGCAGCAGAAATATTTGAACCAGGGATACGTGAACAACACAGAATGTACAACAAGGCTAGTCAATGGACCACAGCAGAACCACCAGTCTTCCCAGAGCCTATTCCGGTAACCTAGCCATCGTTAACAAAGGAAGGAACACAACAACGGGAGTCAACAGCGGGGACATCATCAGTAGCAGATACATTACCAACCGTAGACACCTTCGCATCAGCAGAGGCATCAACTTCAACATCAGTGGAGCATGTCGATCAATCTCAACAGGCCTGGGAAATCCTATCTAAGTCATCTACCACTATCTCTCTGGGCCAACTATTGGCATTAGTACCTGGAATTCGACAACAGTTCCAACAACAGCTCAATCCGGTGCCTTCTTGTATTCCAGCGACAGCAGCAGTTCAACCGGAACCTGATTCTACGGTTGATCATTCAGTTCCCTTGATTACAGTATGGTATAAGAATCATAAGATTATGCAGGTATTAATTGATGGAGGCTCTGGTGTTAACATTGTGACTGCGGCATTATGCAAAAGGTTAGGATGGACCGAAATCAGCCAGTTCAATTTTTTGTCAGAATGGCAGATCAATCAAGAGTCCATCCCGTAGGACTTGTGCAGAATGTACCCATCACTTTACAAGGTACGACCTTTAAAATGACCTTTGTTATACTAGATCTACCGGAATCCACTTTGGATTACAACCTTCTTTTCGGCCGACCTTGGCTGAAGCATGCGAAGGTAATACAGGACTGGTATGCACAAGAGCTTACGTTTAAGGATGTCAATCGTAGATATGTGGTAAAATTAGATGCTATACAACCTTGCGAGCTACACACTAGACTGTATTTTGCTGAACCAGTCCATATGCTAGATGGATTGTCAGACGATGAAGAAGAAGAGTTTCTGAAGAGTAACACTGACTTAATTTGCTTAGGGACTATTGATCTACAGTCCGTTGTAGATAATTGGAACGCTTCAGTTTGTACAATAATACCCATCACAGAAGAGGCTAAGAAGGAAGACATTGTTTCGACACATGACGATGAACTGCAGCAACTTTTTAAACCAATAGACGACACAGAGAAACATCAACAGTTCTATGTCCCTGAAGATCAGCTGATCACTTACAATTTAGGAGATGAAGATCATCCGCGTCCTGTGAAGATAAAGCAAAACTTACCGGAAACATTTCAAGCAGGTTTAATCCAGCTACTCCGAGAATTCACTGATGTCTTTGCATGGGACTACAAAGACATGAAAGGATTGGACCCCCGCATCTACCAGCATAGGGTCATGTTGAAGCCAGAAGCAAGGCCGATAAAGCAAACCAGCTACCGGATGAATCCCCATTATGCATCTCAGGTAAAGGCAGAACTTGATAGGTTATTAAAAGTCGGATTCATCGTGCCAGTAGAGCATGCTGAATGGATCTCTCCGATTGTGATTGTGCCAAAGAAAAACAAGCAATTGCGAATCTGTGTAGATTACCGGAAATTAAACGCAGCAACAGTACCGGATCCCTTTCCAATCCCCTTTTTGGATACCATGCTTGATAGAGTAGCAGGCCATGAGATGTATTCATTCCTATATGGATGCAGTGGCTACAACCAAGTTAGAATGGCTGAAGAAGATATACCGAAAATTGCATTCATTACCAACTGGGGTGTATTTGCTTGTACGGTAATGTGGTTTGGATTGAGAAACGCACCAAGCACATTTCAAAGATGTATGCAAGAAATATTTTCTCCTTACCTCACTTCCTTTATGCAAGTATATCTCGACGATTTTTCAATTTTCGGTAAGATGATAGCACACCTGTTCCATTTACGGTGCTGCTTTCAGAAATGCAGAGAGTATAGACTCTGCTTGAAACCCAAAAAAATCTGTGTTTGCGGTTTCATGTGGCAAGTTACTTGGCCATATTGTATATGCACAAGGTATCCAAGTAGATCCAGATAAAATTTCGGCAGTACTAGAAGCTCTGGTGCCCGTTACTCCAAAAGAAGTCATGCGCTTTATGGGCCAAGTACGGTGGCATGGGAGACACTTACGGTGGCTTGCTCATCTGGCTATACCACTAAACAAGCTAATCACCAAGACTCCTCGACAATTTGAATGGACCCAGGAATGCCAGATAGCATTTGATCGGTTAAAGCATTTATTAACACAAGTTCCTATCTTACAACCGCCGGACTGGGATCACCCATTTCATGTATTTGTCGATGCTTCAGATATAGCAATAGGAAGGGTGTTGATGCAACAAATTGATAAATGGTTCAGACTAGTGTATTATGCAAGTCGAAGACTAGCTCTTGCTAAGAAGAATTACTCTGTAACCGAAAGAGAATGTCTAGGGCTAGTATATTCGGTCAAGAAATTCAGACATTACTTGTTGGGCCGTAAATTCACATTTCATGTAGATCATGCTGCACTTGTCTATCTAGTTCGGCAACAACATCTAGGTGGTCGATTAGCGCGATGGGTGCTACTCTTGCAGGAATTCGACTACGAAGTCATTCACCGGCCAGGCAGTTCACATGCCTTAGTAGATTTCTTATCCCGCTTAGATTCCGGTGAAGCTCCGATAGGAATAGATGACACAACTCCAGCGATCTATAGCTTTGAACTAATGAATGAGATTACAGACCCACATACACCATCTACATATTATGATCAAATCCTGACTTTTCTCACCAAAGGCTGTCTTCCAGTTCAGACTTCTACGACAGTACGCAGGAAAATTGCAGTCTTTAGCCGCCGATTTTGGTTAATTGCTGGAGAACTATATTATGTAGATCATACCGGAATCCTACTTCGCCGTATTCCACCACATGAAGTTAACTCAGTTATCACGTTGGCTCACTCGATTCCTTCCGGTGGCCATTTTGCTGCAGACTTAACTCACCGAAAAATTCTGCAGAGTGGTCTCTGGTGGCCAACGATGTACAGAGATATATCACAGTTTGTCAAACAATGTGATACTTGTCAAAGATCTGGACAGCCTTTGCAACGTCATCTTTTTCCTCTGCAACCCATCTTACCATTGGAACCTTTCCAAAAATGGGGTCTAGATTTTATCGGTCCGATTACACCTCCAGCAGTCTTCAGTAACAACCGTTACATACTGACCTGTACAGACTATGCAACCAGATGGGCAGAAGCCTGGGCTTTACAGTCTACTACAGCCGTTATGGTAGCAAAGTGTCTGCTAACCGATGTCTTTCCACGTTTTGGTTTACCACTGGAAATTGTCTCAGATCAAGGCACTCATTTTGTAAACAATTTAATGAAGGCACTTACACAGTCATTCCAGGTCACACATAAATTTAGTTCTCCTTATTATCCTCGTGCTAATGGTTTGGCCGAAAGTACAAACAAATCTTTACTAAATATACTTCTAAAATTGATCATGGAAGCACCGGAAAGATGGGATCAACTGCTACCTGCAGTATTATGGGCATACCGGACTACATACAAGGTAACAACAGGATTGACACCTTTCAAACTAGCTTATGGATTATAAGCAATAGCACCAATGGAGATAGTTATACCAAGTTTACGCGTAGCAATCACTCAGAAACTACTACCGGAAGACTCACTGTCATTTCGGTTGGACACACTCAGAGAGTTAGAAGAGCACCGATGGCTCAGTTTTTTAACCATGCACGAAGTCCAACTAAGACAGGCAAGGATGCACGATCGAAACCTGAAGACTCCAGTGTTTTCGGTGGGTCAGCTTGTACTTTTCTATAATGCAAAGTCAAATAGATCCGCAGGCAAATTCGAATTACGGTGGTTCGGCCCTTACAAGATCTCCGAGAAAATCGGTCCAGCAACTTTTCGGTTGACTATGTTGACCGGAAACCTGTTGGTGCAGATCAATCACCAATTGAATGTTTGAAGACTAAAGAATGAAGGATGAGATCAATTCTTGAAGCTTGGAAGGAAGACACATTCAGAGTATGTGAGGAATGTACACATATGTACATAGTTCACTTAGATCTTTGATTAGTCATAGACTTGTACAAATTTATCTATAAATACCATGAAAATGTTGAGGCGTGATATGAGAGCATATGTGAGAATAGATAGAAGTCAAGAATAAGGAGGATAGATGTCATGAGACATGTGAGAAATTAGTTGAGTTTCCTCTCATCACTCAACTGTAATTTTTTTGAGTTAATGAAGAAATATTGCGCCCGATCTTTTCGTGTCTGCTCCGTCTGTGTTTGATCAATTGAGAAATCCTTTTGAGGATATCTAAGTTGTTAGTTAATGAGCCTGTGACCTGAGTTTCAGAGTCTAATTGCAAACAGGCTAGGAGAATTGTAAGTAGGAACATTCATAAGTGTTGAGTGTTCACAGTTCTCTGAAACAGGTGCAAATTTCGATCTTAATCTTTTGGTCAGTTCTCACTCCATAGTTTAAAGTTTTGTGCAAGTAAGCACTTAATCTTTAAGTTGGAAGGTGATCTACTCGTGGCTAGAAGCATTTGCTTAAACGGGTTTTGTACTGAGAGAATTGAAGTTAAGAAGTTAGGGGTGTCTAAATCGACTTCTCAAAAGTGCAGATTCAGACATAGGTAACTTGTGAAGTTGATTTCTCAAGTTATACTAAACCTTTTGAAGATCTTTAACTTGGAGAAGGTGCGCAATCTCTAGGCGACACTCCATACAAAATTTCATAGAAAACTTTACATGCTTGATAGGTCAATGAGAAGAAATTGTGCAGCAGACTTTCTGTGTTTCATCTTCTTCACAGAATTTGTCAACTTTTGATAATTTGGAGATTGGACCTCTAATTTAGTGAAGGTTTTGACTTACTCTTGATATAGAGGTGTTCTAAATTCAAGAGTAGGTTGTTCTTTTGGAGATTAACACTCTCCATCAGTGGTATTAGAGCAGGAGACATCAAATCAAGGAAAGGAAGGTCCCGACTGCTGCAGATTCAAGAAATTCAACAATTTAAGAACTAAAAGGTGAAAGTTTGAAGGCAAAGCAAGAGGAGTAGACCATACGACATCAAGAAGGACAAAAGGAGTCTAATTCGAAGTAAAGGTACATATATTATTCATAAAGCTTGAAGATTTCAATACACAGGTAGACACAAGATGGGAGATTCTCTACAGATAGAGAAATTGGATAGGGAAAACTATCCTGCATGGTCAATGAGGATGGAAGCTCATCTTATGAGCAAAGATTTAATAGCCTACATCACAGGAGAAGAAGAGAAGCCACAGTTCAGAGATCCTAGTGTTCCAACTAGGGAAGAGTTAGCAGATTTGAAAAATTGGATGAAGAAAGATGCTCAAGCTAGGAGCATTATCTATATGGCAGTCAATGATTATTTGTTACCTCATATTCGAGGTCTTGAAAGTGCAACTGATATTTGGAATGCTTTAGAGGAGCATTTCCAGAATACTACAAAGTCAAGGAAGGCATCCTTATGGGCAGAGTTTACAACCTTTAAGAAGAAAGCCTCTCAATCTATTTCAGACTATGTAACAAGGATGAAAGACATTGCAGATGCATTAGGAGCTGTTGATGAGGACATTGAGGAGGATAAATTGGTAAGGCAAATCCTTACAGGTTTGAGAGGTGATGACAAATGGAAGCCATTCATTTTGTCTACAGAATTATCACTTGACCATTTCACTCCTGATTTAAATCAATTGCTAGGTCATATGCTAACATTTGAGCAGGATGTTAAAGGAGATGGTGACAAGAGTGCAGGTCATGCAATGTACTCAAAAGACAAGAAGAAGAATAGCAAAGGAAAACAACAAGCAGGTGAAGATGAAGGAACAACTACTCAAGCCAACTTCCTAAGAGGAAGAGGAGGTGGCAAAGGTAGAGGAAGAGGCAGAAACAACAAGGATGGAGGCAAAGCTTGCTGGATTTGTGGTAAGACAAATCACTTAGCTAATGATTGTTGGCACAATACTCAGAGTAATAATGGATATAATCAAAATTATAATGCAAAAGGAAGAGGTGGCAGAAATCAAAGAGGTAATTTCAGAAGTAGAGGTGGAAGGAGTTACTTTGGAAGAAATACAGGTAGAGGATTCCAAAGTCAACAATATAACAACACCTACTACAATTATGCTTCAGATCAAAAGGAGGATTCAACATTGATAATGAATGCAACTTGTGAAAGGCAGAGTGAAGATCAAAGAGTCTTCTACATTGACTCAGGGTGTAGCAATCACCTCAGTGGTAATATATCCTTGATGACTGACTTGGAGAATAATGTTTTTAATCATGTTGTTCAGACAGGTGACAACACAAAGCACAATGTGAAGTCAATTGGATCAGTGAAGGCCAAGGATGGTAGCACCTTATTCAGTAAGGTCTTGTATGTTCCTACAATCCCTAAAAATTTGATAAGTGTAGGACAAATTGTTGAAAAGGGATATGAAGTAAGATTCACTAATGATGGAGTATATGTGGAAGACCCTAGCCAAGGGTATAAACAGATTGTTTCAGGAAAAAAGGAAGGAAGATTATTTACATTGAAGATTCAAGGCAATATTGGTCATGCTATGTTCACATATGGAGGACATAAGATCTCTGAGTTAGATCTTTGGCACAAGAGGCTTGGACATTTTAATGAAAGAGGTATTAAAGATATGGTTAACAATGGTTCAGTGCTTGGATTGCCTAATGTTGCAGGTCAACATATGACATACAAATGTGAGGCATGTCAATTAGGTAAGGCTCATAAGAAATCTTACTCCAAGCATGGTTTTATGCACTCAGAGAAGCTTGAGTTGGTACACACAGATGTGTGGGGACCATCAAAAGATTTCAGTATAAATGGGTCAAGATATTATGTGATTTATGTTGATGATGCTACTAGATGGATCACTATATATGTGATCAAAGATAAGTCAGAAGTGTTTAGTACATTTAAACACTATCATGCATATGCAGAAAGAATTACAGGTCATAAGTTGAAAAGATTAAGGTCAGATGGAGGGGGAGAGTATTTCTCTAATGAGTTCAGTGATTACTTATGGAATGCAGGTATAAAAAGGGAAGTTACTTGCAGGTACTCTCCTCAACAAAATGGTGTTGCAGAAAGGAGAAATAGAACACTTGTTGAGTTTGCAAGATCCATGATGAAGGAGAAAAATTGCCCTAATTATTTGTGGGCTGAGGCTGTAAATACAGCCACTTATTTGGTCAATAGGTTACCATGTAAAGCCTTGCAGGGTATGACACCATATGAGGCTTGGTGGGGTAAGAGACCTACCTTGGATCATTGCAGAGTTTTTGGATGTGTGGCATATGCATATGTGCCATCACAATTAAGGCACAAGTTGGAGCCTAAAGCTGAAAAATATGTTTTCATTGGTTATGATGATAAGCAGATGGGCTATAGATTGTGGAGTCCATCTACAAAACAATTCATGGTTTCTAAAGATGTTACATTTGATGAGCAAAGTACTTGGTATGCAGGTACAATCAATATCAATACAGGTGATGAAGAAGAAGTGAACCAAAGGAAAGGTAAATCAAAGGTTCAGATATTTAATGAACAAGAGAATAATGAAGTGCAGGTTGAAGTGGAAGAAGCCCCAAGATTTGATCCTGAACATGAAGAACCAGAAACCTCAAGAAGTGGAGAGCTTAGGAGGTCTACAAGGAATAAGTGGCAACCTACAAGGTATAGCTATGATACTTCATTTTTGGCTACAAAAGATTATGCTTATATGGTGAATACAGATGAAGACCCTTCTACATATGAAGAGGCAAAAGGTAAGGAAAAATGGGAGAAAGTTATGCAGGAAGAATATGATGCACTATTGGAGAATCAAACATGGGATTTGGTTCCAAAGCCAAATAGTCAGAAGATCATTGGATGCAAGTGGGTTTACAAGACCAAAAGGTTTGCAGATGGAAGTGTGTCTAGATACAAAGCTAGACTTGTTGTCAAAGGGTTTGCTCAGACTTATGGTGTTGACTATGATGAGACTTATAGTCATGTGGCAAAGATGACAACCATCAGGACTCTTATTGCTATTGGTGCATGTAAAGGTTGGAAGTTATGTCAACTTGATGTGAAAAATGCTTTTTTGAATGGTTATATTTCAGATGATGTATTCATGGAGCAACCTCAAGGGTTCAGAGATAAAAGGTGGTCATGTGTGCAAGCTCAAGAGAGCTTTGTATGGCTTGAAGCAGGCCCCAAGGGCATGGAACTATAGACTTGTGAAGTTCCTTAAGGAACTTGGATTTCAAGTGTCTAAAGCAGATAGTAGCTTGCTTGTCAAAGCAAGTGATAATGGTTTCATATACATGTGCATATATGTTGATGATATAATCCTTACAGGTACAGATGAAGAAGGAATACAAAGACTCAAGAGGCAAATGGAAAAAGAGTTCAAGATAAGTGACTTGGGAGACTTGTCATACTTCTTGGGCATGGAGATTACATATACTCAACATGGAGTATTTGTGACCCAAGAAAGGTACCTGAAAAACTTGTTAATCAAGTTTAAAATGGATGATTGCAGGGTAGCACCTACACCAATGGAGGTGAATCACAAATTGAGTAAGTTTGGAGGTGAAGAATTCAAGGACATGAGACAATATCAGAGTTTAGTTGGTAGCCTTATCTATGCTACTTTAACTAGACCTGATTTATCATATGCAATTGGAGTTTTGTCTCAATTCATGCATTGTCCTAGGAAAGAGCATTGGATTGCAGGACAAAGAGTGTTGAGGTACATTAAGGGTACACTCAATGAAGGTTTGTATTATGGGTTTACCTCAGATACAAATATCAAAATTTATAGTGATGCAGATTGGGCAGGTAATCCAGATGACAGAAGGTCAACCTTTGGATATATGTGTTATGTGGGAGATAAACTTATCTCATGGTGCTCCAAGAAGCAACATACAGTTGCTTTGTCTTCTACAGAAGCAGAGTATAAAGGCATGGTTGAAGCTGCAAAGGAAGTAATTTGGCTCAAGACTTTGATGAAGAGTTTTGACATTGTGCATGGGGTACCAATTATATATGGAGATAACATGAGCTCATTGTATTTAGCTGCTAATCCTGTTTTTCATGCCAGGACCAAACACATTGAGATTCAGTATCGCTTTCTAAGAGAGAAAGTGATGGATAAGGAGATTGAAGTCATACATACTTCAACAAAAGATCAGATAGCTGATATGCTTACAAAGAGCTTGGATGGACCAAAGCTACAGAAGTTTAAAGACATGGCAGGTATAAAGAAGAAAGGAGAAACCTCAATTGATGATTGAGGGGGAGCTGTTGGTGCAGATCAATCACCAATTGAATGTTTGAAGACTAAAGAATGAAGGATGAGATCAATTCTTGAAGCTTGGAAGGAAGACACATTCAGAGTATGTGAGGAATGTACACATATGTACATAGTTCACTTAGATCTTTGATTAGTCATAGACTTGTACAAATTTATCTATAAATACCATGAAAATGTCGAGGCGTGATATGAGAGCATATGTGAGAATAGATAGAAGTCAAGAATAAGGAGGATAGATGTCATGAGACATGTGAGAAATTAGTTGAGTTTCCTCTCATCACTCAACTGTAATTTTTCTGAGTTAATGAAGAAATATTGCGCCCGATCTTTTCGTGTCTGCTCCGTCTGTGTTTGATCAATTGAGAAATCCTTTTGAGGATATCTAAGTTGTTAGTTAATGAGCCTGTGACCTGAGTTTCAGAGTCTAATTGCAAACAGGCTAGGAGAATTGTAAGTAGGAACATTCATAAGTGCTGAATGTTCACAATTCTCTGAAACAGGCGCAAATTTTGATCTTAATCTTTTGGTCAGTTCTCACTCCATAGTTTAAAGTTTTGTGCAAGTAAGCACTTAATCTTTAAGTTGGAAGGTGATCTACTCGTGGCTAGAAGCATTTGCTTAAACGGGTTTTGTACTGAGAGAATTGAAGTTAAGAAGTTAGGGGTGTCTAAATCGACTTCTCAGAAGTGCAGATTCAGACATAGGTAACTTGTGAAGTTGATTTCTCAAGTTATACTAAACCTTTTGAAGATCTTTAACTTGGAGAAGGTGCGCAATCTCTAGGCGACACTCCATACAAAATTTCATAGAAAACTTTACATGTTTGATAGGTCAATGAGAAGAAATTGTGCAGCAGACTTTCTGTGTTTCATCTTCTTCACAGAATTTGTCAACTTTTGATAATTTGGAGATTGGACCTCTAATTTAGTGAAGGTTTTGACTTACTCTTGATATAGAGGTGTTCTAAATTCAAGAGTAGGTTGTTCTTTTGGAGATTAACACTCTCCATCAAAACCCACTTCCAAAAGCAATCAACGGTTCGAAGCTACGGCCGTATCAACACGCTGCTAGCCCGCATTAAAACATTCGGCGGTGGACCGCATTTTTTTTTGTTTTTACTTTTCCTTCTGTTCTTTTTTTCTTTTTGAATAGCCGCGTTTCTGTCATAAGCCGCCCTCCTTCCTAATTACTCGAGCATGCACGCCAAATTGAAAGCAGTATCATTCCAACACCGCACAATGATAACCATCACTTCCTACACCCCCCCACCGTAATGTCTCTACTTAATCTCTTCTGTTGCGCCAAAAATCGCTATTGTGTTTTTGTGTTTGTAATCTGTGCGCCCACTGTGTTCTGTGTATCCGTGTTCTGTGTTCTGTTTTCGTGTGCGCCATGGAAGCACTGGCGAATTACACAGCCTTCTGTGATGGTATCCCTACCGAGGTAGGAGAATATCTGCACACCCGAGGGTTGGCCAACTTCGCTGAGCTGCCTTGGCACTCAGTGGAAGCCCATCCCTTTTTCGCGCAGATCATATCTGCCATCGCTCAATCCCCCATCACTGAGCGAAAATGGATCTTCCTCTCCCTGCCATCTCGAACCGTAGTAACCTTCCAAGCCTTTGCCGAATCCTTCCGCCTCACCCCACAAGGCCGCAAGAATGGCCCAAGCATCCCCGTAGCCCGAATGATAGCACTCTTCCCCCGCTATTCATCAAACGAGTACGCCATCCTCTGCCGCCCGGAACCCGAATGAACTGCACTCCAGTTCTTAGTCGCTATCCTAAACCTCCAGAAACGCACCTGCATATCCCGCCCTTTCTACTCCGCCATCGACCTAGCTGCCCAAGAACCCGTCAACTTCGCCTCCTTTTTCTTTCACCGTATCCACATGGAATGTGTAGCCATAGTGAAACAAGTTAATAAAGGAACTACCCCTTGATCTAGATTACCCCACATTGTTTCATTTCTCTTTCCGGCCATACTCGCAGCACAACCACCACCACGGGGGCCCGTCCTGAGACATGAAGAGTCGATACAGCTGCTAGAGGATGAGGAAGAAGAAGATGAAGAAGAGCTCAACCAATTATTCCGCCGGAAACGCATCAAGATCAGCTCATCCGAAAGTGAGGCACAAGGCTCAGCCCGAAAAGATAAAGATAACGATAAAGAAGACGAGAAGAACGAAGAGGAGACATTCCATGATACAGCCACCTCAATGCAGAATGAATCGTCGGCTGAACAACAAGAACAACAAGATCGAACAGAAACAGAAACAATTTCAGCCGAAAAAGAATCAGAGCAACAGGTAGACGAGCAACAATCTGCTAGGGAAGCACTAGACAAACTTCTTAAGGCAGTCGAATCCACAGAGGCCAACAATGCAGAAACTGAACAAATAGAAAAGGTAACAACCACTGACTCTGCCCTTCCCAAACCACCACCAGTTAACCCCATTCCCCCACCGGAACCACCCCGCATTCCCATCCAGCCCAGTCACCCTACCGAAAACGCTGAATCCTCGTCATCCTCCCTCAATTATTCCCCACCGAATTCCCAACAACTCCTCACCGCATCTTCTTCACAACCTCGCCCTCCTCTGCCACCCCACTCCATTCCAGTCTTCTCTGAGTTAGAATCTATGGGTCGCCTCTTGATTAACTTATCCCAACAACTGTCGCAACATTTGAAGCAAATCACAGACAATGCACGAGATGACTTCCAACGCAAATTGGAAGTGATGGAGGCAGAGATCACCCCCCTCCAGGAAGAGTTACAGGCAGCAAAAGCAGAAAACCACGCACTCCATGAACAGATAAAGCAATTACAGGCCACACTCCAAGCACAGGAAGAAATCACAAGCCAACGAGATAAGGCTCTGGAAGCAGTGCATGAAAAAGAAGATTTACTGATTGCTGCCAACGTAGAGATCACAAAGTTAAATCAAACGATCAAAGATACAGAAGATACCAGAATCGCGCTAGGAAACCTACTCGAAGAAACAAGAGTCCAGCTGCAGGAAGCAATACAGAAGTACCAAGAGCAGCAGAGAGAAGCTAAGCAGGCAGAAGAACAACTCCATAGAACAAAAGAATCTTTAGACGAAGTCAATAATATACTCAAACACCAATTGAACAGGGAAACCAAATATCAGAAGGACTTAGCAAATACGCACAGAGAACGAGATGCATATCACAAAACAATACAGTTCTAGAACCAACAGTTCGAAAGACTAGATAATCAATTGTGCAACCAAAAAGACCGAGTCACTGATATGGAGAAGCAAGTAGCTGAAATGAAGATTTCAAGGGATGCAGCACTATCCAACGATTTCTACTTACAGGAGGCCTTTTTGCAAACACAGGCCGAAATTTTGCTCACCGAAGCCATCGCCCTTAGCTCTGTTAGAGTAGATGCGCAAGTATTAGAGCCAGACACCCTTAAACAATTATTAGAAACTCTTAAGAAAAAAATAGCCCGTACATTTAGATTAGCCAGAAATATGTATTTAGAAGGAATCATTGACGAACAATATTTTTGTAAACAAAAATGACTTGCGGGTTCGAGTCCACCGTGCGTGCCAGTGTTAGTCGGCCGCCGGAGTGGGACAGATGTAACAGAGTTTTTTGAAATACGCGCGAAAAGTTGGTACGCGCATCCTGTAAAATCTATATAAAACAATGTAAAGAGAATGGTCAGAGAGACGTTTTTTCTGGAATTGCCAGATTGATCGCCTGAATATTTGTGAGAGTATTCTTTACACTGTTGTGAAGTCTTGAGTACTGTTGGTGTTGAGTATGCTCTGCATCGTCTTCGTATACTATAGTTCACTGTAACGAGTGTTTGAGTAACGGATTGTGTGTCTGATTACTATCGTCGTGTTGTGTTGTTGTGTGTTCTTCAGATTGTTAACTACTATAAGTCAATCTGAGTGGCGACATTACTGTGTGAGTTGAATAGGTAACTTGAAGCGTTGTTGAAGTATGTTCTGTTTGTTTTACCGGATTCATGGTGTTCGGTGTTATTATCTGTTGACTCCGAATACGAGGAAGAATTAGTACCTCCGGTAAATGTGAACCTTTATTTAAGATCGCTGTAAAGTGTTGTGACGGATGAATCTGTCAGTTATAGTGTTCGCTCTGGTTGATTTACTACATACTGTTGAGTTTGTAGATCGGACTACTGCTCTGTCCCAATAGCAGGTCAGTCTGAAGAAGTTCGGCACCCATGACACAGAAATCGAGTATTGTCCAATTGATGTTAGTAACTGAGCTAAGACGCGTATTAAGGCTTGTGTTGTTGTGACAAAGATTTGGGAAATAAGTACAGGGCCTCTGTCTAACAGACCCCTACCACTCCCAAGAACCCACTTGGTCTGGTAACGACTTTCGGATAGTCAGAGACGTTCCAATCTAAGAGATACATTTAAGATATACATTTTAAAATATTAAACATTTTACATTTAACACTTTTACGTTTAACATTTGCATCTGACATAGCCTGAGAATCATTTATTGAACATGCCAAATCATTTAAAAAATAGTCTATGAGCTTATACAGCCCATGACATAAAATGCAAGAAGCAATAATCACATCGCCATTTGACAGATCATGAACTGTACACCTGTCATCAACAAATTTCACAACCAAGCCAATCTTGGCTAATGTAGAAATTGATAACTAGTTCTTCTTTATCCCTAGCACGAATAAAGCATCTGACAAAGTGAAAGAACTACCATCAGCAGTAGTCAAAATGATCTTACCAACTCCCATAACAGGATAAGAGGAGTTGTTGGCGCATGTAACAGTATTCCTTGTAGGGGCAGACTCGAGTGAAGAGAAGAAATTGCACTATGAGGTAATATGTTTGGTTGCCCCACTGTCAAAATACCAAACATCTGAGTCTACTGCAAACATGCAGTGCTCATGAGAAGATGGGTCAAAACTGCAGATAGTAGTAAATGCCCATTCTTCTTCCTGCACAAGATTAGCAGACTCTGCTTTTGGTGTAGAGGCCTCTACAACAACCATTCCAGCCTCTTTCTTCTTTGCCTCTTTAGTAGCTAGTTTTGGACAGTTCTTTATGATATGATCATTCCCTTTACAGTACTTACAAAACAATTTCTGCTTTTTTTATTTCTTCTCATCTGTATCTTCCTTCTTCGAATATGCAGAATTAGGAGATTTCTGCTTACTAGTTGAAGAGCTCCATTTTCCTTTGCCCTTCTGACTATCCAAGAAAGCTTGATCCACAACTCGCATAATGGACCTGTTCTGCCTGGACTGCTCTTCCTGCAACAAAACAGAGACTAACTCCTCAAATGATAAGGCTTTCGGATTGCCTTTCATCATCAAACGAAGAGTAGAAGCAAAACTCTGATATGAATCAGGAAGACCATTCACAATGGTCTGCACAAGTGAGCTATCTGGTATAACCTCATCAGCAAAAATCAATTTTTCCTTCAAATCTTTGATCTTTGTTAGGAAATTGTCCATAGAATCACCTTCATTCATATGCTCACTCTCCAATTGTTTTCGGAGGTAAGCAACACGAGCCTCATTCCTAGCTTGGTACAGTGTGGTAAGTGTATCCCAAGCATCCTTAGCTATTCTGCAAGAGCGAATGTGAGGAATAATGGCATGTTTGACAAACAAAGATATCAATGCATGTGCCTGGGCATCTTTGCCATCCCAGCAAATCTGCTCTACAGTAGGTGCAGCAGAAACCGCAGCACGAACAAGAATATGCAGAATATCATCATCTTCTACACCTTCTGCATCAGCTTTAGTACTTGCAGCTGTAACAGTTGCAGGTGTGATAGGACGTTTTTCAACACCCTACACAATGTTTCAGAATCCTTTTGCAACCAATACATGTCGCATCATATAAGCCCACAATGGGTAGTTGGTACCATCCAACTTATCCTCAACAGCCAACATACGGAATACATCACTGCTTTCAGCCATGGCCGGTGACTAAAATACCTTGATGCAGAAAATTGATTGTATCTCAAAAAGTTGAACAGAACTACATAGACGAGTTCTGCTAGACCTGTAGCAGACTTCGAGATGCTTAAACTAGCAAACAAAAACTGGTATATACCTTTGGCACAAAAAGATGAAATAGCTTGCACAAGCGCTACGATAGTGCATTCGGAGGCTGAAATGAGCTCAGATCGTGATTTTGGCACCACACAGCAAAGCTGTTTTGATCTCAGAAACACGTTGAGTATGCTCACCAAAATTTGTGTGATTCTGAGAGTGCAAACGGAGGAGTGTCGACGGTGCCCTAGATGAAGCGACGACCTGCTCTGATACCAATTGTTGGAGATAGACGTCTGCGGAAGCATGCGAACAGCACAAGGAAGGAGATTTTTTGTTTCATTTTTAGAAGTAATCTATCTTCTACTTCATACGTCTTGAAGTTTGAAGGAACATCAAATTGTTGATCTTCTTCCGTTATTATTTTTTTATCTTTTTCAACTTCTTGTCCTTTTTCTATTTCTTTGTGTTTACTTTTTCTATATGTTCCTGAGATTTTTTCTTTTATAGCATCTATAGCTTCAACTTCTTCCAAGAATTGTGTTTTTCCAGTTTTTAAAATTATTCTTTCCTCTTGATCTTCCTCTATTTTTGACACCTTGATCATTTGTATTCCTATATGAAAAATATCATATCCTTCTTCATTTTGGAATTTTACTCCCACATATACATCATTGGCCAAATCCATTGTGGTCAAGATCTAATTCCAACCATAAGGCTCAAACTCTTGATCTTTAAATTTATGTGGTATGTAACTTTCATCTTGTGACTTCCTTTTTCCTAAACAATCTTCTTTTTTTAACATCTTTTTTTCATATGTGTGGTTCCTTATCACATTACATTTCCAAATTGATGGTTCTATCTCATTTTGTTCTTCACTTAATTCTTGATTTTGATGTACTTTGAACCATTCCTGAGGGGACATGTCACAATACTGCCCATTCCTTAAATTTACTCTAGTTACCCTTCCTTTGCTCTGAAGGCATAAGCAATCATTACCCCAATCTTGCACAATTTGCATTTGTCTCATAAATGGTCTGCCTAGGATGATTTCATATGAAGCGGATTGTGGGAATTCGATTATGGCAAAAGTGTGCTCTACCTCTATTCCACATATTTCCATAATCACCTTTTCCCAAATTCCTAGGGGCTTTTCTATGTGTCTGTCTGCAAGTTGTAATCTCATTTTAGTGGGTATTAACTCATTCTGCCCCCATTTCTCCCAAGTTTGTTTAGTCATGATTGCCACTCCCGATCCACTGTCTAATATGGCCTTGGCATGATTATCACCAAATTGTATTCTCAGAGTTGAGTTCCCTTCTTCTCCTTCAGAGTATCCTCCTATTTTATCAATAGGTATGTACCACAACTCTTCCAATTCTTGTTGCTGTGGATCTGGATTTTTTGACTTTGTTTCCCAATTTTTCATATTATGTTGTAAGTGAGGATTTTGTTTTACTATCTCCTCCATTGTGGTGTGGTATAAAATTGTACAGTGTTTGTCTAGATTGATTTGGAAGGTTATTTGTGAATTATCTTCCTGATCAAGATGTTTCTTGGTTTCTGTTGCATTTGTCCCTTCAATTATTGCTTGATGATTGTCTATTTCTCCAATGTTAAATTGTGCTTTCTTGTATAATTTGTTTACATCTTTGCATTCTTTCATCCTCTAAATCTGGCATAGGATATGCCATTACATGATCTGTAGGATTTGGTCCATCTTGAATTCTTCCTTTGTATGCTCTTATCAGAGTTTCCAGACTTTGTGAAGTTTTTTCCTCTTCTTGAGTCTGTGTATTTTGTGGTTGGCTATTGTTTGGATGTTCCATAGTTTCTTCTTCCAAATTTTTACCCATTCTCATCTTTCTTTCCCATCTTCATTTTTGTCTATTTTTCTTTTCTTTAGGAAACGGATTTTTCCTATGGTCCTGTGTGTGTGTCTCCTTTTTTATTTCCTGTTGTTTAGCTTGAGCTCTTGTTATGGCATTTACAGTTACTTGATCATGATCACACAATTTTTCTTGCTTCATTATGTTAACTGTTTTTAATGGTATGTTACTAGATGTGTTCGATTATTTTTGAGGGTTTCTTGGGCAATCCCTTATTAAGTGTTCCCTGCCAAATCCTTACACTAGGCTCCTCCTATTTTTAGTGTTGGAGGTTGTGGACAGTCTCTAATGAAATGTTCCCCCCCCACACATCTATAATAGGTTACCTTCTGACCTCCTTTGAATCCTCTCTGTAAGATGATCTGAGTCTTATGTTTTCTTCTTCAACTGGTGTGTATTTTATTGGTACTACATTTGTTGGTAATGGTGGTTGTTGTCCAAGTACAGGTCTTGGTTGCTCAGCAAATCCAGATTCTCTTTGTAAGTTATGTTGATTCATAAATTCCCTTTCCTTGATGGGTTGTTTATTGTAGAAACACTCCTCTCCAGTATGGTTTGTCCATTTTCTTTCTAAAGTACAATATTTAAGTGTTTTCCTAACTTGCAAATGTTGTGGTTTATGATAAGGACATTGTTGAACCAAATGACTCTCCCCACAATTATAACACTTTTATTGGTTGATATTCTGGTATTCATCAATTTTGTCTTAGTGTTGACTTCTAGGGCTTTTGCAATGGCTTGTGCTAATTCTTCTGCTGGTGGAATTCTATCTTCATTTGTTCTTGGTTGAACAAATGCTAATAAATCATGTCCTCTGTTATCCTCTAAGTCTATTGCCTCTTTTACACAAGCTCCTAGATTAGGACATCTCCTATAATATACCAAGGTTCTTAACTGTGCACTTCTCAGTCCTTCTATGAACAAAGACACTTGTCCTGCCATTGAAGGTACCTCTTCTCTTGGACATCTATCAATATATTGCTTGAATCTCCTAGCAGCCTCTCTGACATTTTCATTTTTTCTTTTGTTTGAAACTATGTATCATGGTAGTTGTACTATGTTTAATCCCAGTTTTGGAGAATTCCCCTATAAAAGCTTCAAAGAAAGATTCAAATTTGGATACATTTCCTTTCTCAAAGGAATGAACCAAGATAATGCCGGTCCATTTAGGGTTAGATCAAATGCTTCAAATTGCACTTTATAATCCTCTCCTACTTCTGTCCTAATTAATTGTCTAAATTCTGTAGCATGGGCATGAGGATCAGAATACCCTTCATATTGATTTTTCATGCATTTAGCCACTTGATAGGGTCTAAGCATTCTTCCCTGGTTTTGCCACTGATGTCTTCTCCTGATTGGAAAATCATTCATTACTTCAGCTTCTCTTTCAAAAGGATTTGGAGAAGTGTGTAATCTCCTTCCTTGTGGTTGTTCATGAAAGAACTTGGAGAAGCTTGTCGAAGGTAGAAAAGTGCGTTTCGAAGTGATGAAGTTTGGTCAAGCCAACCGGCACAAGACCAGCCCTTGAGCTTTTGGAGACTCAAATAGACCTTATAGGCATGCTATAAGTGCAAAGAAACACACTATGTACCTTGGAGCATCAAGGAGAATGAGTCGATACAAAACAGATAAGTTCGCGGGTCGACTAGCTCAAAAAACTTACTATCTATGGAAGAGACAATGAACTTCAAATGCCCATAGCGACCAGCGTGATTACAATTAGAAAAAATCCTTTTATGGGAGTGATACACATAGGGTTGAGTGTATGGAATGCACAAAAGTATAAGGAATAAGCAAAATATGCTATAGGAATGAATGCGACATTCACCGGTGGTACTTCCTATTTTTCAGGAATACGCAGAGATTGACCCCGAGGCAGAAAAACTGAGATTTCTCCAAATCTGCTGAACCAAATGCTTTGACAATTTACAGGCATAAACTAGACACTAATACCTTTCGAATGAGTCCTCTTGCACTCAATTTGGAGCTCTGAAGAGAGAGCAGCAGCCTCTGCAAGATTACTGTTGGCGAAGAAGATGATGCAGAAATTGAAGGAGCAAAACAATGATGGTCACAAGTGTATGTATATTGCTTCCATGTATTTTACAAGTGATTCCAAGTCTTTATATAGACTCTAAGAGTGTTCCACGACTTTTACAACTTGCATTTGAATTCAATGAAGGTAGGAATAGTTGTTGGAGGGAATCAAATCACTTTCCTACAATCAAGGAAAAAAGTCAAGATCTTGATTGATCTATTTTTAAGTGATTGATTGCTTGATTGATTGCTTGATTGAATGCAACCTCAACCACCACAAATTCGTGGAATATGGGCTCTATATTTGTACCTTTACATGTGTAAAGCTCAAGGCTTTTACAATGGTAAATGAGCCATCAAAAATCTCTCAAAAAAAATCAATAAATGAGCATATGAAAAAGAACTCTCCAACGGATATTCTTTCGATGCGATATCCTTTGATGTAGATCAAATCCACCTCAAGCATAGTGTAAGCTTGATGTTCCAACAGCTCCCCCTCAAGCTAAAGTATGCTTGAGTCTTCATTCTCTGATAGGTTGAATACCTGCCATAGCTTTGAATCTACAAAGCTTTATTCCATCAAGTGCCTTCGTCATCATATCTGCTACTTGCTTTTCAGTCGGAACAAAAGAAATGTCAATCTCCTTTGCCATGAGCTTCTCCCTGATGAAGTGATAATGGACTTCTATATGCTTGGTTCTCACATGAAAAATAGGATTTGCCGCTAGATGCATGGAACTTACGTTATCTCCAAATATGTGAGGTTTGGAACTCACAAGTCCCAAATCTGTATACAATGCTTTTAACCATATTGCCTCTTGAGTTGCTATGGTCAAGCCTCTGTACTCTGCTTCAGTTGAGGATAAAGCAACTGTTGGTTGCTTCTTGGAACTCCATGACACTAGCTTCGAACCTGCAAATGCTAAGTAACCAGATGTACTTTTTCTATCATCCTTAGCTCCTGCCCAATCTGCATCTGAGTAGATTTTGATATCCAAATCGGAAGAGTAAGGATAGAATATACCTTCGTTGATTGTACCTTTGAGATACTAAGTACTCTCTTAGCCGCATCCATGTGTGGTCTTCTCGGTGAGTGCATGAACTGACTAAGCACTCCCACACTATATGAGATGTCTGCCCTTGTGTGAGTAGCATATATCAAGCTACCTACCAAGCTTTGATACTCTTTTATGTCTTCAATTTTCTCACCTTCATAAACACTAAGTTTATGATTCATCTCCAAAGGTGTACCTGCAGGTTTAGTGTTCTCCATTTTGAACTTGAGAAGAAGATCCTGAATGTATCTTCTTTGAGTCAAATACATTCCTTCATCTGTGTATATCACCTGCATACCTAGGAAATATGTGAGCTCACCTAGGTCACTGATTTTGAACTCCTCTTGCATGTATCTTGATCCTTTGAATGCCATTTAGATCATCACCTGTCACAATAATATCATCTACATATACACATAGATAGATAACCTCATTGTGATCCCTTTTGATGAATAGAGAAGGATCGGAGCTGCTAGCTTTGAACCCTTGGTCTTGAAGATATGTAACCAACCTGTAATTCCAAGCTCTTGGAGCTTGTTTCAATCCATACAATGCTTTCTTAAGTCTGCAAACATAAGATGGATGATTAGGGTTTTCAAAACCTGGTGGTTGTGACATGTATACCTCTTCACTTATCCAACCATTTAAGAATGCATTTTTCACATCAAGTTGGAGGAGTCTCCAATTCCTTGCAGCAGCTACACTTATCAATGTCCATCTTTGCAACTGGTGAGAATGTTTCCTCATAGTCTATACCATGAGTTTGTGAGCATCCTTTGGCAACTAATCTTGCCTTGTACCTGCAAACTGATCCATCTGAATTTCTTTTAACTTTGTATACCCATCTGCAACCAATTACCTTTTGATTCGGCGACATTGGAACCAAATCCCAAGTGTCCATTTCCTTCAATGCATCTATCTCTTCGTTCATGGCCTTTTCCCAATTAGGGTTTCCCTTTGCCTCTTCATAGGTTGAGGGTTCCTCTGAAATAGAGTCTTTTGCCAAGTAGATTGAATGCTTTGTAACAAATGTGGAATCATATCCATACCTTTCTGGTTGTTTCTTCTCTCTTGCTGATCTTCTAGGTGCTTGTTTGGAGCATTCTCCAACCTCTTGCATCTTTGCTTTGCATCTTGACTTCCATAGCTTGTAATCCCTTTCTCTTTCATCTTGGTCATCGTCTGTATCACTTCTTGGATCTTGGACCTGTGTATCATGCTTCCTTCCTAATTGATGAGAGTCAGAATCAAGATCATATGGTAGTGTTACCTTTTGTTTGTCTTCATCATACCAAGACCTGTGTTCTTCAAACACAACATCTCTACTTGTAGTGAATTGCTTGGTTGAAGGATTGAAGAACCTGTAACCCATCTGAGTTGAATCATATCCAATAAACACTGCCTTTGTTGCCCTTTCATCTAGCTTACCTCTTATTTGTGATGGTACATGAACATAAGCTAAACAACCAAAAACCTTGCAATGTCCAAGACTAGGTTTTCTTCCATGCCATGCTTCATAAGGAGTCATACCTTGAAGTGATTTGGATGGTAGTCGATTGACAAGGTACACTGCAGTTGAAATAGCTTCTGCCCATAGATAATGTGGCAACTTCTTCTCTTCAAGCATTGTTCGGGCTGATCCAACCAATGTCTTGTTTCTCCTCTCTGCAATTCCATTTAGTTGAGGAGAGTACCTGGTAGTCACTTCCCTTTTGATACCTTTATCCTGCAAGAACTCATCAAAATCTTTGGAGAAGTATTCTCCCCCTCCATCAGATCTGAGCTTCTTTAGTGATCTACCTGTATGATTCTCCACATGCGCAAGATACTTCTTGAAGCAATCAAACACTTCATTCTTACTCTTGATAAAATATAGAATAGTCCACCTACTATGGTCGTCAATAAATGAGACATAGTACCTTGATCCTGCCAATGAAGGTTCTTGACTTGGTCCCCATACATCTGTATGTACTAAGTCCAATAGGTTGGTGTGGATGTAGCCTCTGTGGTTGAATGGTTGTCTTTGTGCCTTCCCAATCTGACATGCATCACACCTGTTGATCATGTGTTGCTTTGATATGTTCGGCAGTCCTAGAACACTTTGATCCCTGCATATATCCTTCAAGGTTCTTTCATTCACATGAGCAAGTCTCTTATGCCACACTTCAAGCTCACTTAGGGTTTGAGACCCAAAGTTGAATAGAGCAATGTTCCTGGTTTCTCCTACTTCAAAAGTAAAGAGCCTACCATGCTTCTCACCTCGGGCTATCTTCTTGAAGCCTTGACATGGATCTTCCACAAAAGCTCCATGTTGGGTGAACCTAACTTGCAAGCCTTTTTCAACTATTTGGCCTACACTTATTAGGTTTTTAGTGATAGTGGGTACATAGAGAACCTTACTCAGAATGTTTGTCCTGCCATTGGAAGCTTTGACATTGCCAATCTTCTCCACATTGTGCTTCGTGTCATCCCCTGTTTGCACTTCATGTCTATGCTTTGGACTTTCCAAATCAGATAGAAGAGCAATGTTGCCTGCAACATGATTCGAACATCCTGAATCTATGTAGAACAAATGATCATCTTCTTTACCTTCTTTGTGGCTTAGATTCATGAGAAGCAAAGAGTCTTCATGTGGTTGATCTTTTGAATAATTGTTGTAGTCCCTTCTATTATAGCTTCTATTGTTGTTGTTGAAGTTGTGTCCACCTCGGCCTCTATTGCTGCCATATCCACCTCTTCCACTTCCTTTCTGGGTCTTCCCATTGAACCAACAATTCTGAGTGGTGTGGTTGGTCTTATCGCATATGGCACAAGATTGAACATTCTGACCTTTCGCTTTGTCTTGCTTCGGTCCTTTCTTCTTCCCTTTCCACTTGCTCTTGCTTGCGAAGTTAGCTTGGGAAGTCTCTTCTTCATCTTCTTCCTTCTTCTTGCCTTTCTGCTTCTTATCCTTCTTATCTGCATATAGAGCACTAGATGAATTTCCATGATAAGAGTTACCTTCCTTTATGCTATTGTTGGCTTCTTGATTGAAGAGTTGTCCAAGAAAGATGTTGAAGTCTGGAGTCTGCACATCCATGATGAGATCATAAGCCGTCGTGAAGGATTGCCATTGCTTATCACTTCGAATGCCGTTGAGAATTTGCCTCATGATGAACTCTTCTTCAATTAGCTCTCCAATGGATGCTAACTGATCCGCAACCTCCTTGACCTTGGTAACAAACTCTGTGATGGTTTGTTTGGGCGTCTTCTTCATTTGGTTGAACTCGTTCCAAAGATGATTCTTTCTTGCTTTGGTACTAGCAGAAAAGAAAGTCTCGAGGGCACCCCAAGTCTCTTGAGATGTCTTGCATCCTCTAATATGTGGTAATAGAAAGTCAGAGATAGAGTTTAGTATGTACGACCTTGCTTGAGCATCCCGTGCGCACCAAAGTGTGAGCTTATCTGTCTCCTCTTGTGTAGGTCCTCCCATGGATCTCAGAATAGGCATAGCTTCATCACCTGCTACAATTCCATAAAGATTTCTACCTTGCAAGTAGGCCTCCATTCTGATTTGCCAAGCCGCATAGTTGTGTCGATCAAGCTTCTCGATCATTGAGGGAAAGCCGTCACCCATCTTGAACTAGCTCTGATACCACTGAAAGAACTTGGAGAAGCTTGTCGAAGGTAGAAAAGTGCGTTTCGAAGTGATGAAGTTTGGTCAAGCCAACCGGCACAAGACCAGCCCTTGAGCTTTTGGAGACTCAAATAGACCTTATAGGCATGCTATAAGTGCAAAGAAACACACTATGTACCTTGGAGCATCAAGGAGAATGAGTCGATACAAAACAGATAAGTTCGCGGGTCGACTAGCTCAAAAAACTTACTATCTATGGAAGAGACAATGAACTTCAAATGCCCATAGCGACCAGCGTGATTACAATTAGAAAACATCCTTTTATGGGAGTGATACACATAGGGTTGAGTGTATGGAATGCACAAAAGTATAAGGAATAAGCAAAATATGCTATAGGAATGAATGCGACATTCACCGGTGGTACTTCCTATTTTTCAGGAATACGCAGAGATTGACCCCGAGGCAGAAAAACTGAGATTTCTCCAAATCTGCTGAACAAAATGCTTTGAAAATTTACAGGCATAAATTAGACACTAATACCTTTCCAATGAGTCCTCTTGCACTCAATTTGGAGCTCTGAAGAGAGAGAAGCAGCCTCTGCAAGATTACTGTTGGCGAAGAAGATGATGCAGAAATTGAAGGAGCAAAACAATGATGGTCACAAGTGTATGTATATTGCTTCCATGTATTTTACAAGTGATTCCAAGTCTTTATATAGACTCTAAGAGTGTTCCACGACTTTTACAACTTGCATTTGAATTCAATGAAGGTAGGAATAGTTGTTGGAGGGAATCAAATCACTTTCCTACAATCAAGGAAAAAAGTCAAGATCTTGATTGATCTATTTTTAGGTGATTGATTGCTTGATTGATTGCTTGATTGAATGCAACCTCAACCACCACAAATTCGTGGAATATGGGCTCTATATTTGTACCTTTACATGTGTAAAGCTCAAGGCTTTTACAATGGTAAATGAGCCATCAAAAATCTCTCAAAAAAATTCAATAAATGAGCATATGAAAAAGAACTCTCCAACAGATATTCTTTCGATGCGATATCCTTTGATGTAGATCAAATCCACCTCAAGCATAGTGTAAGCTTGATGTTCCAACAGTTCAGTAGAAGTGTAGTTTTCATTTTGTCTTGGCAATTCTGGTTGCATTGTGTTTTGTTCCCAAGGTCTCTTATCTGCACATTGCCCTAAATCATTAGAGTTTTCTGGATCTTGTGAAAATATGTATACACATTCTTGTCTATCCTCATATCTGCCATCCTTAAATTGTGCCACTGGCATTAAATTTAAGGGAATTTTTAAGTTTCTCATCCTAATGAGAAACTTATGCATACCATCATGATACACATAGGTTCCAAACCTATTTGTATACATGTACTTGAGGATATTTCTATAATCACTAGTTTCAGAGGCTTCATTTGTTTCATTTAAATTTTCCTTGTTGTTTATCTGTCCTAAATCCTTTTCTTGTAAATCTCCTAACACTGGCTCTATCTCTTTCCTTTTTAACTCTTGTTTATCAGGTGTAAACAATTTATTACCAGATCTCAAACATTCAACTAATTCATGATTCTGTGAAGAGAATCGTGTTTCTCACAATTCTATGAAGAGAATCGTGTTTTTCACGATTCTGTGAAAAAATCGTGTTTTTCACAATCTTGTGAAGAGAATCGTGTTTTCACGATTCTGTGAAGATAATCGTCTGTTTCACGATTCTGTGAAGAAATCATGTTTTTCACGATTCTGTGCAGAAATCGTGTTTTTCACGATCTTGTGAAGAGAATCGTGTTTTCATGATTTTGTGAAGAGAATCGTGTTTTTTCACGATCCTGTGAAGAAAATCTTTTTTTTTCACAATTCTGTGAAGAGAATCGTGTTTTTTCACGATTTTGTGAAGAGAATCGTGTTTTTTCACGATTCTGTGAAGAGAATCGTGTTTTCACGATTTTGTGAAGAGAATCGTGTTTTCACGATTCTATGAAGAGAATCGTGTTTTTTCACGATCCTGTGAAGAGAATCATGTTTTCACGATTCTGTGAAGAGAATCGTGTTTTTTTCACGATTATGTGAAGACAATCGTGTTTTTTCATTATTCTGTGAAGAGAATCGTGTTTTCACGATTCTGTGAAGAAAATCATGTTTTTCACGATTCTGTGAAGAGAATCATGTTTTCACGATTCTGTGACGAGAATCGTGTTTTCACGATTCTGTGAAGAGAATCGTGTTTTTCATGATTCTCTTTCCAAACAATTGTGATTGCTCACAATCGTAAAAAACACGATTTTCTTTTGAAAATCGTACTCTGGGAGTCGCGATTTTGAGTTTGTTCTTAGAATCGCGATTCTGAGCAGATTCTTATAATTTTTTAGTTTTTGATTTTTTAAGTTCTTTCTACACTATTAGAAGCACCTTATTAAAATATTAACATGCAATAAAAGATCTTTCATCAAAAAGTCAATTTCCCTCCAAAAAATTCAAAAAACTGAAAGTCGCGATTTCGTATTGGAATTTTTAAGTTTCTCATCCTAATGAGAAACTTATGCATACCATCATGATACACATAGGTTCCAAACCTATTTGTATACATGTACTTGAGGATATTTCTATAATCACTAGTTTCAGAGGCTTCATTTGTTTCATTTAAATTTTCCTTGTTGTTTATCTGTCCTAAATCCTTTTCTTATAAATCTCCTAACACTGGCTCTATCTCTTTCTTTTTTAACTCTTGTTTATCAGGTGTAAACAATTTATTACCAGATCTCAAAATCATTCAACTAATTCATGATTCTGTGAAGAGAATCGTGTTTCTCACAATTCTATGAAGAGAATCGTGTTTTTCACGATTCTGTGAAAAAATCGTGTTTTTCACAATCTTGTGAAGAGAATCGTGTTTTCACGATTCTGTGAAGATAATCGTCTTTTTCACGATTCTGTGAAGAAATCGTGTTTTTCACGATTCTGTGAAGAAATCGTGTTTTTCACGATCTTGTGAAGAGAATCGTGTTTTCATGATTTTGTGAAGAGAATCGTGTTTTTTCACGATCCTGTGAAGAAAATCGTGTTTTCTCACGATTCTGTGAAGAGAATCGTGTTTTCACGATTCTGTGAAGAGAATCGTGTTTTTTCACGATTCTGTGAAGAGAATCGTGTTTTCACGATTCTGTGAAGAGAATCGTGTTTTCACGATTCTATGAAGAGAATCGTGTTTTTTCACGATCCTGTGAAGAGAATCATGTTTTCATGATTCTGTAAAGAGAATCGTGTTTTTTTCACAATTATGTGAAGACAATCATGTTTTTTCATTATTCTGTGAAGAGAATCATGTTTTCACGATTCTGTGAAGAAAATCATGTTTTTCACGATTCTGTGAAGAGAATCATGTTTTCACGATTCTGTGACGAGAATCGTGTTTTCACGATTCTGTGAAGAGAATCGTGTTTTTCATGATTCTCTTTCCAGACAATTGTGATTGCTCACAATCGTAAAAAACACGATTTTCTTTTGAAAATCGTACTCTGGGAGTCGCGATTTTCAGGTTGTTCTCAGAATCGCGATTCTAAGCAGATTCTTATAATTTTTTAGTTTTTGATTTTTTAAGTTCTTTCTACACTATTAGAAGCACCTTATTAAAATATTAACATGCAATAAAAGATCTTTCATCAAAAAGTCAATTTCCCTCCAAAAAATTCAAAAAACTGAAAGTCGCGATTCCGTATTTTTCAACAGTTTTCTGTGTTTTTGTGCTTTTACCAAAATGTTGAACTTGAAATTATGCAAAAACTTATTGTAAGAAAATTACCTTTTTGCCTGATCAAGAAATGTCCAAAAAGCTTTGTGTTTGCAAAAGATCGTTATTCTGATAGCTCCTCCCACTCACTCTTTCACTCAAATGAATATTTTTCTGAGATTTCAGGCTTTTATAGACTTCAGACAATCGCAATTGTGAGTGTTTTTCACAATTTTGAGTTCCCACTTTTTTTATTCTTGTTCTTTTACAATTTTTGTGGTTTTGTTAAAAAAAATATTACCCCTTCCAACAAAATTTTACCCCCTTTTTTTTCTATTGATGAAAATCGTGATTCTGTGTCCAATTCTCAAATCTTGATAACTTGATGCTCAATTCTTACTAGAATTTTGAAATTTTGCTTTCCTTCTCTTATGAAAGTTATGAAACCTTTTAAAATTGCTTACCTTAATAACCAATAGTGCAACTCAGTCAATTTCTTTATCTTACTGAGAATCGCGATTCTATGATGAGTGTTTTTCTCTTAACTTCTTGCTTTTGCACTTTTTGACTTTTCTTCCCTTCTGGTCTTCTCCAATGTTCTTCACCAACTCCAGATCAATTGTCACCTGCAATTATACACCACCAAACTCATTCAAAGAGATTAAAATTTTGAAAAATTTAAACAACAACTTTTGCTCAAAATATTTTTTATTTTTCTTTCAATTTCTGGATTTTTCTTTTGCTATTCCCCTTCCACTTTTCAACACAAATCCTCCTGCAAAACTTTCTAAGAAAAAAGAAATTTGTTTGAATTTTTAATGGATTTTATGAATTTTTTTAGTATTTGAACCCTAAATCAAGGAAAACACTTTACTTAGGGTTTTCTTGTTTCAAGATCCATTGATCTTTGGTTTCATGATTGGTTATACTCTTTTAGGCTTGTAATCTAATTAGTTTGGAAGTAGAGCTTTTCAAGAAAATATGTGCTAAGAAGTAAAAGTATCAATTCATGCAAAGATAAACTCAAACACTTTTTTTTTCAAGAGGCAAATAAATATTTTCTCAAGATTATTACTTTACCTTGGATAAACAAATGGATCAATTAATTTTGCACATAGCTACTTTACTTGACTTTCCTCATTGCAACCATGTCATCTTTTCCAAGATTTGACAAAGTTTGCTTGGTACTTAGTCAAAAGCAATCTACTTATGCAAAAATAATCACATTTTACCTTTCTTTTAACAATCTTGATTCAGTTTTTTCCACACACCTGCACTTTACTCTTAAAAGGTATGAGCAACTATGAATTTGCAAAAATTTCACAACTTCTTTATCTCAAAAGGTTAACTCATGCTCTTTTCCCCAAAAGAAAAGCAAAGAAACCTACCTTTTCAATTTTTCTTTCTTGATTATAGAGTAGTACCTTCTCAATGTGTTCAAATACCATCAACAATGGAAGATCCAGCAAGGTCCAAAACTCCAATGAAGTTTTTGTTTTGTTCCCCGACAACGGTGCCAAAAAATGTTTGTTGTTAACCTTTGGAGTTTTCCTCTCCAATCATTATAGCACAAAAGATCAAGTACACATCTTTAAATTTTCAATCCGGGAAGTATGCAAAGACCACAACCCCTTCTAGTTAATGCAATCCAAGAATAAGAGTTGAGATGGCTGTTTTTCAGAGAAATTTATGAAGAAGTAGAGAAATATCTAGGGTTTTGATTATCTTGAGTTCTACAATAGCATTTTCAATGATCTTTGTGCCTAAAGTGTGCCATTTCTACAATAGAATACAAATATGAAGTCAAATTTCAAAAACAGTACTTGTATCACACAGATGAGACAATCGTGATTCTGTGAAAACTGAGAATTTCCAATTCCAGCTTTGTTCTTCTACACTTTCTTACTCAATACACTGAGAATCATCCATCTTCACTCATCTCACCCAGAAATACACAAGTTAAGTTCACAAACTCCATGGATTACACAATGATAAGACTCAACAAATCAAGAGAAAGAACATGAAAGGAGAAAACATGATTTTCTACAAGGAAGCTCTTCTCATTACTTGGATAGCATCAGAATAATACAACCAACCTCTTCAAAATAGAAGAAATTATCTTTTATACTTTTTCAAGTGTCCCTTTTCACACTTGAATTTTGGCCCTTTTCTCCTTCAAATTCTAAAAATATGCTATCTAAGGGCTTCCAAAAATTCTAGGAAAAATACATATGATCCTATTTTACATGAGGAAGACTCTTCCTCAATTTTTACAACATTTGTATAAATATGTCTACCAATTTTTGACATTTTACAAATAATTTTCCTTCAAAAATTGCTTCTTCTAACATCTACCATTCGCTTGCACCTGGCAGATAATTTTTACTTTACATTATTAGACTATGAAAGTGCAGAGGAGCTTTGGAAGAAGTTATGCAATACATATGAAAAAGATACGGCATCAAATAAAGTGTATCTCATGAGAAAATTATATGACCTTCGTATGAAGGACACAGATAGTGTTGCTACTCATCTCAGTGAGTTTTATGCTATATTCTCCCAGTTATAGGCTCATGAAATGGATATGGATAATGAAATGAAAGCAGTATTGCTGTTATGCACCCTGCCATCATCATGGGATACATTTTGCACAGCTATTAGCAACAGTGCAGCTAGTGGTAAACTCTGTTAGTATATGATCAATGTCTACCCCTCATGATTGTATGCACATTTTGTAAGGCCCCCTTTATGAGGAGAAGCCAAGCGTGCATTACCCAATTGATGGGAATCCCAACTTGAATGTTGGATGAAGGTCATATTGGACCATGTAAGATATTATAAGGAAAGGGAGTTACCAGGGTCCCCAATTGTGGGGTCCGGGGCAGCGGTGAGCAGCCCCGGCTGGGGGGTCCAAGGGGGCCAGCGGGCCCCCTGGCTGGGGGGTCCCAGGGGGCCAGCGGGCCCCCTGGTGGGGGTCCGGGGGCAGCACCCCCGGCGCGACGGTAAAGGGAATATTCCATGGAATATTCCCTGTCGAAGTCAGAAATCATTTATATTTGTTAGGTCGGTTCAACCAGTCTAAGCCGTGTATGGCAATTACGCGGGCGGTGGCCGCCCACGCTCTACCGCCCATGTATTGCCGTCCATGGCAGGACACCCATGATCCTATATATACATGACTTCTGCACTACCTAAGTCACCTGAGTTGAGCCAGCATACCTCTACCTTGTATCTCCCTATCTAGAGTTGTCTAGATCACCATTTAAGCTCTACCTTGAGAGCGCACGGGTGGACAACGCCATCATCTTTGTACTTGCTGCTAGTAGAAAATTGTTGAGATTCTCCTATATCTGTTATCTTCTCTGCTATTGCTCCTGTGTTATATTGCGTAACTATTGTCTTACATGGTATCAGAGCTGTAAGGTTCGAATAGCTTGAGAAGTATCATTATTTTAGCCTACTAGCAGACTAGAATATCAGTAGATTATTCGAGTGATTACATGATGGCTTCATCGTCGAACAATAGTCTTGGTGCTTCAGCTAATGTTAATGCTGCACCTATTCGAATTCGTCCACCTGCATTCACTGAAGGGAAGCTGGATGGAACCAACTATACACTCTGGAAGTTCAAAATTTCTGCAATTTTGGACTCCTATGAATTACTTGACACTGTCATGGGACCGATGGGATTGGATCCAGAGCCTATACCAGTTGAAGATCCAGCAAATTCAAGATTGATGATTCAGCCAGATCCTGATCTTCTACGAGCTTGGAAGAGGCGGAATGCTGATGCATTATGTGCGATTGTCACTAGTGTAAGTGATTCTGTGCTTACTTTAGTTCAACATACTACTAAAGCACATGAGGCTTGGGGCATATTGGCTCGACAATATGAGACCAAGAACCACACTAGGATACAGAATTTAGAAAATCAGTTGGCAAATGAAAAGCATTCTGATTCTGAAAAGGCTGAAGATTTTATCAAACGGATAAAGCATCTTCAAGATCAATTGGCTGCAGTTGGTGTTGTTATAACACCAGAAGAGCTAGCTCGAAGATCTGTACGTGTTCTTCCAGCAAAGTATGATGGATTAGTAACAGCCCTTAACACTCAGGTAAGGCCAACTCCTCTTACATTTGAAGAGTTTTGTGCCATGCTTTTAGAAGAAGAGATGCGGCTGAAGAATCGGCAAAGTACAACTGATGCTGCATTCTCAGCAAATGCAAAAGGTAAAGGCTCTTCAGAGGGATCAAAGAAGAAGCCAAAGAAGAAAAAGTTCACAGGAAGTTGCTTCTATTGTGAAAAGAAAGGCCATGCCATCAAGGATTGCAGAAAGAAGCAAGCTGATGAACGGAATGGGACTGTAAAATCATCATGGAAGAACAAAGAGTCTGCAAACAACACAGAGCTGGAACTTTGGGTAGCTATTGAAGAGGTATGTTCATCTGCTCAAGCTCGTGTTGATGAGCCATGGATTTTAGATAGTGGAGCTTCTCGCCATATGACTAGTAAAAAGGATTGGTATAGTTCCCTAGTGCCTCTGCGGGAATCCATCAATGTAGTGGTGGGAAACGACTCCAAGTGTCCAGCTGAAGGAACTGGAACCATCTCTTTTATCACTTCTCCAGGTGTTGAGAAAAAGTTATCCGATGTTCTCTATGTACCTACACTCAAAAGAAATTTGTTGTCAGTTTCTGCAATAACAGATCGTGGACTCGAAGTTCACTTCAATAAGAGTGGTGCGGAAATCATGGATTCATCAGGTAATGTTGTAGGTAAAGGCACACGACGGGATAACTTGTATGAGTTAAGTGCTTTAACTGCTACAGAAGATAAAGATGTAAGCAGGTTATGGCACCAACGATTTGGGCATCTCGGATTTGCAGTTTTGAAGGAGATGCAACGAACAGGGATGGTTGCTCATTTGCCTGCATTTTCAGAGTTGCAGGAACCTTGTGAAGCTTGTATGATGGGCAAGCAACAACGAAAGGCATTTCCAAGAGAGACCAGCAATCGATCTCAAGCTCCTCTAGAGTTGGTACATGCTGATCTCTGCGGTAAAATGTCTACACCTGCTTTAGGAGGATCTTTCTACTTCTTGCTGTTAGTCGACGATTATAGTAGAAAGATGTGGGTTTATTTCATTCGAGAGAAGGCTGATGCTTTTGAAAAATTTAAAGCGTGGCATAAGTATGTAGAAAGTGAATCAGGAAGGAAACTGAAGAAATTTAGAACAGATAGAGGAGGTGAATTCTTGTCAACAGAATTCAACAATTACTGTAAGGAGCATGGTGTGAAAAGGCAACTTACCACAGCTCATACACCTCAACAAAATGGCGTTGTTGAGCGCAGGAACAGGACAGTAGTTGAAATGGCTCGTTGTATGTTAAAGGCTCAAGACATGCCTGATTCATTCTGGGCAGAAGCAGTCAATACAGCAGTCTACATCCTCAATCGAAGCTACACAAAAGCTCTGAAGGGGATGACTCCTCAAGAAGCATATTCTGGTAAAAAGCCTTCAGTTTTGCATTTCAGAATTTTTGGTTGTTTCTGTTATGCACATATTCCTGATTCAACAAGATCAAAGTTGGATTCAAAAAGCAAAAAGTGTGTCTTCCTAGGATATAGTGAAGAGTCTAAAGCATACAGGTTATGGGATCCTGAGGCAAGGAAGATTTTTGTCAGCCGAGATGTGGTGTTTGATGAACGACCACACTTAGTAGAAGATAAAGGTAAATCTACTATCTCATCAAACGGAGAAATATCTCACCTTGTGCCTATCAAAAGACAGGTTAAAGTTGAGGAGGAGGAAACATCTGATGGAGAAATTTCCTCAATAAAAAGCCAACCAATTGTAGCTGCACAGCGTAAGCCACTACCGAAGTGGGCACAACAGCTCTTTGATGATCACAATCCACATGTAGATGCACCAGAATCATCATCGGATGGATTACGAAGATCAAAGAGAATAGAGGAGCAAAGAAGAGCCTCAGAACACATTGTTAACATGGCTCTAATGGCAGATATCATGGGTTCGATAAAGGAACCTACCACCATTGAAGAAGCCATTGATGATCCAGATTGGAGAGCGGCAATGCAGTCTGAGTATGATAGTATACTCAAAAATGATACATGGGATCTAGTCGACTTGCCGCCAAAGAAGAAGGTAATAGGTACTAAATGGATTTGGAAAGCTAAGTATAAAGCTGATGGAACATTAGAAAAGTATAAGGCACGATTAGTTGCACAGGGTTTTTCACAGATTCAAGGATTTGATGTTCAAGAAACTTTTGCACCAACAGCACGCATGACAACTATTCGGACGGTACTTGCAGTAGCTGCACAAATGTCTTGGCCTATTTTCCAGATGGATGTCAAATCTGCATTTTTGAATGGTCACCTCAAGGAGGAGGTATATGTATCTCAACCACCAGGTTTTGAGGTGCCCAATTCAGAAAATAAAGTTTGCAGGTTGAAGAAAGCTTTGTATGGACTTAAGCAAGCTCCACGGGCTTGGTACCAACGAATTGATCATTTTTTCAAAAATATGGGTTTTGAAAGAAGTACTTCTGATGCTAACTTGTATGTAACGAAAAGGGATAGCAAGCTAGTTGTTGTCATTGTATATGTAGATGATTTGATCATTACAGGAGATCATCAGGAACTCATCAATCAAACTCGGATCAGCTTGGGAACTGAGTTTGAAATGACAGACTTAGGTCTACTCCATTTTTGTCTGGGAATTGAAGTATGGCAAAGGAAGGATGGCATTTTCATCTCACAACAAAAATATTCCAAAGAAATTCTCAAGGCATTTGGAATGATGGACTGCAAACCAACTAGCACACCTATGGAGGTAAATCATAAGCTATCTATGGATGATAACATGCCTGATGTAGATGCTAAGAAGTATAGGAAGCTCGTTGGAAGTCTTATTTTTCTGTGCAACACTAGACCAGACATTTGCTATGCTGTTGGAGTGTTAAGCAGGTTTTCCAACAAACCTAAGGAGAGTCACTGGAATGCTGGAATGCGAATTCTAAGGTACATTGCAGGAACCTTGGATTTTGGTATTTTGTATACCACAGGTGATACACTCCAAGGATATTGTGATTCAGATTGGGCTGGAGATTGTGATTCTAGAAAATCAGTTTCTGGATATTGTTTCTCACTTGGTTCAGGAATATTTTCTTGGGTAAGTAGGAAGCAACCAACTCTCGCACTCTCCTCCACTGAAGCAGAGTACAAAGCAGCTTGTTTTGCTTCTTGTGAGGCAGTCTGGTTAAGGAGAATTCTTGCAGATCTAGGCTTTCCATCAAATATGCCAACTGTACTCAAGTGTGATAATCAAAGCTGTATGGCTATTGCAAAGAACCCAGTATTTCATGCTCGCACCAAGCACATAGAAGTACAGTACCATTACATTCGTGAGCTAATTGAAGATGAAATTGTGGAGCTAGAATATTGCCCAACAGAGGCAAATTGTGCTGACATATTCACTAAAGCACTTGGAAGAGAGCAGCTCAACAAGCATCTTCAACATATGGGCATAGGACCGAGACCTACTTGATTTATCATCGGTAAACATTGAGGGGGGGTGTTAGTATATGATCAATGTCTACCCCTCATGATTGTATGCACATTTTGTAAGGCCCCCTTTATGAGGAGAAGCCAAGCGTGCATTACCCAATTGATGGGAATCCCAACTTGAATGTTGGATGAAGGTCATATTGGACCATGTAAGATATTATAAGGAAAGGGAGTTACCAGGGTCCCCAATTGTGGGGTCCGGGGCAGCGGTGAGCAGCCCCGGCTGGGGGGTCCAAGGGGGCCAGCGGGCCCCCTGGCTGGGGGGTCCCAGGGGGCCAGCGGGCCCCCTGGTGGGGGTCCGGGGGCAGCACCCCCGGCGCGACGGTAAAGGGAATATTCCATGGAATATTCCCTGTCGAAGTCAGAAATCATTTATATTTGTTAGGTCGGTTCAACCAGTCTAAGCCGTGTATGGCAATTACGCGGGCGGTGGCCGCCCACGCTCTACCGCCCATGTATTGCCGTCCATGGCAGGACACCCATGATCCTATATATACATGACTTCTGCACTACCTAAGTCACCTGAGTTGAGCCAGCATACCTCTACCTTGTATCTCCCTATCTAGAGTTGTCTAGATCACCATTTAAGCTCTACCTTGAGAGCGCACGGGTGGACAACGCCATCATCTTTGTACTTGCTGCTAGTAGAAAATTGTTGAGATTCTCCTATATCTGTTATCTTCTCTGCTATTGCTCCTGTGTTATATTGCGTAACTATTGTCTTACAAACTCGCCTATGATGACATATGTGGAGCACTCTTGAGTGAGGAGATTCGTAGAAAATCTATGGTTGGCACTCAGAGTGGAGATGCATATAATGTTTGTGATTCTTACCAAGGAAAGAATCAGCAACGTGGCAGGAGCAAGAAAAAGGAAAAGAATGGTCAACGGAATAAGAGTAGAAGTAAATCAAGGAAGAGGGATATTGAATGCGATTATTGTCATAAGAAACGACATATGAAGAAAGACTGATATGCATTAAAGAATGCTAAAGGTAAAGGATAGAATGTTGATGGGCATGTTAAACAGTTACCTACACCATCTATGTCGACTGTGAAGGTTGAAGAAATTAATGCTATTTTTTATGATGTTGATGTGGGACACTTGATAGTACTGTGCCAACTGAGGTGCTTATGGCTGATTCTCTTTCCCACACCTGGCTGCTAGATTCTTGTGCTTCTTTCCATGTGACACCACATAGAGAATGGTTCTCTAATTATGCAACAAAATCTCTTGGTATCGTGAGACTTGGTGACTCTTACCAGTGTGATGTTGTGGGGATTGGAGATGTGATTGTGCAGTTCATTGATGGTTCAAAATTTACTATGCATAATGTACGTCATGTACCTCAGTTATCACGTAGTTTGATGTCAGTTGATCAACTTGATGACCTTGGTTACAAGGTGGTCTTCTATGCTCAATCATTTCATATATCAAAGGGCAATATGGTTATTACAAAAGGAAGCAAAGTTGGCTCACTTTATCTTTTATTTGTATCATAGAAAGAACACTTGTTAGTTGTTACTGAACACCCTATGGCTTGTATTTGGCATGGTCGTTTGGGCCATATATCTCGTAGTGGAATGGAAAATATTTCTTGTTATGGCTACTTACATGTGTTATCTTTCTCTGACTTTTCATTTTGTGAGCATTGTCAATATGGAAAGCAAACCAGAAATGTGCATAGAACGTGCATTGACTCTTCAATTCAGCCTTTAGATCTTGTTCATACAGATGTGTGTGGTCCTATGCCCACTAGGTCCTTAGGTGGTTCTCTTTACTTTGTCACTTTCATATATGATGCTACTAGAAAAGTCTTGGAATATCATATCAAATCGAGGGATGAGGTATTCCCTACTTTCAAAAAATGCCTTGCTTCAGTTGAGACTCAAAAAGGAACTAAGCTTAAGGATTTACATTCAGATCATGGGGGTGAGTATAGCTCACATGAATTCAGCCTTTTCTGTCAATCTAGAGGGATTCGTAGAGAGTTTATAGCTCCTTATACCCCAGTACAGAATGGTGTAGCTGAGAGGATGAATAGAACTATTCAAGATAGAGTAGTCTCTATGTTGCATCATGCAAACCTCTCACGGGGTTTTTGGGCAGAAGCAGTATTGACTTCAGTTCATGTGATTAACCTTTCACCTAGTATTGCTAAAGGTTTGAAAGTGGCACAAGAGTTATGGACAGGGAAGTCACCATATTATGATCATCTTTGAGTTTTTGGGTGTGAAGCATATGTTCATGTACCAAGGAATCTTAGACAAAAGTTGGACCATAAGTCAAAGAAATGCATTTTTCTTGGATATGGTCGAGAACGACAATTTGGATATCGCTTACGGGATCTTGAAACATGGTCAATGATCAAAAGTAGTGATTTCATTTTCAATGAGTCTAAGATGCATAAACAGCCCATTAAGGAGGTTGAAGTGAGAAGAGTGGTGTTTGAGGATACTAGTCCTCCGGTTAGCATGCATAAAAATGCTGCACATAGGGATGTTCAAGAGAATGTCCATTCATATCAGTCTGCACATATTCCTGTTCAGCAACCATTGAGATGTTCTACACGTGTCTCACATCCACCTGATAGATATGTTCCAGGTTTAGATTTTGTTATGCTAACAGATGCCGGTGAGCCTTCTTGATACAAAGAGTCTATGCAGATAGAGGATCATGTCAAGTGGGAGCGTGCCATGAAGAGTGAGCTGGATTCTATTCACAAGAATGGTACTTGGGATTTAGAACCTTTGCCAAAGGGCAGGAAAGTTTTACCATGTAAATGGGTATATAAGTTGAAATTCACATCAGATAGTGTTTTTCCAAAATATAAAGCACGACTTGTTGCAAAGGGTTTTAAACAACAAAATGGTGTTGATTTTGAGGAAATCTTCTCTCTAGTGGTCAAGATGACTACTTTGCACATGTTGCTTGGATTCGTTGCAATGGAGTACTTAGAGCTAGTCCAAATGGATGTGAAAACTGCTTTCTTGCATGGAGATCTTACAGATGAGATCTATATGGAACAACCAGAGGGTTATGTAGTTCCTGGCAAGGAAATTCTAGTTTGTAAGCTCAAGAAGAGCTTGTATGGACTTAAACAGTCTCCCAAGGCTATTGTCGAAGCAATGAGGATCATTGTCTCTACACAAAGAGATGCTCATATGGCATCTTGATATGCTTGATACTTTATGTCGATGATATGTTGATTGCTGGGAAGTCCTCCTATGACTTGTCAATTCTCAAAAGGAAGTTGAGTCAGACATTTGATATGAAGGATTTGGGGGATGCCAAACATATTCTTGGCATGCGCATTACTCGTGATAGGAGTAAAAGATGCATATACTTGTCTCAAAGTGAGTACATATCCAAAGTACTTCACAGGTTCAATATGCAGGGTGGAAAAAATTTGAGTACACCTTTACCCACATATGTGAAATTGAGCAAGGATGATTGCCCCAAATCAGATGAGGAAAAGGAATTCATTACCAAATGGTAGCCATGAGACTAGACATTGCATTCGCAATGGGAGTTGTGAGTAGATATATGTCTAATCCTGGCAAGAAACATTGGGAAGCGATCAAGATGATTTTGACATATCTGAGTGGCACTAAGGACAAGTGTCTATGCTTAGGTAGAGGGAAAGCATCCATTATTGGTTACACAGATTCTGACTATGCTGGTTGTGTAGACAATCGTAAGTCTACATCAAGGTACATTTTTCATTTTGTTGGAGGTGCTATCTCTTGGAGATCTCATCTTCAAGAATGTACAATTGTTTCCACCACAGAAGCAGAGTTTGTTGCAGCAAGTGAGGCATGTAAGGAAGCAGTGTGGCTTTCTCGTCTTGCTTGTGATATGGGTTTACCTTAGCATGTACCTCATTTGCTCAGTGACAGTCAGATTGCCATTGCTTTTGCTAAGAATCTGGTCTATCATGCAAAGACCAAGCACATTGAGGTGAGGTATCACTTCATAAGAGATTGCTTAGCCACTAAGCACATTATTCTTGAGAAGGTTCACACTCAAGGTAATGCTACAGATGCTTTGACTAAAGCTCTACCACATGATAGCTTTTGACACTATTGTCACTTGATGGGTATTACTTGGTTCATGATCTCATACAGTCACTTGTATACTTTGTAACATGCGCATCAAGTGGGAGGTATAGTTTGTATCTTACACTCAGGTATCCTTTGTCATTCTTTATTTTTCTCCCATAGTTACTTTGACCATATTGGCCTTTAGTGGGACATTGTTACCATTAGTGTCCATGTGAAAGGCCAAATGGCCATTGGACACCTTTTTGTATATGTTCTTTAATAAAACATATAGTGGCCTAGTCAGTCATAGACTGTAAGTTGGACTGCATTTGTAAGACCTAAGAAGTTTGTCTTCGTGCTCCCTGTGTACTGTGTTTTCTGCGTATTCTGCAGTCTCTATGCGGAGTACTAGGTGCGGCCTCAGGAGGTCTATTTTCTACTCTAAGGATATCATCGTGGAGCTCTCAATAAGGGGAGCTCACCGTGGTGCATCGCCATCGAATTACTTCAATCACTATGAACAAGTTGTAATTTCTGAGTGCCTCAAGTCTTCACAAAGATGTTTGCCAAGTGCCTCAAGTTTGGACAGAGAGGACACCATTTCAGATTTCTACAGGTGTATCAAAAATTTTGATGACCAAAGTGTGCATGCCAAAGCTTTGCATCAGGCATAGCCTAAGAATCATGTACTGCACATGTTGAATCATTCAGAGATTTTTCATAGTCTATAAGCTTATACAGCCCATGACATAAAACACCAAATGCAATACTGACATTGCCATTTGATAGATCATGAACTATACATCTATCATCAACAAATTTCATGACTAAGCCAATCTTGGCTAAAGCAAAAAATGATAATAGATTCCTCTTGATCCCTGGCACAAATAAAGCATCCAACAATGTAAAAGAACTACCATCAGTGATCTTACCAACTCCCATGATAGGATAAGAGGAGTTTTTGGTGTGTGTGATAGTATTCCCTGTACGGGCAGGCTCAAGTAATGTGAAGAAAGTGTACTGCAAAGTAATATGTTTGGTTGCCCCACTATCAAAGTACCAAACATATAATTCTATTGCAGACATACATTGTTCATGAGAAGATGGATCATAATTGCAAATAGTGGTAAATGCCCATTCTTCATTTTGTACAAGATTAGCATACTCTATTTTGGGAGTAGAGGACTCTGCAACAACCATTCCAGGATCCTTCTTCCTTGCCTCTTTAGCAGCCAGTTTTGGAAAACTCTTTATTAC
>CM035406.1:64233775-64238775 GCA_020310875.1 Ceratopteris richardii
GAAATGGCTGAATAGAATCTCTTCAAACTTTTACAGCATGTAGATAACTTTAAGCTAGATCCAAAAAGCTTTGAAGCACTAAATTTGATGGAGAAATGACTGAGATATGCACTCCACAAGTTGACAGACTTTTGAGTAGTATGATAGAGAACTCAGAAATTAACAATGTGAATGTATGTATTAATGAACACTTGTATACAAATCCATTGGCATGAAAAACATTGCCTAATGGTGTAGATAGGTGTGGGCTAGAGTGTAGACCTCACACACACTCAAAATCAGTAATGAGAAGCTCAAGAGTGATGAGTTCTACCCGCGACTTTTCCATGACCATTTTTATAGAGAATGAGTAAAAATTTGAATTCAAATTCAAACTTTTGGCTCCCTATGATCAAGGTCCTATATCCTAGGAGATATTCCTTCAATCAAATAGCTAATTTTTTCCACGAATCCTTTTGGTAGGTGATTACAAAAGATTCCAAGTCAATTTAACTTTTACAAGGAGATAAAGTGGTAATTAACCACTAGCACTAGTTCCTATGCTTCATCACATATGTAGGGTCTTCAAGATATCTTTCAAGCCAAATGTGTAGGCTTGTGATTTACACCAACAGCTCCCCCTCAAGCCAAACATTTTGGCTTGGTCTTCATCTTCAATCTTCATGTATATCTTGCAATCCAATCATTGCTTTGAATCTACAAAGTTTGGTTACATCATAAGCTTTAGTCGACAAATCTGCACACTGCATGTTGGTTTCCACATAGGTTAGTTGAATGTCTTTGCTTATCAACTTCTCTCTCACATAATGGTAATGGACCTCTATATGTTTGGTCCTAGCATGATAGATAGGATTAGCTGCAAGGTGAAGAGAACTTGTATTATCTCCAAAGATTATTGGAGACCTAGTATATAAACCCAATTCTGTATACAAAAGCTTAATCCATATGGCTTCTTGTGTGGCATTAGCTAGTGCTCTATACTCTGCTTCTGTAGAAGACAATGCAATAGTTGGTTGCTTCTTTGCAGACAAAGATATTGGCTTATCACCTGCAAAAGAAATATATCCAGAAGTGCTCCTCCTATCATCCTTGCATCCTGCCCAATCTGCATCTGAATAAATTTTGATATCAATATGTGAAGTGTAAGGAAAATACAAACCATGGTTCTGTGTACCCTTGAGATACTTCAAGATTCTCTTGGCAGCCTCTAAGTGAGGTGTCCTTGGCTTGTGCATAAACTGACTTAGTACACTAACTCCATATGCAATATCTATCCTTGTTAAGGTAGCATAGTTCAAGCTACCCACCATACTTTGGTAACATGTAATGTCTTTGACTTCATCACCTTCAAGTTTAGGTTTACCTCCATTGGAGTGCTTGCTACTTTGGCATCCTTCAAGTGAAACTTCTTCAACATATCCTGTATGTATTTTTTCTGAGTAATGTATATTCCTGAGTTAGTATAAACTAACTCAAGCCCAAGAAAATACTTCAATAGACCAAGATCATTGATCTTGAACTCCTTCATCATCTGGCTCTTGATTTTTCTGATTCCATTGACATCATTACCTGTAATTATGATGTCATCAACATAAACACAAAGGTATATTACCTCTGAATTACTTCTCTTAATGAATAGAGAAGTATCTGCCTTGCTCATAACAAAACCTTGGTCTTGGAGGTATGTAGTTAACCTATAATTCCATGCCCTAGGTGCCTGCTTCAATCCATATAAAGCCTTTTTTAATTTGCAAACATATGTTACCTTCTTAGGGTCCTCATAGCCAGGAGGTTGTGACATATATACCTCCTCTGAAATCCATCCATTCAAGAAAGCATTCTTGACATCCAATTGGTACATGTTCCAATTTTTTGATGCAGCCACACTTACCAACACTGATAGTTGGCATCTTGCCACAAGAGATATGTCTCTTCATAGTCAATGCCTTGGGTTTGTGCAAAACCCTTGGCTACCAGTCTGGCTTTGTACCTATTAATTGTGCCATCAGAATTTCTTTTAAGCTTATAGATCCATCTGGATCCTATTACCTTCATGGAGTCCTTCTTTGGTACTAACTCCCATGTATCACTCTCCTTGAGTGCTTCAATCTCCTCATCCATAGCTTCTTTCCATTTTGTCTTGGTTATGGCTTCTTCATATGATCCTGCTTCTTCAATTCACAAATCTTTGGTAAGATAAACAGAATGTTTAGTAACAAGAGATGTATCATACCCATATCTGATAGGTTTTTTGCTTTCTCTTTGTGATCTCCTGATTGATTGAGTTGAAGATTCAGGTATCTCTTCAAGCTTCTTCATCTTCATTTTGCCCTTGGACTTCCATGTCTTGAACTCTTCAAGGTTGATAGTATCTTCATCATCTGAACTTGAGTCTTCAATCTGAGTAGGTTCCTCCTTTGCAAGACTTGGAAACTCTTCTTCCAAATCATAGGGTAGTTTAACCTTCCTGCATTCATTCTCATACCAAGAATCATTTTCATCAAAGACAACATCTCTACTCACCATGAATACCTTATTGGAAGGGTTATAGAACCTGTATCCTTTTTTATTTAGATCATATCCAATAAAGATGCACTTTTCAGCCTTTGGGTCTAGCTTTCCTCTTATCTGAGAAGGAATGCGTACATATGCTATACATCCAAATATCCTGCAATGGTCTAGTGAGGGTCTCTTACCATGCCATGCTTCATAGGGTGTCATCCCATCAAGGGACTTAGATGGTAACCTGTTTATGAGGTAAGTGGCAGTAGAAACACTCTCTGCCCATAGATAGTTAGGTAACCTTTTTTTCATTCAACATAGACCTAGATGTCTCAACAATCAACCTATTTCTTCTCTCAGCTACCCCATTCTGTTCAGGAGAATACCTTGTGGTGATTTCTCTTTTGATGCCTCTGTCCTGCAAGAAGTTTTCAAACTCATTTGAGAAGTACTCACGTCCTCCATCTGACCTTAGTCTCTTCAATTTTTTTCCTGTCTGATTTTCAACAAGTGCAAGATATTTTTTAAAGCAATTAAACACCTCATCTTTGTGCTTCATGAAGTACAATACAATCCATCTGCTATAATCATCAATAAAAGATACATAGTACCTTGATCCTAAGACTGAGGGGTCTTTGCTTGGTCCCCATACATCTGTATGGACAAGCTCTAGGTAGTCTTCATGCATGTAACCTTTCCTTGAGTAGGGTAACCTGTGAGACTTCCCAAATGGACAAGCACCACACTTATAAATCATATGTTGCTTGGATACATTTGGTATTCCAAGCACACATTGGTCCCTGCATATTTGCTTCAAAGTTCTTTCTCCTATATGCCCTAATCTTTTGTGCCAAATCTCAAGCTCTGAAAGTGTTTTATCCTTGTAACTGTATAGTGCAATATTTTTTGTGTCTTCTAACTCAAAAGTGAAAAGTCTACCTGATTTTTCTCCTTTAGCAATCCTCTTGAACCCATGCCTTGGATCCTCCACAAATGCTCCATATTATTTGAATCTAACCTACAAACCTTTCTCCACAATCTGTCCAACACTCATCAGATTTTTGGTAATGGTTGGTACATAGAGTACCCTGCTCAACAAATTCTGATTTCCATCACAAGTCAACATTTCCAACTTTAACTACTGAGTGCTTGGTGTCATCACCTGTTTGGACTTGATGCTTACCTTTTGGTTCCTCAAGATCAGAGAGTAGTGCTACATTGCCAGCCACATGATTTGAGCATCCTGAGTTAATGTAGAATAGGTGGTCATCATTTGTACCTGATTTTGAATTCATGTTCATGATCAGAAGAGAGTCATCCTGCTCCTCTATGTAGTTGTTGTAGTCCTTTCTGGATTTGAATCCTCCTTGGTAGTTGCCATTGTAATTATTGTTGTAATTGTTGTTGTAGTTGTTGTTGTAGCCTTGGTGATGGCTGAATCTACCTCTTGACTGTGAGTATCCACCTCTTTGGTATCCTCTTCCTCTCTGATTCTTGTAATTCCTGAAACACTCATCTGTAGGATGATTTGATAAACCATAAATGTTGCATGGTGAGGAGTTATAGGATCTCCCCCTACCTTGCTTACCTCCTCTGCCCCTTCCTCTTGATGATCTACCTGTCCCTGCATAGTTGGCTTGGGAGGTAGAGCCTTCATCTTCCATCTTCTTGCTTTTGCCTTTATCTTTAGACTTCTTATCAGTGTATAGGGCAGAAGAGTTATTACCTTTGGATGTATCTCCATTCTTGTTGAGCTTTGCTTCATGAGTAAAAAATTGTCCCATGAGAGTTGTAAGATCTAGAATTTGCATGTCCATGTAAAGATCCATGGCAGTGGTGAAGCTTTCCCATTTGTCATCAGCCTTGATCCCATTGATCACTTGCCTTACAATCTGCTCTTCTTCAATCTCTTCTCCTATGCTTGCTAATTGATATGCTACATCTTTAATCTTGGTCACAAATTCTGAAACACCTTGCTTAGGTTGCTTCCTCAATGTTGTGAATTCAATCCATAACTGATTTTTCCTAGCCCTTGTGTTGGAGGAAAAATAAGTTGACAAGGTTTCCCAAGTCTCTTGGGATGTCTTACAATTTCTAATATGTGGCAAAAGAAAATCAGAGATGGAGTTGAGTAAATAAGACCTTGCCAATGCATCCTTAGCACACCATGTGTTGAGCTTTTCATGTTCTTCCTTTGTTGGCAATCCTCTTGTTTTGAATGAGGGCAATTCCTCACTCAAACTCACAATCTCAAGAAAACCTTCTATTTATGTCTTGAAACTTGCTGGGTATTTTGCTCAGCATGACCAGCACAATAGGAATTGGAAAAATTCCTTTTAGGGGTATCTAATTAGACTAGAAAGCTAACTATTACAAGTGGAATTATGTAAAAAGATAAACTATGCTAAGAGAAATCAATTTAGCAAGTAAAGCTATACCCCCGATTTTTTAGGACTATAGCAGACTTTGACCAGTGATCACCTCGACACGTATTTCTC
>CM035406.1:64248775-64311275 GCA_020310875.1 Ceratopteris richardii
TACAAACACATATATCAATAGAAGCATACATTCATCATCTTTGGTTTTTCTGAGTATCCTACTCCAAGTCTGTCTACTTCAACAGGGCATTTCTCTGGATCTACTGAACCAAATCAAGTGTTCTATAGCTCATTGGAACCAGCTCAAAGTCTACTACAAGCATACAAAATTTCAAAGGATTTCATTCAGCCATTTGGGAGAAAATCGAATCGAAGTGCCCACTGGTATTTGTCTGCAGAGTTCCTGAAAAGTCAGGGGTGATTATAACTTTGCTAAACTTATTTCTCAGTGCATAGTTTATCAATTGAAGTGATTCCACTTGTGATTGGTAGCTTATTAAGGTACATTAATACTCCCAAAAGGAATTGTTCCAATTTTAAGTGTGCTGGACACACTGAGTAAAAGTCTGAGCAGGTATCACTACAGGAATAGAAAGTTTTGCTTGATTTTTGAAGTACAAAGTTATCTGTTTTGGTTTGATCATTACCCAAACCATTTCCAAAGTACATATATGGTTTCTTTATGTCATTTGGATGCTAAGCAAGTGTACTAAGCATATCTGAAGAGAAAAGAGGGCAGGTGTGAAGCAGGTTTTGCAGCACCAACTGATTTCCTGAGTGCATCCATCCATCACTCTTAACAGTGGTATCAGAGCAAAGAAGGTAAACATGGGTGATGGTTTCCCTTCTTTCATTGACAAATTAGACAGAAACAACTATCAAGCTTGGTCATTGAGAATGAAGACCTATCTACAAGGGAGAAGTCTATTTGGATACATATCAGGAGATGAGGAGTTGCCCTCATTCAAGACTAGAGGACTACCTACAAAAGATGAACATGAAAGGCTCAACCAATGGTGTGCAAAGGATGCTTTAGCAAGGTCTTATCTCTTAAACTCTATATCTGACTTTCTTTTACCTCATGTAAGGAACTGTAAGACTTCCCAAGAGACTTGGGAAACCTTGTCAAATTACTTTTCTTCCAACACAAGGGCTAGGAAGAATCAATTATGGATAGAGTTCACAACCCTTAGGAAGCAGCCCAAGCAATCAGTCTCAGAGTATGTGACAAAGATCAAAGATGTGGCAGACCAACTAGCAAGCATTGGAGAGGAAATTGAAGAGGAGCAAATAGTCAGGCAAGTGACAAATGGACTCAAGGCAGATGATAAGTGGGAAAGTTTCACCACTGCAATGGATCTCTACATGGACATGCATACCCCTGATCTCACAACACTCATGGGCCAACTATTTACACATGAAGCAAAGTTCACCAAAGCTGGAGATCAATCAAAAGGTAATAACCCCTCTGCTCTCTATACTGATAAGAAAGTTAAAGATAAAGGCAAGAAGAAACAGGATGAAGAAGGCTCTACCTCTCAAGCCAATTATGCAGGGAGAGGTAGGTCATCTAGAGGAAGAGGCAGAGGAGGTAAGTCAGGTAGGGGGAGACCCTACAACTCATCACCTTGCAACATCTGTGGGTTGTCCAATCATACCACAGATGAATGCTACAAGAACTACAAAAATCAGAAAGGAAGAGGCTACTCAAGAGGTGGATACTCTCAAGGGAGAGGCAGATTCAACCAACATCAAAGCTACAATGGGTACAACAACCAATACAACAACAACTACAACAACAACCACAATGGAAACTACCAAGGTGGATTCAGAAATAGAAGAGACTACAACAACTACACTGAGGAGCAGGATGACTCCTTATTGATCATGAATATGACCTCCAAGATAGGTACAAATGATGATCATTTATTTTACATTGACTCAGGATGTTCTAACCATGTAGCTGGCAATGTGGCACTACTTTCTGATTTGGAAGAGCCCAAGGGCAAACATCAGGTACAAACAGGTGATGACACTAAGCACTCTGTTGTCAAAATTGGAAATGTGAAGACATGTGATGGTAATCAAAACCTATTAAGCAAGGTACTCTATGTACCAACAATAACTAAGAATTTAATGAGTGTTGGTCAGATTGTGGAGAAAGGTTTGCAGGTCAGATTCACACAACATGGAGCATATGTGGAGGATCCAAAACAAGGTTTCAGAAGGATAGCCAAAGGGGAGAAATCAGGTAGATTATTTACATTTGAGCTAGAAGATACAAAAAACATTGCTTTGTATAATTACAAGGATCAGACACTTTCAGAGTTAGAGATATGGCACAAGAGATTAGGGCACATAGGAGAAAGAACTCTAAAGCAAATGTGCAGGGATCAATGTGTGCTTGGGATACCTAATGTATCCAAGCAACACATGATTTACAAATGTGGATCATGTCAATTTGGTAAGTCTCACAGATTACCCTACTCAAGGAAAGGTTTCATGCATGAAGACTACCTAGACTTGGTACACACAGATGTTTGGGGACCTAGCAAGGACCCTTCCATTTCTGGTTCAAGATATTATGTGTCTTTTATTGATGACTATAGCAGGTGGACCATTTTATATTTTATGAAGCATAAAGATGAAGTGTTTAATTGTTTCAAGAGGTATCTTGCACTTGTTGAGAATCAAACAGGTAGAAGCTTGAAGAGGCTAAGATCAGATGGTGGAGGAGAGTACTTCTCCAATGAGTTTGAAGATTTCTTGCAGGAAAGAGGCATCAAGAGGGAGATCACTACAAGGTACTCACCTGAACAAAATGGGGTAGCAGAAAGAAGGAATAGACTTATAGTGGAAACAGCTAGGTCTATGCTCAATGAGAAAAAGTTGCCAAATTACCTATGGGCAGAGAGTGTGTCCACTACCACTTACCTCATCAATAGGTTGCCATCCAAATCACTTGATGGCATGACTCCATATGAAGCATGGCATGGTAAGAGACCCTCTCTGGATCATTGCAAAATCTTTTGGATGTGTAGCATATGTGCATATTCCCTCACAGGTAAGAGGAAAGCTAGACCCAAAGGCTGAGAAATGTATCTTCATTGGTTATGATTTGAACCAAAAGGGATACAGATTCTACAACCCCACAAACAAAGGGTTCAAGGTAAGCAGAGATGTCATATTTGATGAAAATGACTCATGGTATGAGAATGAATGCAGGAAAGTGAGTTTACCCTATGACATGGAGGAAGATTTTCCAAAGCTTACCAAGGAAGAGCCAACTCAGCAAGAAGATTCAAGCTCAGATGATGATACAATAAACCTTGAGGAATTCAAAGCTTGGAAATCCAAAGGAAAGATGAAGATGAAGCAATTAGAGGATAAGCCAGAAACTTCTACTCAAGCAATGAGGAGATCTCAGAGAGAGAAGAAGAAGCCTATCAGATTTGGGTATGACACATCACTTGTAACTAAACATTCTGTATATCTTGCAAAAGACTTGTTGAATGAAGAACCAGGTACCTATGAAGAAGCAATTACAAAGCCAGAATGGAGAGAAGCCATGGATGAGGAGATAGAAGCCCTCAAAGAGAGTGATACTTGGGACTTGGTACCCAAAAAGGATTCTATGAAGGTAATAGGATCCAGATGGATCTACAAATTGAAGAAGAATTCAGATGGAACAATTAACAGGTACAAAGCTAGGTTGGTAGCCAAGGGTTTTGCACAAACCCAAGGCATTGATTATGAGGAGACATTTTCTCCTGTGGCCAAGATGCCAACTATCAGAGTTTTGGTGAGTGTAGCTGCATCCAAGAATTGGAACATGTACCAATTGGATGTGAAAAATGCATTCTTGAATGGCTGGATATCTGAAGAAGTCTACATGTCACAACCACCTGGCTATGAAGATCCAAGAAAGGTACATTATGTTTGTAAATTGAAGAAGGCTCTGTATGGTTTGAAGCAGGCACCTAGGGCATGGAACTACAGATTGACCACCTACCTCCAAGACCAAGGATTTGTGATGAGCAAAGCAGACACTTCTCTATTCATAAAGAGAAGTAGTACAGAGGTAATTTACTTATGTGTTTATGTAGATGACATCATCATTACAGGTAATGATGTCAATGGGATTAGACACATCAAAGGACAGATGATGAAAGAATTCAAGATTAGTGATCTTGGATTACTAAAATATTTCCTAGGTCTTGAATTGATCTACACAAACTCAGGTATATACATCACTCAAAAGAAGTATGTACAGGATATGGTCAAGAAGTTTGGTTTGCAGGATGCGAAGGTATCTACTACTCCAATGGAGGTTAACCAAAAGCTAAGTGCTCATGAAGGAGAAGAAATTAAAGACATTACAGGATACCAAAGTATGGTGGGTAGCTTGAACTATGCTACCTTGACAAGAATTGACATAGCATATGGAGTAAGTGTGCTTAGTCAATTCATGCACAAACCAAGAGTACCTCACCTAGAGGCAGCAAAGAAGATCTTGAAGTACCTCAAGGGAACTCAAAGTCATGGTTTGTATTTTCCTTACACATCAGACATTGATATTAAAGTTTACTCAGATGCAGATTGGGCAGGATGCAAGGATGATAGGAGAAGCACTTCAGGATACATTTGTTTTGCAGGAGATAAGCCTATCTCTTGGTCAGCTAAGAAGCAACCTACAGTAGCATTGTCATCCACTGAAGCAGAGTATAGAGGACTTGCAAATGCTACTCAAGAAGCTATCTGGTTGAAGCTTCTATATACAGAGTTAGGCCTACTCACAAGGCCACCTATTATCTTTGGAGACAACACTAGCTCTCTTCACCTTGCAGCAAACCCAATTTATCATGCCAGAACAAAGCACATAGAGGTTCATTACCACTATGTGAGAGAGAAATTGTTAAGTAAAGAGATTCAATTGACATATGTTTCTACTAATATGCAATGTGCAGATTTACTTACAAAGGCATTGGATGGAAACAAGTTATGCAGATTCAAATCTATGATTGGATTGCAGGAAGTGATTGAAGAATGAAAGAGAAGATTTAAGCCAAAGTGTTTGGCTTGAGGGGGAGCTGTTGGTGCAAGACAAGCCTACACACATTGGCTTGGACCCTTGGACTTATGGAAGATTAGCATGGACAAAGGATTATCAAGGCTTCACTTAAAGCAAAGCTCACATGAACATATGCTTATGTGTTCCTACCTTTTTTTACCCCTTGTAAAAGTCTAAGTGACTTATCATTTGGTTGTAATCACTTTAAGTCATCCACCTACTTCTAGAGTCGTGGAAATTTGAATGTTGAGATGGAGAGAATATCTCCCTACTTTTAGAGGAGAGATTCAAGGGAGCCTAAGTTTGAATTTCAAATTCAAATGAAGATCAAACTTCTATAAAGGATGTAGTAAAAAGTCGCGGGTAAGTCCTGCCACTCTAGCTCACTCCCCGAGGCAAAATTTCATTGTAACTCATTGTGTGTGAAGGCTACTCTATTGCCAACACCACAATACCTCACTTAGCTGTGCTTGGCAAGCTAATGAGATTGTACAAACACATATATCAATAGAAGCATACATTCATCATCTTTGGTTTTTCTGAGTATCCTACTCCAAGTCTGTCTACTTCAACAGGGCATTTCTCTGGAGCTACTGAACCAAATCAAGTGTTCTATAGCTCATTGGAACCAGCTCAAAGTCTACTACAAGCATACAAAATTTCAAAGGATTTCATTCAGCCATTTGGGAGAAAATCGAATCGAAGTGCCCACTGGTATTTGTCTGCAGAGTTCCTGAAAAGTCAGGGGTGATTATAACTTTGCTAAACTTATTTCTCAGTGCATAGTTTATCAATTGAAGTGATTCCACTTGTGATTGGTAGCTTATTAAGGTACATTAATACTCCCAAAAGGAATTGTTCCAATTTTAAGTGTGCTGGACACACTGAGTAAAAGTCTGAGCAGGTATCACTACAGGAATAGAAAGTTTTGCTTGATTTTTGAAGTACAAAGTTATCTGTTTTGGTTTGATCATTACCCAAACCATTTCCAAAGTACATATATGGTTTCTTTATGTCATTTGGATGCTAAGCAAGTGTACTAAGCATATCTGAAGAGAAAAGAGGGCAGGTGTGAAGCAGGTTTTGCAGCACCAACTGATTTCATGAGTGCATCCATCCATCACTCTTAACATATCTTGCAACTAAATGTGAATAATCTACCTGTTTTTTCTCCCTTTGCAATTCTTCTGAATCCTTGGCTTGGATCCTCAGCATATGCTCCTCCTCTTGTGAACCTAACTTGCGACCCTTTCTCTACTATCTGCCCAACACTTATCAAATTATTTGTAATGGTAGGGACATAGAGTACCTTATTGAGTAGGTTGATGTTTCCATCATGTGCTTTGAAATTTCCTATTTTATCCACAAGGTGTTTTGTATCATCTCCTATTTTTACCTCATGCTTTTTCCTTGGATCTTCTAAATCTGATAGGAGATCCACATTCCCTGCCACATGATTGGAACACCCTGAATCTATGTACAAAATATGCTCATCAGATTTACCTTGGGGCATCCCATGTTCATGATTAATAATGAGTCTTGTTGATTTGATCCTCTGTGTAATTATTGAAATCTCTTCTTCCTTTGTAGCATTCTTGATAGGTTGAGTGATTGTAGTTGTTATGAAAGCCATTGTTGAATCTTCCTCTTGAGTAGCCATATCCTCCTCTATTGTATCCTCTGCCTCTTTGATTTCTAGAATTCCTAAAACAATTTTCAGTTGTATGATTGGTTAGTCCACAAATAGAACAAGGATTAGGGACTTGAGATCTCCCCTTGCCTTGTCTACCTCCTCTTCCTCTACCTCTGCCATGTCTTCCTCTACATGCATAGTTAACTTGATGCATACCTGATTCATCATCTACTTTCTTTGCCTTCCCTTTATTATCTTTAGTCTTGCTTTTATTAGTGTATAAAGCTGAAGATTGATTACCTTGTTCATGAGTTTGGCCTCTTGAGTGAGTAATTGTCCAAGTAGAGTGTTGAAGTCTGGTACATGCATATCTGTGTATAGATCCATAACTGTGGTGAATGCTTCCCACTTGTCATCTGCCTTTATGCCATTGATGACTTGCCTTACAATTTTCTCCTCTTCTATTTCTTCTCCAATACTTCCTAATTGATCTGCTAGGTCCTTGAGCTTTGTGACAAAATCAATCACATTTTGTTTGGGAGCTTTCTTGAGAGTTGTGAAGTCTAGCCATAGTTGATACGTCCTGGCCTTTGTACTTGAAGAGAAGAAGGCTTCAAGTGTATTCCACACTTCTTGAGATGTTTTATAACTTCTAATGTGAGCCAACAAAAAATTTGAGATAGAGTTGAGGAGATAAGACCTTGGAGCACCATGTGCTCAATCTTTCTTGCTCTTCTTGTGTTGGTTGACTCTTGTTCTTGAATGTAGCCATAACTTCATCTCTGCCACATAACCATATAGATTCATGCCTTGGAGATAAGCTTCCATCCTTTATGAACAAGTAGAGTAATTACCTCTATCCAATTTGTCAATTGATGAAGGGAATCCATCTGTCATACTTGCTCTAATACCACTATGAAGAGATGGATTGATATGTTCCTGTAGATGAAGTGGTGGTGCAAAATTCTTGCACTACACCAGCCAAATAAACTCTAGAGATGTGTTGTGGGCCCTTTTAGCTTATCAATGAGTATATTTGAGACCATGTGTACCTTGGAAGATCACTTGCAAAAAGTTGAATAAAGACAGACAAGTTTGATTAAAAGTCAACTATCTAAAACCTTCTATTTTTCAACTATGACACTCAGTGTTTTACGTAGTACTCCTTCCTCTGCTCAAAATTGGCCAAAAAAATTTTAGATGAGAAACCTATTACAAGTTATTTCACTAAAAATGATGAACCATATGATGAGAAATGAATTTGGCAATTCACCTATGTCAACCTGACTTTTCAGGAATTAGTAGACATCAATACATAGTCAAGCTTAAATGTTCATTGCTCACAGCACACAAATCCAATGGAGATGAAACTCTTGAATATGGTAGTGTACCTAGAGAGCTACCAATATCAAGCTAAGGCTCTAAAAAATATGAACCATGCTCTGAGAAATCTGCTCTGCAAGCTGACTGAAAATTGAGAGGTTGTGATAGAGAGCAGTACATTCAAATAGACTTGACAATGTAGCAATAAATTATCATAAAATCAATTCTATATTGAGTTGAAAATACAATGACTTACTAGTACATAGGTGTGCCTTGAGATCACACACTGATCTTGCAATAATCTCTGAGGATTTAGGATGCTATCATGTGACTAAAAGATACATGTATATATAGTGAGAGTTGGAGCCAATATTTGAATTTGAATAGGAGCTCACCTAAATCACCTTTCCTTATTTCTAGTGATAGATTCTAACTAATTCAATTACAAGTTCATGGAGTTTTCTTTTCCTAATCATCAAGTGGATTCAACCACTTTTGATTCTTCAATTTTACATCAAGTAAATGTTCATGAAAATTACAAGAGATAGTTCACAAGTGAACTCTTCAATTTTCATACATTGTCTTCACTTTAAATCTTCTCCTATGACCTTGTGAGACTCAAGCCAATACTTAGACTTGTCATAGACTTTCTCCAACACATGAGCTACCAAGCATGAAGTAAAAGCCACTAGTGGACACATGGGTCTCATAGCAATGAGCCCAATCAGTATCAAAAAAAGCATGCAAATCTAGCGGTAGTGATCCCCCTTGTGATAAAACAATCCAAGTAGTCGGGTACCACTCAAGTAGCGAAAGATGTGCTTAACCTCCTGCCAATGCTTGACACTTGGGCAATGCATAAACCTCCTCATCTCTGAAACAGTAACCTGAATATTTGGTCCAGTAATGCATAAGTAAATCAAGCATCCAACAGTCTGCTGATAGAGAACAGCATCAAATGCATCTCCAGCATCATGAAGACTCAATCGTAAACCTGTCTCAAAAGGAGTGGCCATAGGCTTATAGTCTTCAAGGCCAAAACACTGCAATAAAGTTTCAATATATTGTGTTTGACACAAAGCCATTCCACCATCAACTTGCATAAATTGAATGCCCAAATAGTGATGCAACTACCCCAAATTAGACATCTCAAATGAGGCATGCAAATCAGCCTTAAAATCAGAAATATGCATGTCATGAGGACTAGTGAGAAAGATGTCATCAACATATACCACAATGATCAGAAGCACATCATTAGCATGCTTAACATATAAGGTGCTTTCAGTTGGACTGATCTCAAAACCATGTGCAATCAGATAGGCATGTATCTTTTCATACCAAGCATGTGGTGCTTGTTTTAAACCATATAATGCCTTCTTTAACTTGTACACCTGGTTTTCATGCCCTTTTTGCATAGATGTTATGAACAATAGTCATTCGGCAAGTAGGAGCGAAGGTTTCATCAAAATCGATGCCTCGTTCCTGCACATAACCCTTTGCAACAAGCCTACCCTTATACTTGTCAATTGTTCCATCAGTTTTGCGCTTTAGCTTGTATACCAATAGATGGCTTGCGACCATGCCAAGCCTCATATGGAGTGATAGACTGTAGCGCTTTAGTGGGACACCTGTTAAGTACATATGTTGCACACATGACAGCCTAAAGTAAGAAACTATGTGATAAAGCCTGACTCTTGACTATACACCTCGACATCTCCATGATTGACATGTTCTTCCATTCAACAACCCCATTCTGTTTAGGTGTATACGGCATTGTACACTGATGTTTTATCCCACGTTCAGCCAGAAATGCATTAAAGTTAAAAGACATATATTCCCCCCCTCGATCAGAATGGAGGGTGCCCATTTCACATGCTGAAAGATTTTCAACCAAAACCAGAAACTGTTTGAAGCATATAAACACTTCCAACTTTTCCTTCAATGGATATACCCATGCATGCCTGGAAAAATCATCGATGAAAGTCACGAAGTAAAGATATTTCCCAAAAGAAGGTGTCTGCATGGGACCACAGACATCACTATGTACAAGATGCAATATCTGAGTGGCCCGAACTGAAACATCTTTTGGAAAGGAGGAACGCTGCATTTTGCCCAAAATATAGCCTTCACAAACATGTTTTTTGGGTGCCTCAAGTTTGGACAAAGAGGACACCATTTCAGATTTCTAGGGTGTAGCAAACTAGCAAAATTCAGATGACCAAAGCGTGCATGCTAAAGCTTTGCATCTCACATAGCCTGAGAATCATGTACTACACATGCCAAATCATTTACAAATCTTTCATAGTCTATGAGCTTATATAGTCTACGACATAAAATGCCAGAAGCAATAATGATGTCGTCATTTGATAGATCATGAATTGTACATCTGTCATCAATAAATTTCACAACCAAGCCAATTTTGGCTAATGCAGAAACTGATAACAGATTTTTCTTGATCCCTGGAACAAATAAAGCATCTGACAAAGTGCAAGAACTACCATCCGCGGTAGTCAAAATGATCTTACCAACTCCCATAATAGGATAAGAGGAGTTATTGGCACATGTAATAGTATTCCCTATAGGGGCAGACTCGAGTGAAGAGAAGAAACTACACTGCGAGGTAATATATTTGGTTGCCCCACTATCAAAGTACCAAACAACTGAGTCTACTACAGACATGCACTGCTCATGAGAAGATGGGTCAAAATTGCAAACAATAGTAAACACCCATTCTTCATCCTGCACAAGATTATCAGACTCTGTTTTCGTTGTAGAGGCCTCTGCAACAACCATTCCGGCCTCTTTCTTCTTTGCCTCTTTAGCAGCCAGTTTTGGATAGCTCTTAATGACATGATCATTTGCTTTACAGTATTTGCAAAACAGTTTCTTCTTTTTTTATTTCTTCTCATCTTTTTCTTCCTGCTTTGAATGTGTGGCATTTGCAGATTTCTGCTTACTAGTGGAAGAGCTCCATTTACCTTTGCCATTCTGAGTAGCCACAAAATCTTGATCTGCAACACGCATGATGGGCCTGTTCTACCTAGACTTATCTTCCTACAATAGAACAAAAACTAACTCCTCAAATGAAAAGGCATTTGGATTGCCTTTCATCATCAAACGAAGAGTAGAAGCAAAACTCTGATATGAGTCAAGAAGACCATTCAGAACGGTCTACATAAGTGAGCTATCTGGTATAACTTCATCAGCAAAAATCAACTATTCTTTCAAATCCTTGATCTTTGTGAGAAAAATGTCCATAGAATCACCTTCATTCATGTGCTCACTCTCCAATTGTTTTCGGAGATAAGCAACACGAGCCTCATTCCTAGCCTGGTACAATGTGGTAAGTGTATCCCAAGCATCCTTAGTTGTACTACAAGAGCGAATGTGAGGAATAATGGAATGTTTGACAGACAAAGCTATCAATGCATGTGTGTGAGCATCTCTACCATCCCAATGAATTTGCTTTGCAGTAGGTGCAACAAAAATAATAGCACAAACAAAAATCTACAGAATATCATCATCTTTGACACCATCTCCATAAGCTCTTGCACTTGTATTTGTAGTACCTGTATTCGTAGGTGTAACAAGACATCTTCAACACCCTGCACAATATTCCATAGTCCTTTTGTGACCAATACATGACGTATCATATAAGCCCACAATGGGTAATTCGTACCATCCAACTTATCCTCAATAGCCAACATACGAAATACATCACTCCTTTCAGCCATGGCCATTGACTAAAATACCTTGGTGTAGAAAAATGACTATATCTAAAAAAGTTGAACAGAATTACCCAACCAAGTTGTTCTAGACTTGTAGCAGACTTCGAGATGCTTATACTGGTGAACCAAAACTGGTATATATCTTTGGCACAAAAAGAAAAAATAACCTACACAAGCGCTGCGATAGTGCACTTAGAGGCCGAAACAAGCTCATATCACAATTTCGGCACGACAGAGTGAAGCCGTTTAGATCTCTACAACACCCTGAGTATGCTTACCAAATTTCATGCGATTCTAAGACTACAACCAAAGAGGTGTAGACAATGCCCTAGATGAAGCGGCAACTTGCTTTGGTACCAATTGTTGGAGTTAGACATTAGGGAAGCACGGGAATAGCACAAGGAAGAAGAGGAAGCTTGGAGCACAACACACAATACTGAATGTATTACCACTAGAATGTACAAATATAAGTAGCTTGTTAGGGCAATAAGCATATATACAAGCCGGGGGGGGGAAAAAACCTCCTAAAGAGGGAAAAAAGTACCCCGGCGGCCCAAGAGTGTTCACACACATCACTACCTAAATATATCATCAATTATCACAATAAATTATAATTTTCTTCTATATATTTATGCCTAAATTTGCAAGTAGCATCTCAATCCATGATGCCTAATATTTTTCCATTGTAACACCTCTATACTCAACCTCAGTACTTGACAAAGTAGTAGTGGTTTGCTTCATAATACTCCAACGGCACTCAAAAATGAAAATAGAAAACCTCTAGTATATATTCTATCTAGAACATTACCAACCTAATCTGCATTAGTGTATCCATGAACCTGCAATCCTACACTAGCTTAATAAAAGAATGCATAGTTTAAAATAATATAGAGTGTGACTCAAAACATCTAAATGTGGTTTCCAAGGAACCTACATAAAATAATTCTCAAAGCTTCACAGTGTAGTTTAGATAATGCCTTGTAATTCCGAAATGCATCAAACTTCCCACAATTCTCCTATACATAGTAGCATTTTCCAATGCTTCAATTGAGGTAGCATTCAACTTCAAATTTTGATCTAATCGCGTAGAAATTGGCCTACAATCAACCATACCATACTTTTGCAATATATTCAATGCATATTGCCTTTGGGATAGCCATATACCTATTTGTGTAAGCTCAATACCCCAAAAGTACTGCAACACACCAAGATCTTTATGCCAAATTCCTTCATAAGAAGTTCTTTTTCATCAGCATAGAAGCTTGACATTTCATGAAACACCACATCTCTACTTACCTTCACTTTTTGTGTGTGAGTGGGTTGTAACATTTATATCCCTTTTGCTCAACGGAGTACCCAATGAAGATATATTTCTTAGCTTTTGGATCAAGCTTCATCCTCAACTCATATATAACATGTTCATATGTAATGCAGCCAAATACTTTCATGTGTAATAAGTTTGGATTTTTACTTGTAAACTTCTCTTCAATTACTACTTGATGTACATTAGCCGTTGGATTCCAATTCATAATGTATATAGCAATGTGCACAGCTTCTTCCCAATAAAAATGAGGTATATATATCTTAGCCATCAAGGCTCTTGCTATTTTTGCATTCATGAATGCCATTCTATTGTGGTTTGTACTTTCATCAAAATTTCCTTCAAAATCTATGAGCTTTTTGTTGATATATTTAGGTAGTGATGTGTGTGAACATAGTAGGATCACCAAGGTACTTTTTTCCCTCTTTAGGAGGTTTTTCCCCCCTAGCTTGTATATACCCCTATTGCCCTAATGGGTTACTTATCTTTGTACATTCTAGTGGTAATACATTCGGTATTGTGTGTTGTGCTCCAAACTTCTTCTCCTTCCTTGTGTTGTTCGCATGCTTTCATAGACCTCAAACTCCAACAATTGGTATCAGAGCAGGTTGCCGCTTCATCTAGGGCATCGTCGACACCCCTCGGGTCACAATCTCAGAATCGCATGATAATTGGTGAGCATACTCAAGGTGATTAGGAGATTTGAGCCCATTTCATGTACATTATCCGTCGGATTCTAGTTCATAATGTATATAGCAATGTGCACAACTTCTTCCCAATAAAAATGAGGTATATTTTTCTTAGCCATCAAGGCTCTTGCTATTTTTGCAATATGCTTATTTTTGCATTCATAAATGCGATTCTATTGTGGTTTGTACTTGCATCAAAATTTCCTTCAAAATCTATGAGCTTTTTGTTGATATATTTAGGTAGTGATGTGTGTGAACACACTAGGACCACCGAGGCACTTTTTTCCCTCTTTAGGAGGTTTTTTCCCCCAGCTTGTATATAGGCCTATTGTCCTAATGGGTTACTTATCTTTGTACATTCTAATATTGTGTGTTTTGCTCCAAGCTTCTTCTCCTTCCTTGTGTTGTTCCCATGCTTCCATAGACCTCAAACTCCAACAATTGGTATCAGAGGAGGTCGCCGCTTCATCTAGGGCATCGTTGATACCCCTCCGGTCACAGTTTTAGAATCGCGCAAAAATTATTAAGCATACTCAAGGTAATTAGGAGATCTGAGCTCATTTCCGCCTCGAAATGCAATATTGCAATGCTTATGTAGGCAATTTTGTCTTTTTGAGCCAAAGATATATACAGGTTTTGGTTCACCATTATAAGCACCTCAAATTTTGCTACACGTTTAGCAGAACTCATCAGGGTAGTTCTATTCAACCTTTTCAGATACAGTCATTTTTTTGCATCAAGGTATTTTAATCACTAGCCATGGCTGAAAGTAGTGATGTATTCCATATGTTGTTGTTGAGGATAAGTTGGATATTACCAATTACCCATTGTGGGCTTATATTATGCATCATGTATTGGTTGCAAAAGGATAGTGGAACATTGTGCAAGGTGGCATTGAAAAACGTCCTATTTCACCTACAAACATAGTTGTTGAAGGTGAGCCAGATAGCAATGAAGATGATGATATTTTTCATGTTCCTACTTGTGCTGCAGTTTTTGTTGCAGCTACTACATAGCAAATTCGTTGGGATGGTAGAGATGCCCAGGCACATGCATTGATAGCTTTGTCTATCAAATGTGTCAGTATTCCTCATATTTTCTCTTACAAAACAGTTAAGGATGCTTGGGATACACTTATCACTTTCTATCAGGCAAGGAATGAGGCACGTGTTGCTTATCTCCGAAAACAGTTGGAGAGTGAGCACATGGATGAAGGTGATTCCATGGACAAGTTTCTGAAAAAGATCAAAGATTTGAAAGAATAGTTGATTTCTCCTGATGAAGTCTTGCCTGATAGTTCACTTATGCAGACTATTCTGAATGTTCTTTTTTATTCATATCATAGTTTTGCTTCTACTCTTCGTTTGATGATGAAAGGCAATCCAAATGTCTTAACATTTGAGGATTTAGTCTCTATTCTGTTGCAGAAGATCAGTCTACATAGAACATGTCCATTATGCATGTTGCAGATCAAGCTTTCCTGGCTAGTCAAAAGGCCAAAGGTAAATTAGTGAGAAAAAATCTACTAATTCTGCACAATCGAAGAAGGAAGACAGAGAAGAGAAGAAAACAAAAAAGAAGAAATTTGTTTTGCAAATAATTTAAAGAAAATGAAAATTTCATAAAGAGCTGTCCAAAATTGGCTGCTAAAGAGGCAAGGAAAAAAGAAGCTAGAATGGTTGTTGTAGAGGCCTCTACACCCAAAACAAAGTCTGCTAATCTTGTACAGAATGAAGAATGGGCATTCAACACTATTTTTAGTTATGACCCATCTTCTCATGAATAGGGTATTTTTGCAATAGAATCATATGTTTGGTACTTTGATAGTGGGGTAACCAAACATATTACCTTGTAGCGTAGTTACTTCACTTCACTCGATCCTGTCCCTACGGGGAATATTGTCACATGTGTCAACAACTCCTCTTATCCTATTATGGGAGTTGGTAAGGTCATTATGATTACTACTCATGGTAGTTCTTTTACATTGTCAGATGCTTTATTTGTGCCAAGTATCAAGAAGAATATGTTATCAGTTTCAGCTTTAGCCAAGATTGGTTTGGTTGTGAAATTTGCTGATGATAGATGTACAATTCATGATCTATCAAATGGCAACGTGATTATTGCTTCTTGGCATTTTATATAGTGGGATGTATAAGCTCATAGACTACGAAAAATCTATAAATGATTTGGCATGTGTAGTACATGATTCTCAGGCTATGGAAAATGCAAAGATTTGGCATGCACGCTTTGGTCATCTGAATTTTGCTAGTTTGCTATGCTTGTAGAAATCACAAATGGTGTCCTCTATGCCCGAGCTTGAGGCACTTGGTAAACATGTATGTGAGGTTGTATTTTGGGCAAAATGCAGCGTTCATCATGTTGGTGCAAGACAAGCCTACACACATTGGCTTGGACCCTTGGACTTATGGAAGATTAGCATAGACAAAGGATTATCTAGGCTTCACTAAAGGAAGGCTTATGTGAACATATGCTTATGTGTTCCTACCTTTTTTTACCCCTTGTAAAAGTCTAAGTGACTTATCATTTGTTTGTAATCACTTTAAGTCATCCACCTACTTCTAGAGTCGTGGAAATTTGAATGATGAGATGGAGAGAATATCTCCCTACTTTTAGAGGAGAGATTCAAGGGAGCCTAAGTTTGAATTTCAAATTCAAATGATCTCAAAAACTCCTATAAAAGATGAAGTAAAAAGTCGCGGGACATACTCTCACTTCAGCTCACTCCCCGAGGCAAAATTCCATTGTAACTCATTGTGTGTGAAGGTTACTCTATAGCCAACACCACAATACCTCATTTAGCTGTGCTTAGCAAGCTAATGAGACTGTACAAACACATTTATCAATAGAAGTATACATTCATCATCTCTGTTTTGTCTGAGTGTTCTACTTCAAGTCTATCATCTTCAAAGGAGCATTTCTCTGGATCTACTGAACCAAATTACGTGTTCTTTAGCTCATTGGAACCAGCTCAAAGTCTACTACAAACATACAAAATTTCAAAGGATTTCATTCAGCCATTTGAGAGAAAATCGAGTCGAGGTGCACATTGGTATTTGTCTGCAGAGTTCCTGAAAAGTCGGGGGTGATTATAATTTTGCTAAACTTATTTCTCAGTGCATGGTTTATCAATTGAAGTGATTTCACTTGTGATTGGTAGCTTACTAAGGTACATTAATACTCTCAAAAGGAATTGTTCCAATTTTAAGTGTGCTGGACACACTGAGTAAAAGTCTGAGCAGGTATCACTACAGGAATAGAAGGTTTTGCTTGATTTTTGAAGTACAAAGTTATCTGTTTTGGTTTGATCATTACCCAAACTATTTCCAAAGTACATATATGGTTTCTTTGTGTCATTTGGAAGCTAAGCAAGTGTACTAAGCATATTTGAAGAGAAAAGAGGGTAGGTGTGAAGCAGGTTTTGCAGCACCAACTGATTTCTTGAGTGCATCCATCCATCACTCTCAACAGTGGTATCAGAGCATAGAAGGTAAACATGGGTGATGGTTTCCCTTCCTTCATTGACAAACTGGACAGAAACAACTATCAAGCTTGGTCATTGAGAATGAAGACCTATCTACAAGGGAGAAGTCTATTTGGATACATATCAGGAGATTAGGAGTTTCCCTCATTCAAGACTAGAGGACTACCTACAAAGGATGAGCATGAAAGACTTAACCAATGGTGTGCAAAGGATGCTTTGGCAAGGTCTTATCTCTTAAACTCTATATCTGACTTTCTTTTACCTCATGTAAGGAACTGTAAGACTTCCCAAGAGACTTGGGAAATATTGTCAAATTATTTTTCTTCCAACACAAGGGCTAGGAAGAACCAATTATGGATTGAGTTCACAACCCTTAGGAAGCAGCCAAAGTAATCAGTCTCAGAGTATGTGACAAAGATCAAAGATGTGGCAGACCAACTAGCAAGCATTGGAGAGGAAATTGAAGAGGATCAAATAGTCAGGCAAGTGACAAATGGACTCAAGGCAGATGATAAGTGGGAAAGTTTCACCACTGCAATGGACCTCTACATGGACATGCATACCCCTGATCTCACAACACTTATGGGCCAACTATTTACACATGAAGCAAAGTTCACCAAGGCTGGAGATCAATCAAAAGGTAATAACCCCTCTGCTCTCTATACTGATAAGAAAGTTAAAGATAAAGGCAAGAAGAAACAGGATGAAGAAGGGTCTACCTCTCAAGCTAATTATGCAGGGAGAGGTAGGTCATCTAGAGGAAGAGGCAGAGGAGGTAAGCCAGGTAGGGGGAGACCCTACAACTCATCACCTTGCAACATCTGTGGGTTGTCCAATCATACCACAGATGAATGCTACAAGAACTACAAAAATCAGAGAGGAAGAGGCTACTCAAGAGGTGGATACTCTCAAGAAAGAGGTAGATTCAACCAACATCAAAGCTACAATGGGTACAACAACCAATACAACAACAACTACAACAACAACCATAATGGAAGCTACCAAGGTGGATTCAGAAATAGAAGAGATTACAACAACTACACAGAGGAGCAAGATGACTCCTTATTGATCATGAATATGACCTCCAAGATAGGTACAAATGATGATCATTTATTTTACATTGACTCAGGATGTTCTAACCATGTAGCTGGCAATGTGGCACTACTTTCTGATTTAGAAGAGCCCAAGGGCAAACATCAGGTACAAATAGGTGATGACACTAAACACTCTGTTGTCAAAATTGGAAATGTGAAGACATGTGATGGTAATCAGAACCTACTAAGCAGAGTACTCTATGTACCAACAATAACTAAGAATTTAATGAGTGTTGGTCAGATTGTGGAGAAAGGTTTGCAGGTCAGATTCACACAACATGGAGCATATGTGGAGGACCCAAAACAAGGATTCAGAAGGATAGCCAAAGGGGAGAAATCAGGTAGATTATTTACATTTGAGCTAGAAGATACAAAAAACATTGCTTTGTATAATTACAAGGATCAGACACTTTCAGAGTTAGAGATATGGCATAAGAGATTAGGGCACATAGGTGAAAGGACTCTAAAGCAAATGTGCAGGGATCAATGTGTGCTTGGGATACCTAATGTATCCAAGCAACACATGATTTATAAATGTGAATCATGTCAATTTGGTAAGTCTCACAGATTACCCTACTCAAGGAAAGGTTTCATGCATGAAGACTACCTAGACTTGGTACACACAGATGTTTGGGGACCTAGCAAGGACCCTTCCATTTCTGGTTCAAGATATTATGTGTCTTTTATTGATGACTATAGCAGGTGGACCATTTTATACTTTATGAAGCATAAAGATGAAGTGTTTAATTGTTTCAAGAGGTATCTTGCACTTGTTGAGAATCAAACAGGTAGAAGCTTGAAGAGGCTAAGGACAGATGGTGGAGGAGAATACTTCTCCAATGAGTTTGAAGATTTCTTGCAGGAAAGAGGCATCAAGAGGGAGATCACTACAAGGTACTCACCTGAACAAAATGGGGTAGCAGAAAGAAGGAATAGACTTATAGTGGAAACAGCTAGGTCTATGCTCAATGAGAAAAAGTTGCCAAATTACTTATGGGCAGAGAGTGTATCCACTGCCACTTATCTCATCAATAGGTTGCCATCCAAATCACTTGATGGCATGACACCATATGAAGCATGGCATGGTAAGAGACCCTCTCTGGATCATTGCAAAATCTTTGGTTGTGTAGCATATGTGCATATTCCCTCACAGGTAAGAGGAAAGCTAGACCCAAAGGCTGAGAAATGTATCTTCATTGGTTATGATTTGAACCAAAAGGGATACAGATTCTACAACCCCACAAACAAAGGGTTCAAGGTAAGCAGAGATGTCATATTTGATGAGAATGACTCATGGTATGAGAATGAATGCAGGAAAGTGAGTCTACCCTATGACATGGAGGAAGATTTTCCAAAGCTTACCAAGGAAGAGCCAACTCAGCAAGAAGACTCAAGCTCAGATGATGATACCATAAACCTTGAAGAGTTCAAGGCTTGGAAATCCAAAGGAAAGATGAAGACGAAGCAATTGGAGGACAAGGCAGAAACTTCTACTCAAGCTATGAGAAGATCTCAGAGAGAGAAGAAGAAACCTATCAGATTTGGGTATGACACATCACTTGTAACTAAACACTCTGTATATCTTGCAAAAGACTTGTTGAATGAAGAACCAGGTACCTATGAAGAAGCAAGTACAAAGCCAGAATGGAGAGAAGCCATGGATGAGGAGATAGAAGCCCTCAAAGAGAGTGATACTTGGGACTTGGTACCCAAGAAGGATTCCATGAAGGTAATAGGATCCAGATGGATCTACAAATTAAAGAAGAATTCAGATGGAACAATTAACAGGTATAAAGCTAGGTTGGTAGCCAAGGGTTTTGCACAAACCCAAGGCATTGATTATGAAGAGACATTTTCTCCTGTGGCCAAGATGCCAACTATCAGAGTTTTGGTGAGTGTAGCTGCATCCAAGAATTGGAATATGTACCAATTGGATGTGAAGAATGCATTCTTGAATGGATGGATATCTGAAGAAGTCTACATGTCACAACCACCTGGCTATCAAGATCCAAGAAAGGTACATTATGTTTGTAAATTGAAGAAGGCTCTGTATGGTTTGAAGCAGGCACCTAGAGCATGGAACTACAGATTGACCACCTATCTCCAAGACCAAGGATTTGTGATGAGCAAAGCAGACACTTCTTTGTTCATAAAGAGAAGTAGTACAGAGGTAATTTACTTATGTGTTTATGTAGATGACATCATCATTACAGGTAATGATGTCAATGGGATTAGACACATCAAAGGACAGATGATGAAAGAATTCAAGATTAGTGATCTTGGATTACTAAAATATTTCCTAGGTCTTGAATTGATCTACACAAACTCAGGTATCTACATTACTCAAAGGAAGTATGTACAGGATATGGTCAAGAAGTTTGGTTTACAGGATGCTAAGGTATCTACTACTCCAATGGAGGTTAATCAAAAGCTAAGTGCTCATGAAGGAGAAGAAATCAAAGACATTACAGGATACCAAAGTATAGTGGGTAGCTTAAACTATGCTACCTTGACAAGAATTGACATAGCATATGGAGTAAGTGTGCTTAGTCAATTCATGCACAAACCTAGAGTACCTCACCTAGAGGCAGCCAAGAAGATCTTGAAGTACCTCAAGGGAACTCAAAGTCATGGTTTGTATTTTCCTTATACATCAGATATTGATATTAAGGTTTACTCAGATGCAGATTGGGCAGGATGCAAGGATGATAGGAGAAGCACCTCAGGTTACATTTGTTTTGCAGGGGATAAGCCTATCTCTTGGTCAGCTAAGAAGCAACCTACAGTGGCACTGTCATCCACTGAAGCAGAGTATAAAGGGCTTGCAAATGCTACTCAAGAAGCTATCTGGTTGAAGCTTCTATATACAGAATTAGGTCTATTCACAAGACCACCTATCATATTTGGAGATAACACTAGCTCTCTTCACCTTGCAGCAAACCCAATTTATCATGCCAGAACCAAACACATAGAGGTTCATTACCACTATGTGAGAGAGAAATTGTTAAGTAAAGAGATTCAATTGACATATGTTTCTACTAATATGCAATGTGCAGATTTACTTACCAAGGCATTGGATGGAAACAAGCTATGCAGATTCAAGTCTATGATTGGATTGCAGGAAGTAATTGAAGAATGAAGAAGAAGACTTAAGCCAAAGTGTTTGGCTTGAGGGGGAGCTGTTGGTGCAAGACAAGCCTACACACATTGGCTTGGACCCTTGGACTTATGGAAGATTAGCATAGACAAAAGATTATCTAGGCTTCACTAAAGGAAGGCTTATGTGAACATATGCTTATGTGTTCCTACCTTTTTTTACCCCTTGTAAAAGTCTAAGTGACTTATCATTTGTTTGTAATCACTTTAAGTCATCCACCTACTTCTAGAGTCGTGGAAATTTGAATGATGAGATGGAGAGAATATCTCCCTACTTTTAGAGGAGAGATTCAAGGGAGCCTAAGTTTGAATTTCAAATTCAAATGATCTCAAAAACTCCTATAAAAGATGAAGTAAAAAGTCGCGGGACATACTCTCACTTCAGCTCACTCCCCGAGGCAAAATTCCATTGTAACTCATTGTGTGTGAAGGTTACTCTATAGCCAACACCACAATACCTCATTTAGCTGTGCTTAGCAAGCTAATGAGACTGTACAAACACATTTATCAATAGAAGTATACATTCATCATCTCTGTTTTGTCTGAGTGTTCTACTTCAAGTCTATCATCTTCAAAGGAGCATTTCTCTGGATCTACTGAACCAAATTAAGTGTTCTTTAGCTCATTGGAACCAGCTCAAAGTCTACTACAAGCATACAAAATTTCAAAGGATTTTATTCAGCCATTTGAGAGAAAATCGAGTCGAGGTGCACACTGGTATTTGTCTGCAGAGTTCCTGAAAAGTCGGGGGTGATTATAATTTTGCTAAACTTATTTCTCAGTGCATGGTTTATCAATTGAAGTGATTTCACTTGTGATTGGTAGCTTACTAAGGTACATTAATACTCTCAAAAGGAATTGTTCCAATTTTAAGTGTGCTGGACACACTGAGTAAAAGTCTGAGCAGGTATCACTACAGGAATAGAAGGTTTTGCTTGATTTTTGAAGTACAAAGTTATCTGTTTTGGTTTGATCATTACCCAAACTATTTCCAAAGTACATATATGGTTTCTTTGTGTCATTTGGAAGCTAAGCAAGTGTACTAAGCATATCTGAAGAGAAAAGAGGATAGGTGTGAAGCAGGTTTTGCAGCACCAACTGATTTCCTGAGTGCATCCATCCATCACTCTCAACACATCATTCCCAAAAGATGGTTCGATTCGAGCTACTCAAAAATTGAAGCTTATTCATAGTGATGTCTGTGGTCCTATACAGACACACTCCTTTGGGAATTATCTTTACTTCGTGACTTTCATCGATGATTTTTCCAAGCATGCAGGGGTATATCCATTGAAAGCAAAGTCTGAAGTTTTATGTGCTTCAAACAGTTTCTGGTTTTGGCTAAAAATCTATCATCGTGTAAAATGGGCACCCTCCATTCTGATCGAGGAGGGAATATATGTCTTCTTACTTTAATGCATTTCTGGCTGAACGTGGGATAAAACATCAGTGTACAGTGCCATATACACCTCAACAAAATCGAGTTGTTGAACAAAAGAACAGGTCACTCATGGAGATGGTGAGGTGTATGGTCAAAAGTCAGGCCTTACCACATAGTTTCTGGCTTGAAGCTATCATGTGTGTAGCATATGTACTTAAAAAGTGTCCTGCTAAAGCATTGTAGTCTATCACTCCATATGAGGCTTGGCATGGTTGCAAGCCATCTGTTGCTCACCTACGTGTTTTTGGTTGTATGGCATATGCATTAGTGCTTGAACAACAACGCAAGAAATTGGATGATAAAGCAATGAAATGTATTTTTGTTGGGTACATCTCTAAAAGAAAAGACGATTGTCTGTATCGTCCACAGTCTATACGCATTCTGATTAGCCACGATGTTGTTTTTGTGGAAGATACTATTCAGCCATTACTTTCATGCACTAACGAGAGATCTGTTAGCTCAAAAGATATGTATGATACTTTGCTGCCTCTTTTTATAGGTGGACAGTCTAGTGCTGGTCCTAATGAGGCAACTTCTCAGCCTTTACACGTTTCATGTGATGATGTAGATCATTCGATTTTTTTTGCAGATTTACATGATGCACTTGTTGATGAGAGAACTGATATTGAGGAGGCAAAAAGTATGCCAAAATGGCTGGTGCAGACTTTGCATGATAGAAAATTAGATGAACCTCTGTCATATCATACTCGATCAGGCTCTCATTGTTGATATATTTAGGTAGTGATGTGTGTGAACACATTAGGACCGCAGGGGCACTTTCTTCCTCTTTAAGAGGTTTTTTCCCCCGGCTTGTATATATGCCTATTGCGGTAATGGGCTACTTATCTTTGTACATTCTCTAGTAATACATTCAGTATTGTGTGTTGTGATGCAAGCTTCTTCTCCTTCCTTGTGTTGTTTGCGTGCTTCTGAAGACGTCTATCTCCAAAATTGGTATCAGAGAAGTTCGTCGCTTCATCTATGGCACCGTCGACACTCCTCAATTTGCACTCTCAGAATCGCACAAATTTTGGTGAGCATACTTAGCGTGTTTTCAATAATCGTGATTTGAGCTCGTTTCGACCTCTGAATGCAATATCGTAGCGCTTGTGCAGGCTATTTTGTCTTTCTGTGCCAAAGGTATATACCAGTTTCTGTTTGCCAATCTAAGCATCTCGAAGTCTGCTACAAGTCTGGTAGAATTTGTCTGGGCAATTTTGTTCAACTTTTTGAGATACAGTCAAATTTCTGCATCAAGGTATTTTAGTCATCGACCATGGCTGAAAGCAGTGATGTATTCCGTAAGTTGGTTGTTGAGGATAAGTTGGATGGTACCAACTATCCGTTATGGGCTTATATGATGCGACATGTACTGGTTGCAAAAGGACCATGGAACATTGTGCAGGGTGTTGAAAAACGTCCTATTACACCTGCAACTGTTATGACTATAGGTATAGAAGCTGAGGCAGAAGGTGTTGAAGATGATGATATTCTGCATATTCTTGTTCGTTCTACGGTTTCTGATACACCTTTTGTAGAGCAAATTCGTTGGGATGGCAGAGATGCCCATGCACATGCATTGATAGCTTTGTCTTTCAAACGTGCCATTATTCCTCACATTCTCTCTTGCGGAACAGCTAAGGATGCTTGGGATACACTTACCACATTGTACCAAGCTAGGAATGAGGCTCATGTTGCTTACCTCCGAAAACAATTGGAGAGTGAGCACATGAATGAAGCTGATTCTATGGACAATTTTCTAACAAAGATCAAAGACTTGAAAGAACAGTTGATTTCTGCTAATGATGTTATACCAGATAGCTTACTTGTGCAGACGGTTTTGAATGGTTTTTCATATCACAGTTTTGCTTCTACTCTTCGGTTGATGATGAAAGGCAATCCAAATGCCTTGTCTTTTGAGAAGTTAGTCTCTATTTTGTTGTAGGAGGATCATTCCAAGCAGAACATGTCCATTATGTGTGTTGTAGATCAAGCTTTCTTGGCTAGTCAGAAGGGCAAAGGGAAATGGGGCTCTTCAAGTAGTAAGCAGAAATCTGCAAATGCTGCACATTCGAAGAAGGAAGATAAAGATGAGAAGAAATCCAAAAAGCAGAAATTGTTTTGCAAGTACGATAAAGGGAATGATCATATCATAAAGAACTGTCCAAAATTGGCTGCTAAAGAGGCAAAGAAGAAAGAGGCTGGAATGGTTGTTGCAAAGGCCTCTACACCAAAAACAGAGTCTGCTTGTGCAAGAAGAAGAATGGGAGTTTACTACTGTCTGCAGTTTTGACCTATCTTCTCATGAGCAGTGCATGTCTGCAATAGACTCAGATGTTTGGTATTTTGACAGTGGGGTGACCAAACATATTACCTCGCAGTGCAGTTTCTTCTCTTCACTCGAGTCTGCCCCTACAACGAATATTGTTACATGCGCCAACAACTCCTCTTATCTTGTTATGGGTGTTGGTAAGATCATTTTGACTACTGTTGATGGTAGTTCTTTCACTTTGTTAGATGCTTTCTTTGTGCCAGGGATCAACAAGAACTTGTTATCAGTTTCTGCATTATCCAAGATTGGCTTGGTTGTGAAATTTGTTGATGACAGGTGTATAGTTCATGATCTGTCAAATGGCAATGTGATTATTGCTTCTGGCATTTTATGTCGTGGGCTGTATAAGCTCATAGACTATGAAAGATTAGTGAATGATTTGGCATGTGCAGTACATGATTCTTAGGCTATGTCAAATGCAAAGCTTTGGCATGCACGCTTTGGTCTTCTAAATTTTGCTAGTTTGCTACGCCTACAGAAATCTAAAATGGTATCCTCTTTGCCCAAACTTGAGACACCTGGAAAACGTGTTTGTGAAGGCTGTATTTTGGGCAAAATGCAGCGTTCCTCATTTCCAAAAGATGGTTTAGTTCGAGCTACTCAGAAATTGCAGCTTGTACATAGTGATGTATGTGGTCCTATGCAAACACTTTCTTTTGGAAATTATCTTTACTTCTTGACTTTCATTGATGATTTTTCCTGGCATGCATGGGTATATCCATTGAAGGCAAAGTCCGAAGTGTTCATGTGCTTCAAACAATTTTTGGTTTTGGCTAAAAATCTATTAGCATGTAAAATGGGCACCCTCCCTTCAGATCGAGGGGGGGAATATATGTCTTCTGATTTTAATGCATTTCTGGCTGAACGTGGGATAAAACACCAGTGTACAATGTCGTATACACCTCAACAGACTGGAGTTGCTGAACGAAAGAACAGGTCACTCATGGAGATGGCGAGGTGTATGGTCAAGAGTCAGGCTTCACCACATAGTTTCTAGCTTGAGGTTGTCATGTGTGCAGCATATGTACTTAACAGGTATCCCACTAAAGCGCTGGAGCCTATCACTCCATATGAGGCTTGGCATGATCACAACCCATCTGTTGCTCATCTGTGTGTTTTTTGTTGTTTGGCATATGCATTAGTGCTTGAACAACATCGTAGAAAATTGAATGATAAAGGAATAAAATGTATTTTTGTTGGGTAGAGTTCTGAAAGTAAAGGCTATCGTCTGTATCATCCACAGACTAAATGCATTTTGGTTAGCCATGATGTTGTTTTTGTGGAAGATGCTATTCAGCCATTGTTGTCATGTACTAAGGAGACATATGTTAGCTCCAAAGACATGTATGATACTTTGCTTCCTCTTTATACAAGTGGACAATCTAGTGCTGGTCCTAATGAGGCAACTTCTTAGCCTTTGTAGGTTTCATGTGATGATGTAGATCATTCCATTTCTGATGCAAATTTACATGATGCACTTATTGATGAGAGAGATGATATTGAGCAGGCAAGAACTATGCCAAAATGGCTAGCGTGTAGACCTTGCGTGACAGCAAATTAGATGCACCTCTGTCATATCGTACTCGATCAGGCTCTCATAGTGCCTCTTTTGCATCAAATTTCTATGTTATGGCTGCATCTAGTCTCTGTGATGAGACTCAGCCTATTTCCTTTGATGAAGCACAAATATCAAAAACTTGGATGGCTGCTATGCAATCTTAATATGATGCTATAATGAAGAATGGTACTTGGTCTTTATGTGACTTGTCTCTTGGCAAGAAGGGCATTGGAACTAAGTGGGTATACAAGTTGAAGCATAAGCATGATGGTACAGTTGATAGGTATAAGGCTAGACTTGTTGCAAAGGGTTATGTGCAGGAAAGAGGCATTGATTTTGGATGAGACCTTTGCACCTACTTGCCGAATGACTACAGTTTGTAGCATATGTGCACTTGCAGCTCATCATGCTTGGAATGTACATTAGTTGGACATTAAAACTGCATTTTTGAATGGTGACTCGCATGAAGAAGTGTATGTTTTTTAGCCCCGTGGCTTTGTGAAGAAAGGGCATGAAAACCAAGTGTGCAGGTTAAAGAAGGCATTATATGGTTTAAAGCAAGCACCACGTGCCTTGTATGAGAAGATACATGCCTATCTGATTGCACATGGTTTTGAGAACAGTCCAACTGAAAGCACCTTATATGTTAAGCATGCTAATGATGTGCTTCTGATCATTGTTGTCTATGTTGACGACATGCTGCTCACTGATCCTATTGAGAAGCATATTGCTAATTTTAAAGATTATTTGCATGCCTCATTTGAGATGTCTGATTTGGGGCATTTGCATCACTATTTGGGCATTCAGTTTATGCAAGTTGATGGTGGAATGGCTTTTTGTCAAACGAAATATATTAACACATTATTGCAGCGTTTTGGCCTTGAAGACTGTAAGCCTATTGCCACTCCTATGGAGACAGGTTTACAATTGAGTCTTCATGATGCTGGAGATGCATTTGATGTTGTTCTCTATCAGTAGGTTGTTGGATGCTTGATTTACTTATGCATTACTCGGCCAGATATTCAGTTTGTTGTCTCACAGATGAGCTGGTTTATGCATTGCCCAGGAGTCAAGCATTGGCAAGTGATTAAGTGCATCTTTCGCTACTTGAGTGGTACTCAGCTACTTGGGTTGTTTTATCCCAAGGGGGGATCACTACCGCCAGATTTGCATGCTTTTTTTGACTCTGATTGGGTTGGTTGCTATGACACTCGTGTGTCCACTAGTGGCTTTTGCTTCATGCTTGGTATCTCATGTATATCTTGCTTGAGAAAGAAGCAGCCTATTGTGGCCACTTCCAGTTGTGAGGCTGAGTATAGGGTAGCTTTCACAGCGACTGTTGAGTGTGTGTGGCTCAGACGCCTTATGGCTGATATGGGTGTTGGTCAGTCTTCTGCCACCACCATCTTCACTGATAGTCAGAGTGCATTGGCAGTTGCGAGGAACCCTATGTTCCATGCTCACACTAAGCACATTGAGGTGCATTATCACTATGTCAGAGAGAGGTTCTCTGCTAGATCAGCTTGGCATATGTGCCCACGCAAGAGAACATTGTAGACCTTTTCACGAAGGCTCTGTGCTCCAAGCTTCTTCTCCTTCCTTGTGTTGTTCGCGTGCTTCTGCACACGTCTATCTCCAACACTCATAGTTCTTGTTTTGCATCAGATTACTATGCTATGGCTGCCTCTAGTCTTTGTGATGAGAATGAGCTTGTTTTGTTTGATGAAGTACAAAATTCTAAAAATTGGATGGCTACTATTGAAACAACTTGGAGAAGCTTGTAGGAGATAGAAGAGTGCGTTTCGAAGTGACGAAGTTTGGTCAAGCCAACCGGCACAAGACCAGCCCTTGATCTTATGGAGACTCAAATAGACCTTATAAGCATGCGATAAGTGCAAAGAAATGCACTATGTACTTTGGAGCATCAAGGAGAATGAGTCGATACAAAACAGATAGGTTTGCGGGTCGACTAGCTCAAAAACTTACTATCTATGGAAGAGACAATGAACTTCAAATGCCCATAGCGACCAGCGTGATTACAATTAGAAAAAATCCTTTTATGGGAGTGATACACATACGGTTGAGTGTATAGAATGCACAAAAGTATAAGGAACAAGCAAAATATGCTATAGGAATGAATGCGACATTCACCGGTGGTACTTCCTATTTTTCAGGAATACATAGAGATTGACCCTGATACAGAAAAACTCACATTTCTCCCAATCTACTTCACCAAATGCTATGAATACTTATAGGCATAAACTAGACACTAATATCTTTCCAATGAGCCATTGTGCACTCAATTTGGAGCTCTGGAGAGAGAGCAACAGCCTCTGCAAGATTACTGTTGGTGAAGAAGATGATGGAGAGAATTGAAGGAGCAAGACAATGATGGTCACAAGTGTATGTATATTGCTTCCATGTAATGTACAAGTGATTTTCAAGCCTTTATATAGACTCTAGGAGTGTTCCACGACTTCTACAAGTGAAGTTTGAATTCAAATGAAGGTGGGAATGGTTGTTGGAGGGAATCAATTCACTTTCCTACAATCTAGGAAAAGTGAAGATCTAGTTTGATCTACTTTAGGTGATTGATTGCTTGATTGAATGCAACTTCAACCACCACAAATTCGTGGGATTTGGGCTTTATCTTTCTACCTTTACATGTGTAAAGCTCAAGGCTTTTACAACGGTAAATGAACCATCAAAAATCTCTCAAAAAAATACAATAAATGAGCATAAGAAAAAGAACTCTTCAACGGATATTCTTTCGATGCGATAGCCTTTGATGTAGATCAAATCCAACTCAAGCATAGTGTAAGATTGATGTTCCAATAGCTCCCCCTCAAGCTAAAGTATGCTTGAGTCTTCATTCTCTGATAGGTTGAATACCTGCCATAGCTTTGAATCTACAAAGCTTTATTCCATCAAGTGCCTTCGTCATCATATCTGCTACTTGCTTTTCGGTTGGAACAAAAGAAATGTCAATCTCCTTTGCCATGAGCTTCTCCCTGATGAAGTGAGATTTTGATATCCAAATTTGAAGAGTAAGGATAGAATATACCTTTGTTTATTGTACCTTTGAGATACTTAAGTACTCTCTTAGCTGCATCCATGTGTGGTCTTCTCGATGAGTGCATGAACTGACTAAGCACTCCCACACTATATGAGATGTGTGCCCTTGTATGAGTAGCATATATCAAGCTACCTACCAAGCTTTGATATTCTTTTAGGTCTTCAATTTTCTCACCTTCATAAACACTTAGTTTATGATTCATCTCCAAACTTTAAGGTGTACCTGTAGGTTTAGTGTTCTCCATTTTGAACTTGAGAAGAAGATCCTGAATGTATCTTCTTTGAGTCAAATACATTCCTTCATCTGTGTATATCACCTGCATACCTAGGAAATATGTGAGCTCACCTAGGTCACTGATTTCGAACTCCTCTTGCATGTGTCTCTTGATCCTTTGAATGCCATTTAGATCATCACTTGTCACAATAGTATCATCTACATATACACATAGATAGATAACCTCATTGTGATCCCTTTTGATGAATAGAGAAGGATCTGAGCTACTAGCTTTGAACCCTTGATCTCGAAGATATGTAACCAACCTGTAATTTCAAGCTCTAGGAGCTTGTTTCAATCCATACAATGCTTTCTTAAGTCTGCAAACATAAGATGGATGATTAGGGTTTTCAAAACCTGGTGGTTATGACATGTATATCTCTTCACTTATCCAACCATTTAAGAATGCATTTTTCACATCAAGTTGGAGGAGTCTCCAATTCCTTGCAGTAGCTACACTTATCAATGTCCTGATTGTAGTCATCTTTGCAACTGGTGAGAATGTTTCCTCATAGTCTATACCATGAGTTTGTGAGCATCCTTTGGCAACTAATCTTGCCTTGTACCTGCAAACTGATCCATCTGAGTTTCTTTTAACTTTATATACCCATCTGTAACCAATTACCTTTTGATTTGACGATATTGGAACCAAATCCCAAGTGTCCATTTCCTTGAATGCATCTATCCCTTCTTTCATGGCCTTTTCCCAATTAGGGTTTCCCTTTGCCTCTTCATAGGTTGAGGGTTCCTCTGAAATAGAGTCTTTTGCCAAGTATATTGAATGCTTCATAACAAATGTGGAATCATATCCATACCTTTCTGGTTGTTTCTTCTCTCTTGCTAATCTTATAGGTACTTGTTTGGAGCATTCTCCAACCTCTTGCATCTTTGCTTTGGCTCTTGACTTCCATAGCTTGTAATCCTCTTCTCTTTCATCTTGGTCATCGTCTGTATCGCTTCTTGGATCCTAGACATGTGTATCATGCTTGTTTCCTGATCGATGAGAGTCAGAATCAAGATCATATGGTAGTGTTACCTTTTGTTTGTCTTCATCATACCAAGACATGTGTTCTTCAAACACATCTCTACTTGTAGTGAATTGCTTGGTTGAAGGATTGAAGAACCTGTAACCCATCTGAGTTGAATCATATCCAATAAACACTACCTTTGTTGCCCTTTCATCTAGCTTACCTCTTATTTGTGATGGTACATGAACATAAGCTAAACAACCAAAAACCTTGCAATGTCCAAGACTAGGTTTTCTTCTATGCCATGCTTCATAAGGAGTCATACCTTGAAGTGATTTGGATGGTGGTCTATTGACAAGGTACACAGCAGTTGAAATAGCTTCTGCCCGTAGATAATGTGGCAACTTCTTCTCTTCAAGCATTGTTCGGGCTGATCCAACCAGTGTCTTGTTTCTCCTCTCTGCAATTCCATTTAGTTGAGGAGAGTACCTAGTAGTCACTTCCCTTTTGATACCTTTTTCTTGCAAGAACTCATCAAAATCTTTGGAGAAGTATTCTCCCCCTCCATCAGATATGAGATTCTTTAGTGATCTACCTGTATGATTCTCCACATGTGCAAGATACTTCTTGAAGCAATCAAACACTTCATTCTTACTCTTGATAAAGTATAGAACAGTCCATCTACTATGGTCGTCAATAAATGAGACATAATACCTTGATCCTGCCAATGAAGGTTCTTGACTTGGTCCCCATACATTTGTATGTACTAAGTCCAATAAGTTGTTGTGGATGTAGCCTTTGTGGTTGAATGGTTGTCTTTGTGCCTTCCCAATTTGACATGCATCACACCTGTTGATCATGTGTTGCTTTGATATGTTCGGCAATCCTAGAACACTTTGATCCCTGCATATATCCTTTCATTCACATGAGCAAGTCTCTTATGCCACACTTCAAGCTCACTTAGGGTTTGAGACCCAAAGTTGAATAGAGCTATGTTCCTGGTTTCTCCTACTTCAAAAGTAAAGAGCCTACCATGCTTCTCACCTCGGGCTATCTTTTTGAAGCCTTGACATGGATCTTCCACAAAAGCTCCATGTTGGGTGAACCTAAGTTGCAAGCCTTTTTCAACTATTTGGCCTACACTTATTAGGTTTTTAGTGATAGTGGGTACATAGAGAACCTTACTTAGAATGTTTGTCCTACCATTGGAACCTTTGACATTACCAATCTTCTCCACATTGTGCTTTGTGTCATCCCCTGTTTGCACTTCATGTCTATGCTTTGGACTTTCCAAATCAGATAGAAGAGCAATGTTGCCTGCAACATGATTCGAACATCCTGAATCTATGTAGAACAAATGATCATCTTCTTTACCTTCTTTGTGGCTTAGATTCATAAGAAGCAATGAGTCTTCATGTGGTTGATCTTCAGAATAATTGTTGTAGTCCCTTCTATTATAGCTTCTATTGTTATTGTTGAAGTTGTGTCCACATCTGCCTCTATTGCTGCCATATCCACCTCTTCCACTTCCTTTCTGGGTCTTCCCATTGAACCAGCAACTCTAAGTGGTGTGGTTGGTCTTATCGCATATGGCACAAGGTTGAACATTCTGGTCTTTGGCTTTGTCTTGCTTTGGTCCTTTCTTCTTCCCTTTCCACTTGCTCTTGCTTGCGAAGTTGGCTTGGGAGGTCTCTTCTTCATCTTCTTCCTTCTTCTTGCCTTTCTGCTTCTTATCCTTCTTATCTGCATATAGAGCACTAGTTGAATTACCATGATAAGAGTTACCTTCCTTTATGCTATTGTTGATTTCTTGATTGAAGAGTTATCCAAGAAATATGTTGAAGTCTGGAGTTTTCACATCCATGATGAGATCATAAGCCGTCGTGAAGGATTGCCATTGCTTATCATTACGAATGCCGTTGAGAATTTGCCTCATGATGACCTCTTCTTCAATCAGCTCTCCAATGGATGCTAACTGATCCGCAATCTCCTTGACCTTGGTAACAAACTCTGTGATGGTTTGTTTAGGTGTCTTCTTCATTTGGTTGAACTCGTTCCAAAGATGATTCTTTCTTGCTTTGGTACTAGAAGAAAAGAAAGTCTCGAGGGCATCCCAAGTCTCTTGAGATGTCTTGCATCCTCTAATATGTGGTAATAGAAAGTCAGAGATAGATTTTAGTATGTACGACCTTGCTTGAGCATAAGAAAAAGAACTCTTCAACGGATATTCTTTCGACGCGATAGCCTTTGATGTAGATCGAATCCACCTCAAGCATAGTGTAAGCTTGATGTTCCAACAACTATGCAATCAAAATATGATGCTATCATGAAAAATGGTACTTATTCTTTATGTGACTTGCCTCCTGGAAAGAAGGCCATTGGCACCAAGTGGGTATACAAGCTGAAGTGTAAGCAAGATGGAACACTTGACAGGTATAAGGTTAGGCTTGTTGCAAAGGGTTATGCACAAGAAAGAGGCATTGATGTTGTTGAGACATTTGCTCCTACTTGTCGAATGACTATTGTTCGTAGCATCTATGCACTTTTCGCTCATCATGGTTGGAATGTACATCAGTTGGACATCAAAACTACATTTCTGAATGGTGTCTTGCATGAAAACATTGTGGTGGCGATCGGAAGTGGAAGCTTGCTAATCTTTTGGAACAACTGCGATCACATTTCTTCACAGCTCTCAGTATCACCTTGTTTGTTGAGTAAGGATGAAATGGTTTCTGAATGATGTGAAAGCAAAGATGAGTTGGCAAGTAAAGGAGAATACCAGGCTTGGAATCGAGAAGGACAGCACGCAAGAGATATCTAGGGGAGATATCTTGGGGAATGTCACCGAGTTTGGAAACTCAGAAAAAGAGGGGACGTTGTCAATCTCTGAGGGAAGAACGAAGATAGCAAGGAGCCGGTGATCGAAGAGAGGGGGATTTTTTTTTTGCATTCGGATCTTTGGGAAGAAGCATAGTAGGAGCTTCATTCTGTTCGGTTGATTTTCCATTTCATATGTATAAGTATGTGTTTGGTAGACAGGCGCAACTCTTGTCGAAGGCACTGATTGATCAGATGAATTGAATAACAGACATAGAGAATGCATCTCTGGCTTTTTGGCAATCAAGACTCCTTCTAACATAGATTGCATGAAAATTGTGGACGGAATGTTCTTTGATTTCTTCTTCAGACAGTTCGGGTCACCTGGAAGGGGGGCACGCAATTAAAGGAGAAGCGCTTCAGGGCACGAACAAAGAGGGACATGATGGGACGACACAGAAAGGAGGCTGCGAGGTCAAATTCCAGGAAAGAAAAAAAAATGGTGATAACTCTGGCAATTTGCGACCTCGCGAGTTTTTGAAAACTCTACTATGTTAGAGGAAGTCGTACGCTGTTGTGAGAGGGAAAAAGGGAGGATATTCCGGTCTTTGTGAATTTTCTGGAAAACATAAGATATTCGATGTGGAGGACATTTTCTGAATGGGTATGCTAAAAGATTCGAGGATTCAAGATTCTCCTGTTGTGCGCGAGAAGATCTGAAGGAGACTTCATATTCAGAGTGATTTCAAAGGGAAAATAGTGCAGAGAACTGAAGAATAAAGACAGCGGACGGAAAAATCTAATGAAGCTGAAACAGATTGATGATTCAGATATCCTTTGTACTTCTGTGAGCAGTCGGAAAATCTACCGAGAAATGGATTGATCATTATAGCGAACACCAAAGACATTCAAATATCTGAAGGTGCCCATTCAAATTGTTTTGCTTCTGTAAGTGTTGTAGTTCCTGGAACATATCTGCTGTAACAGAACTAGATGTCGCTCATTTTGAAGCTCAAATAATGGTGTTTAATTTGATACTGCATCATCTGTGCACTTAATTTCGTATAGTTTGTTCTAGAATAGTGATTTTTCATGGGTGTGTTCGCGACTTCTGTCATGTTATTGTTTCAGTGAAATGAATTCGCCTAAACTCTTTACACTATCTTCTAATGATACTAGTACATTCTGACAGTTTCTGTGTGAATCGGACTTAATCTCTCAGACTACCATGTGCTAAATTCTGATATGATCATTTTAATAAATCTCTAAACATGGTGATTGCGCATAAATATAACGCTTGCGTTCAAATGATCTATATAACATATTATGTGTTGCTGTGAACCAGTTTTCGAAAATATTCATCTGATGATATTCAAGTTATTTCATAAATATAAGCATATAGTTAACATTTGAGTGCTTTTGGCATGTTTATCATACATGAAGACTTTCGCATTCTTCCTGCATAACTTTGATGGATTTGCGTGGAATATTACTGTGCATTGGATAGAAAAGAAACAGAAGAAAACTGGAAGCAAAACATTCTGAAGTATTTTGATGCTCCTCCAATATCAATTATTAGGATTATCCTACAAAGGATTTGATGTCATTCGTTCCAGCGTTCACAGAGTTCAAAGATAGCTGAGCTGTAGACAAAGGAAGAATTTTATCATGAGGAATATTTTGATCTCTATTTAACTGGAACACTACGGTTTCAGGAAACTTTATCGAAAGGTATCGGATGTTCCTTTCCTCTAGTTTTCGGTGCGTGCAGAGTTAGGAGGCATTCAGTATAAAGGAATTATCACCTGTGAATGGAGAAAAGGGACTGAACGGGCTTAGACTTTCTGAAAAGAGTGCTTATATTTTTGTGAATAAGAACGAACCTTCCACGTATAGATCAGAAAAAAATGAATTGAGCTTTTCGCTACACCCAAAGGAATTAGAGGGCAACATTTCTCAGGTTATAGGAAGATACCATTGCAGGAATTGGTTAGGACAGAAGAAGATTAACAATGAGCATGCAGTACAGAAGATGTCGGAGAGGTGCGGAGAAAGCAATGACTTATGCACGATAAGTGAACAACTCTGTATCTCTTCTACAAGTTCATTTCTTAAAAATTTCTGTCAGTTTGGTGTTGATTCCTAGGTAGTCGATCCTATTTCTGTCAATGGCGCATGACTTTTTACGAATGAAAGTTGAATAAATAGTTATTATTTTATATCAAAACCTATCAAATAAACTTCGGTGTATATTAACTCACATGCTTTGTCATAATTCATGAAAGCTCAAAGAATCTTGACTCGCTGTAGGTTGCATAGACCCTCTAAGTCAAATCAAGTATAAGTGATTTTCTTCAAATGAGGTCTTGGAAATCGCATTAGAGGCAAACGGCTTTGTTCCTTTGCTTCAAAGTGAATCCACCCTATATCGTAAACGGTCAAGAGCATATCTCGACCAAATAAACTTATAATATCCTACTTAGATGTTTCATCTTGATATCCTTCCCATAAACCTCTTAAAAGAAGAACCAAGTTAAGATCTTTCCAATTAGTTACTTTCTCCCTCCTTTCTGAGAAACCATCACGACATACCTGGTGAACCCGACGTGAAAGGAGGAGAGTGTAGAAATCCTGATCCTAGTTTAAAGAGTGGTGCGGTTGATTGAGCTCATTGTGCTTGACCATTTATGGGCGACGCAACGATGGATGTTATAACCCAACTTCTGCGCTTTCAGCAGGACGAGAAAAGACGGAGTGCCATCCAGGCATTTCATGAGCGAGTAGTCAGAAGAAGTGGATATTTCAGTGGTAAAAATGTTACTCGTTTTTGTAAGGAATATGAATTGGAGGCATGATACCTTGGTACGGGTCTAACACCATTAAGTGATCAAGAATTAATAGACAATTTTGTATACGTTTCAGAATTACATTTGCGTGACCGACTAGTTGTGGATGCACCTCGACTAGTTGTAGAAGGGCAAATAAGATGGTCACAATATAAGATGATACTCACAAGGATGTTTGCACTGGATGATGAAGATAAAGTGACTAGATCCACATTTCTAAAGTGGATACATAAACCAAAAGATCAATCCATTCTAGATATAAAAAGGGAGTTTGATCAGCAATTTGCAGACTTATCTGATTATGATAGGAGGGCTATAGATCAAGAAAAGGTATCCTTATTTCTCCGGGCTATAGATTCGAAAGCCCGAGAAGAAATTTTTCCACAATTACAACAGATAGGAACTGAGTCTGGTCTTACTGAAGACTGGGGTAATGTAGATGAAGCTGTTAGAGGATATGTAGAAAAGCAAAGAACTTTGTCTAAGTTCATGCAGAGCTGGCATGATGATATGCAAGAAGAACAAGCTCAGGCTGTTCAGCAACCTGTACAGAACCCTCAGGTAAACCTACCAACACCAAAGGATGTTGTGCCCACTAATACAATGGAAGATATGTTTAAAAAGTTTAGTGACCTTACGATTCAAAGTATGAAGCAGATGATTGAATCTCAATCTTTACAAGCACCGGCACCTAAAAACCCAAAAGCTCCAGAAATTAAAAGATGTATTTGGTGTGACTCTTTGGAGCATAACAGATATTCGTGTGAGAGCTTCAAAGAAGCATTAGCAAAGAATTTGGTATTCGTTAAGGAAAAGATGATATATGACTCTAAGACTGGAGAAAAAGTAAACATTAATTTTGGTCGGGGAGGAATGAGAATATTCTTCCCTGGCACATGTGAAAACGTTGCTTCAACATCGCATACGTATGCATGCCACGTAATTGACGAAAATAATGATATAGAACCGTGGTCTAAAGTAATAAAGTCCTTAGACCGCGGGAAGATGCATCATGAAATTTTAAAAACAGCCAGTAATGAAATCCGAGGGGTAAGTGGATGGGACGATCCTGTAGATACTCTCTCGGTTGTTACATACCTATGCTCTTCGGTAGAGCATGAAGCAGTAGTGGAAGAGAAACGAAGAAGAACCAATGAGGGTGAAGAGGAGAAAAGAAGAACTAGGTGTCAAGTAGAAGCTTCACATGAACAGCCTCAAATACCAAACCAAAACCATCCAACACAAACAAACCAACCCACTCAAATAGATCCACCATCACAACCAACAATAATCCAACCAAATAAAATTCCGACTCAAGTTCAAATTCCTACTTCTGCTGAGATGCCAGTCCCTACCCACGATAATATTCCTCCTCAAGATCAAGAAATGCAACCTGTGAGAAAAGGACAAGGAAGAGTGAGAAATCCCTCATATATGCTAAAATCGCACATAGAGCAAGCCACAAATCTTAAACAAGTTCTCGAGAAAAGAGTGCTCGATAGTGTAATCGAATTTACACTCGGTGAGTTATTGGGAATAGCAAAAAGAGAATTTCTAGAAGTAATAATTGACCTCTTAAGAAGAAAACGACAACCAATAGCTGACATGCAAGAGATTGAAAGAATGGATGAAGAGACTCCTGTTCATACTGTGCAAGCACAAGTACAAGAGCTAAAAAATGTACTTGAACCAATTGAGACTAATGTTCAACCATGCGTGCATGAGGAAATATCCTTGGAGCAGAATCCTTCAGAAATAACTCCTTCGAGTTATTACACTAAAGATCATTGGGCTCGAGCCACAACTGAGACGTTGGTGAGATTAGAGAAAATTAGCACTCCAGTTGTCGCTCTTATTGATCATGGATCTGAAGTTAATTTGATGTCCAAAGATCTCTATATGAAGGGGAAATGGCCAATAGACATGCAGCCTGGTTGGAGAATTAAGGCTGCGAACTCGATGCCAGGTGAGTTGTTTGGTGCATGCCCGCAGGTTCTAGTTACAATTGGAGATGTCAGTGATTATCAAAAATTTTTCGTACAAGATCATTCTAGTTACTCATTGATTTTAGGGCAGCCATATATTACTGCCTTAAGAATGGAAACAAGAGTCTTGGAAGATGGATCGGCCTATGCGCGAATCCGTAGTAAGGATGGAAAAAAAGCAGTCCAATTCATGACGGTATTTGTAGATCATATCAGGAATAGAACTTCTCTTCGGACAAGACCTATTCCTGAAGAATTCGAGGATCAAAGTTTTTAAAGGAAGCTTTCATAAGTCGGGACTATGAAAGCTTGAAAAGTGAAAAGATCCCGAATGTAAATATGTTTATATCAAGTTTTATAGCACTTTCTTCGACAAATTCATTTCAGTTTCGTGTTTTTTCTGAGTTAAAAAAGTGGGAAAAACAATACATAGCAGATCTTCAAAGAAACTTTCATGGATGTAGAGTGCTTAACTTCGACGAGGAAATCTCCGGAATCTTTGATGAGATATCCTTTGCAGACACATTGTTTGATCTGCAAGAGTTAATTCAAGGAAAAAGGAGTGATTATGTGATTCAAACGCACTCTATTTCCATGTATAAGGAAATAGCAAAGTTTGAGCAAGATGAAACGGGTAAAGAAGTCTTCGTTGAAACAAAATACAAAACAATTGATAAAAAGATAAAGCCAGTTGCAGTTCCGCTTCCTGAAGATAGTAATGAACTTATGGATGATGTAAAATCTCAACCACCTCTCAGAGATAAAAGAAAAATAGGCCATAAATTCACTAAGGAAACACTCGAGCAAATTCAATTGGGGAAAGATGGTTTCCTCAGCGAAAAAGAAAAGAATGTATTCTCTCGGATGCTATTCAAGCATGGGAAAGCTTTTTCTTTCAATGCCCAAGAAATTGGATGTGTAGATCCGTCTGTGGTGACACCTATGATAATTTTCACGATACCACATGTACCTTGGAATCTCAGACCAATTCCGGTACCAAAAGCTCATATTTCAAAGCTAATTGATCTGCTGAATGACAACATTAGAATGGGGATTCTTGAGCCATCAAGTGCTCCTTATTCTAATCGTTGGTTTACTGTACCAAAAAAGAATGGGTCATTAAGATTTATCCAAGATCTACAGCCAGTGAATAAAGTGACAATTAGAAATATGGGAACTGGGCCTATTGTAGACGAATATGCAGAAGCCTTTGCAGGAAGATCTATTTATTCAATGGGAGATTTACACTCTGGATATGATCAATTCCAGCTAGCTCTCGAAAGCCGTGATTTGACGACTATGAGGACGCCACTTGGGCTTGTGCGCATGTGCACTTTGCCGCAAGGTGCCACGAACTCGGTGGCACATATGATGAATGGTATGCATAAAATTCTTAGGGATTTTATTCCACATCTGACTATGCCATTCATTGATGATGTCCCTATTAAAGGCTGTGAAGAAAGAGATAGAGACGAGACTCTTGATGAGGATGGATGTAGGAATTTTGTTAAAAAGCACATAACTGATTGTGAATCCATTCTCAGTCGGCTGGAAGAGGTTCATTTGACATTGTCTGCTGAAAAATCAGTATTTGGAGTGCAAGAGGTTTTAATTGTAGGAAGTTTATGTGGACCTAAAGGAAGGAAGCCATGTCCAAAGAAAGTAGATGCCATTCAGCACATGAAAGAGGTCTGCTCCTTGATCACTGAAGTGAGGAGATTTCTTGGGGCATGTGTTTTCTATGTTGTATGGATTCCCCATTTTGCCCATATTGCTGACCCACTATATCAATTGCTTAGGAAAGGGCAAAGATTTCAATGGAAAGATATCCATACTCAAGCTGTGAGAAAATTAAAGAAAGCACTTGCAGAAGCTCCATTGCTTAGAAAGGCTGATTATACTGATAATAAAGAAATTTATATCACCATAGATACAAGTCCGACAGATATAGGTTGGGCGATTGGCCAAGAGGATGATGAAGGAAAAAGATATGCAATTCGTTTCGGAGCTAAAGTTCTAAATGTTCGCCAGAGAGGTTACCCTCAAATTAAGCGAGAGCTTTGGGGAATAGTGACTGCGCTAAAAAATGATAAAGAATATTTGATTGGGGCAAATGTGGTAGTAGAAACAGATTGTTTACCATTGTTGGGAATGATCGTGAATTGTTCCACTGCAGATATTGCCATGTTAAGATGGATAGCATATATTAAGTCACTAAACCGTGAGTTTGTTCATATAGCTGGAAGGAATAATGTGGTGGCTGATATGCTATCACGAGCTATATATGAAAATGAAGATTCGATGACTTCTAATGATGAAGAGATAGGTCTAGACTTTTATGCTTCACATGTACATAATTTAAGCCTAAATGAAGCATCTACTGGACTAAATAGAAAAGAGCCTAAGCGTCAAAATGAAAGGCTTGGAATTTATACTGAGTCTTCAAAGGAAGTTCAAAATAGCTTAGGAAGAGGGAAAGATAACAGATGGATAGAAGAAGAACCTTACAAGATCCAAATAGGAATAACAGAAAGATTCAATGAAGACGAATATGAAAATGAGTGGAAGGAAATCGGGAGATATTTAAGTATGAAGTGTCCTGATCTTAGTTGGAGCAAAGAAAAATTTCGTACCATTCGAAGAAAGTCAAGCAATTATTTCCTGAAAGATGGATTACTCTCGAAGCGAAGGGTTGGAATGGGAAAGATGCCCCAGCGAGTTGTAGGTTGTGAAGAATCGAGAGGAAGGATTATGCGTGAAATGCATAGCTCACTATGGGCCGGTCATAAAGGCTTTCAAGGAACTTATGAAAAGATAAGGGAAAGATACTGGTGGCCTGGGATGTATGTGGATACCCAAAATTACGTAGCCACTTGTAAACCTTGCCAGATGTACTCCAATGTTAGACACAGAGATGAATTACATCCAACATATCCTCTTAATATTCACTATAAGTGGGTTGTTGATTTAGTTACAATGCCATTAGGGGTGCATCAGATGAGGTATATTGTATTAGCAAGAGAAGACCTAACAAATCATGTTGAAGGAAGAGCTCTAAGGATGAAAACTACAAGCAATGTATGCAAGTTTCTATTAGAAGATGTGTTTAGTAGATTTGGTTATGTGGAGAAAATAGTTGCCGATAAAGGTGAGCTTGATGCTCAGGAAGCTAAAGACTTCTTTAAAAAATATGGAATTCGATTATCGCTCACCACTGCTTACAATCCTGAAGCTAATGGAAAAATTGAGCGTGGTCATCCACCAATTATTAAAGCTTTGGCTAAGGCTTGTGAGGGGAAAATAAAGAATTGGCCAAATTACCTTCCATTTGCCCTTTGGGCAGATAGGATGACATACACTAGAACTACTGGATATATGCCAGCAGAATTGATGTATTGTCAAAAACCTATTTTGCCGACGGAGTCACATGCTTTAGCGTGGACTTCCTTGCCTTGGGAAGACGAGGTGTCAAGAGAAGATCTTCTAGCAGTACGGATTCTTCAACTAGAAAGAGGAAAAAATCTGGTAGAAGAAGCTGCATTCAAGCTTAGAGCTTCTAGAGAGAAAAATAAAGTTGTATTTGACAAGTCCCACAGGTTAAGACCAAAAAGGTTGAAGGAAGGAGACTGGGTACTTGTCTATGATAGCTCACTGAATACTCAATATGAGGCTCGAAGAAAACTGGTTAAGAGATGGTTTGGTCCCTATGTGGTATGTAAAGTTTTTGATAATGGAACATACTCACTTAGAGAATTAGATGGGACCAAGTTAAAGGATTTAATTGCTGGAAAGAGAGTTAAGCTCTTTAAAAGAAGAGAGAATGAGAATTATGAGGCGATAATAAATGAAAACGAAGAAGAGGGAAGTGAAGAGGAAGGAAGTGGAGATGATGAAGATGAAGACATCAATAAGGAAAATGATTAAAATAAATTATATCGTAAGATGGTGCATATATATATAAAAACACGTATATATATGTATGTATATAATAAAACCATGTAGACAAATAACAAGATATGAATCCGTCTAGATGTAATAAATAAATAAAGCAGCAAATAAATTAAATGTATGTGTTTTACTTATTCATGACCTTCTATTGATATTAATTTTTGTTCCTTGCAGGATACTGACAGAGATTTGTGACCAGGTTATTAATAGGAAGTTTTTTTAGGTTTGATTGGACTGTTTAACTATCTTAGGATCTGGAATGGACAGTGAAGATTCCAATGATACATCCATTCCTGAGGGTAGCATTCCTGAAAGATTTAGAGAGACGTCAAGGAGTGTGCCTGAAGGAAGAACCTTAGATAGTTCTTTCATATCGACTTACTTGCTCCCTACACCTGAAAATGAAGAAAGAATTCCTATAGAAGAGTTTGTTAAAGATCGTATCACTAGGGAGACCTTGATCTCATCATCAAATGAAAGAAGTATGCTCAGGTATCGAAGGGCACGAACATATGGAGAAGATGATACTTCGGATGACCGTGAGTCATATATGGAAGTGGACCCAACAGCACTTCTTGTATATAGTCGTGACTTAGCAGAATATGCAGAACTCTTACAACAGCTTGCCTTGTTCCGTAGGGAACGTGAAGGGGGTGAGACGTCTTAAAGATAAATTAAAATGTTGTATTAAAGATATGTGTAAATAATGTTTATTTTGAATCAAGTTAGGTTTTTTTTTATGAAGAATAAAGTCAGGGAAGATCCTCGGAGATCGGCAAGAAAATAAATATCAATGTAAATAAATAAAGCCAGGTAATATTTTCCTTTTTGAATAATTGTTTTTATATAGATTCGTGTGAAATAAGCCTCTGATTTATGCAGGATGACCAAGTTCAAGTTTTTTTTCTAAAGAAAGAATGATTAAAGGCGACAAGCTCGAGCGGCTTCTGATTTTATACTGGTGAGATGTTATTATTTCAGTTTCTTTTCCTCTCATGTATATATGTGTATGTATGTATATATATATCCATATGAAAAGACTACATGGGTTGGGCATATAATATGTAAATAAATGCATAATTAAGAAAAATTAAGTAGAACAAAAATCTCGTGCCACTAATTAGATTACATGTAATGTATAAGGGCCAGGATTATATGAGTAAGGTTAGAAGATGGACTAGAACTTTCGAGAGCAAGACCTAGGAAGGTGAAGGGAAGACCTAGACTAAGTATCTGTATATAGTAGTGTTTACAAGCACTTGATGAGTGAGACACTTCGACTTCTACTCTTGATCTCTCATCTGACCTAATCTTCAGACAGATTATATCTTGAGAAAAAAATTCTTATACCAGCCAGCTATCTATGTGTATGTGTATGTGTTGTTGGGTGCTGCGATGAGCTAGTAGGCGGGTGGAACTACCTTGGTCAGGTGATCAGGGCCACGAGCTGACGCTAGTTGTGTCGTATGGCCTAACCTACATGTTGTTACACGCTCATACAGGTTGATAGGCGGGTGGAGTCACTCTGACCGGGTGGTCAGAGCCACGAGCTGACGTTGATTTCGTATGAGGCTGACATTGTGAATCGTGTGCTATGTCGGGTCGGTAGATGGGTGGTCTAAACCTGGCCGGGTGGTCAGGTCCACGAGTCGCATCCGATTTCGACATAGGTCGAAAAGTGTGGAAAAATAAATAAATAAAAATAAAAGCAAAGATATAAAGGTTGAGCGGGGATAAAGAATTAAAATAAAAGAAAAAAAAAAAAACAGAATAAAAATATGAGAAAAATAAGAAAAGGGTCTGATGGGGGGGGTTCAGATGATGGAAGATCATTAGGGAAGCCAGAAGCGAGTTTCATAAATCGAGTTAGTGAAGACTGGTATATGCAAATGCTTCGGATAGGCTACTAGATCTGACCGGGTCAAGTTAACGAGAGAGCTAAGAAGTTTTCGATTTACTCATATGATTTCTAGTCTAAGTTCATTAGTGTATTCTGATATGTTGTATGAGATGTTTTTGTCTACCCTCTTCTCTTAATGTATGCCAAGTTCAATGTGTTTTCAGATTTCATGCATCAAGTTAGAATTTTCTTTAAGTCTTGTTTATATGCTATGACTACTTGATCCTTGCTTGTGTTTGATGTTATGTATGCAGGTGTGGTGCATCCGGAGGATGCACAGGTTTAGAGGGGGTGGATGTGGTCGCGATCGGAAGTGGAAGCTTGCTAATCTTTTGGAACAACTGCGATCACATTTCTTCACAGCTCTCAGTATCACCTTGTTTGTTGAGTAAGGATGAAATGGTTTCTGAATGATGTGAAAGCAAAGATGAGTTGGCAAGTAAAGGAGAATACCAGGCTTGGAATCGAGAAGGACAGCACGCAAGAGATATCTAGGGGAGATATCTTGGGGAATGTCACCGAGTTTGGAAACTCAGAAAAAGAGGGGACGTTGTCAATCTCTGAGGGAAGAACGAAGATAGCAAGGAGCCGGTGATCGAAGAGAGGGGGATTTTTTTTTTGCATTCGGATCTTTGGGAAGAAGCATAGTAGGAGCTTCATTCTGTTCGGTTGATTTTCCATTTCATATGTATGAGTATGTGTTTGGTAGACAGGCGCAACTCTTGTCGAAGGCACTGATTGATCAGATGAATTGAATAACAGACATAGAGAATGCATCTCTGGCTTTCTGGCAATCAAGACTCCTTCTAACATAGATTGCATGAAAATTGTGGACGGAATGTTCTTTGATTTCTTCTTCAGACAGTTCGGGTCACCTGGAAGGGGGGCACGCAATTAAAGGAGAAGCGCTTCAGGGCACGAACAAAGAGGGACATGATGGGACGACACAGAAAGGAGGCTGCGCGGTCAAATTCCAGGAAAGAAAAAAAAAATGGTGATAACTCTGGCAATTTGCGACCTCGCGAGTTTTTGAAAACTCTACTCTGTTAGAGGAAGTCGTACGCTGTTGTGAGAGGGAAAAAGGGAGGATATTCCGGTCTTTGTGAATTTTCTGGAAAACATAAGATATTCGATGTGGAGGACATTTTCTGAATGGGTATGCTAAAAGATTGGAGGATTCAAGATTCTCCTGTTGTGCGCGAGAAGATATGAAGGAGACTTCATATTCAGAGTGATTTCAAAGGGAAAATAGTGCAGAGAACTGAAGAATAAAGACACAGCGGACGGAAAAATCTAATGAAGCTGAAACAGATTGATGATTCAGATATCCTTTGTACTTCTGTGAGCAGTCGGAAAATCTACCGAGAAATGGATTGATCATTATAGCGAACACCAAAGACATTCAAATATCTGAAGGTGCCCATTCAAATTGTTTTGCTTCTGTAAGTGTTGTAGTTCCTGGAACATATCTGCTGTAACAGAACTAGATGTCGCTCATTTTGAAGCTCAAATAATGGTGTTTAATTTGATACTGCATCATCTGTGCACTTAATTTCGTATAGTTTGTTCTAGAATAGTGATTTTTCATGGGTGTGTTCGCGACTTCTGTCATGTTATTGTTTCAGTGAAATGAATTCGCCTAAACTCTTTACACTATCTTCTAATGATACTAGTACATTCTGACAGTTTCTGTGTGAATCGGACTTAATCTCTCAGACTACCATGTGCTAAATTCTGATATGATCATTTTAATAAATCTCTAAACATGGTGATTGCGCATAAATATAACGCTTGCGTTCAAATGATCTATATAACATATTATGTGTTGCTGTGAACCAGTTTTCGAAAATATTCATCTGATGATATTCAAGTTATTTCATAAATATAAGCATATAGTTAACATTTGAGTGCTTTTGGCATGTTTATCATACATGAAGACTTTCGCATTCTTCCTGCATAACTTTGATGGATTTGCGTGGAATATTACTGTGCATTGGATAGAAAAGAAACAGAAGAAAACTGGAAGCAAAACATTCTGAAGTATTTTGATGCTCCTCCAATATCAATTATTAGGATTATCCTACAAAGGATTTGATGTCATTCGTTCCAGCGTTCACAGAGTTCAAAGATAGCTGAGCTGCAGACAAAGGAAGAATTTTATCATGAGGAATATTTTGATCTCTATTTAACTGGGACACTACGGTTTCAGGAAACTTTATCGAAAGGTATCGGATGTTCCTTTCCTCTAGTTTTCGGTGCGTGCAGAGTTAGGAGGCATTCAGTATAAAGGAATTATCACCTGTGAATGGAGAAAAGGGACTGAACGGGCTTAGACTTTCTGAAAAGAGTGCTTATATTTTTGTGAATAAGAACGAACCTTCCACGTATAGATCAGAAAAAAATGAATTGAGCTTTTCGCTACACCCAAAGGAATTAGAGGGCAACATTTCTCAGGTTATAGGAAGATACCATTGCAGGAATTGGTTAGGACAGAAGAAGATTAACAATGAGCATGCAGTACAGAAGATGTCGGAGAGGTGCGGAGAAAGCAATGACTTATGCACGATAAGTGAACAACTCTGTATCTCTTCTACAAGTTCATTTCTTAAAAATTTCTGTCAGTTTGGTGTTGATTCCTAGGTAGTCGATCCTATTTCTGTCAATGGCGCATGACTTTTTACGAATGAAAGTTGAATAAATAGTTATTATTTTATATCAAAACCTATCAAATAAACTTCGGTGTATATTAACTCACATGCTTTGTCATAATTCATGAAAGCTCAAAGAATCTTGACTCGCTGTAGGTTGCATAGACCCTCTAAGTCAAATCAAGTATAAGTGATTTTCTTCAAATGAGGTCTTGGAAATCGCATTAGAGGCAAACGGCTTTGTTCCTTTGCTTCAAAGTGAATCTACCCTATATCGTAAACGGTCAAGAGCATATCTCGACCAAATAAACTTACAATATCCTACTTAGATGTTTCATCTTGATATCCTTCCCATAAACCTCTTAAAAGAAGAACCAAGTTAAGATCTTTCCAATTAGTTACTTTCTCCCTCCTTTCTGAGAAACCATCGCGACAACGTGTATGTTTTTCAGCCTATGGCTTTGTGCAGAAAGGGCATGAAAACCAAGTGTGCAGGTTGAAGAAGGCATTATATGGTTTGAAGCAAGTACCACGTGCTTGGTATAAAAAGATACATGCCTATATGATTGCACATGGTTTTGAGAACAGTCCAACTAAAAGCACCTTATATGTTAAGCATGCTAACAATGTGCTTTTGATCTTTGTTGTGTATGTTGATAACATGCTGCTCACTAGTCCTCATAGAAGCATATTGCTAATTTTAAGATTTATCTGCATGCCTCATTTGAGATGTTAGATTTGGCAAATTTGCATCATTATTTGGGCATCCATTTTATGCAAGTTGATGGCAGAATAGCTCTATGTCAAACAAAATATATTGACACATTATTGCAACATTTTGGCCTTGAAGACTACAAACATATCACCACTCATATGGAGAAAAGTTCATGATTGAGTCTTCATGATGTTGGAGATGCATTTGATGTTGTTCTCTATCAGCAGGTTGTTGGATGCTTGATTTAATTCTGCATTGCCCGGTCAGATATTCAATTTGTTGTCTCACAGATGAGCAGGTTTATACATTGCCCAAGTGTCAAGCATTGGCAAGCGGTCAAGCGCATCTTTCACTACTTGAGTGCTACCGGGCTACTTGCTTTTTCTGACTCTGACAGGGCAGGTTGCTATGACACTTGTGTGTCCACCAATGGTTTTTTCTTCATGCTTGGTAGCTCATGCATATCTTGGTTGAGCAAGAAGAAGCCTATTGTGACCACTTCCAGTTGTAAGGTTGAGTATAGGGCAGCTTTCATAGGGACTGTTGACTTTGTGTGGTGCAGGTGCCTTATGGTTGATTTGGGTGTTGGTCAGTCTTCTATCACCACTATATTCACTGAGAATCAGAGCGATTTGGCAGTTGCAAAGAACCCTTTGGCAGTTGTAAGGTTGAGTATAGGGCAGCTTTCATAGGGACTGTTGACTTTGTGTGGTGCAGGTGCCTTATGGTTGATTTGGGTGTTGGTCAGTCTTCTGTCACCACTATATTCACTGAGAATCAGAGCGATTTGGCAGTTGCTCCCACTAAGCAGATTGAGGTGCATTATCATTATGTCAGGGAGAGTTTCTCTGCTGGAGAAATTAGCTTGGCATATGTGCCCATGCAGGAGAACATTGCATACCTTTTCACAAAGGCTCTGCGTAGGGAGAAATTTGAAGCTTTCCGCAAAGCTTTGGGCTTACTTACTTTTGTGGATTGATCCCACATCGTTTGGCACTACCTTATACATGAGTGTCAGCTCCTCTTTCCTCCCAAGGGGGATTTGTTGATATATTTAGGTAGTGATATGTATGAACACACTAACACCGCCGATACACTTTTTTTCCTCTTTAGGAGGTTCCCCCCCCCTTGTATATACGCATATTGCCCTGATAGGTTCCTTATCTTTGTACATTCTAGTGGTAATACATTCAGTATTGTGCGTTGTGCTCCAAGCTTCTTCTCATTCCTTGTGTTGTTCGCATGCTTCCGCAGACCTCGAACTCCATCACATTTAGAAAACTACTGAATTCTTCTGATATGTATTCACCTCCATCATATCTTAATGTTTGGAAATAATCCCGTCTACTTTTCTGCCATGGCCTTGAAACTATGAGGTTGGGTAAATACCTTGCTCTTCTCTTTCATGAGGTATATCTATACTTTTCATGTATGTTTATCAATGAAAGTGACATAAAACCTACAACCTCCCATAGATGTGGTCTTTGCATGACCCCAAACATCTATATGCACTATCTCTAGCACAGTAGAAATGATGCCCTTGATTGTTTACCTAATTTACATGCTTCACATACCTTCTGCATCTTTTGCAACCTTGAAATTTGATAATCTATCAACAAGCTCCTTTGATTGCATCAACTTCACCCTCTGCAAATTTGCATGTCCAATTCACTTGTCATATTTGTATGTCGTCAATAGCACTTGCACCTTTTGCAAACATGGCTGCATTTATTTCGAGAATTTTCACATTGAAGGTAGACACCCTACCCACTTTGTTCCCTTTGGCGATCAGCCTTCCATTTTGCTTGTACTCTTGTACATATACTATCAAAATTGAACTTAGCTTGTAATCCTTGTTCAACCATTTATCCAATGGAAACCATGTTCATTATATTACGAACATACAGAACATCAAACAAGATGTTTTACCTTCCCGTCCTCCATGAACAGTGCTATGTTTCCTAAATTCTCAATAGGATGTGATGTATGATCACGTGTTTCAACAAATCCAAGAACCACCAATTTCTACAAACTACTAAACCTACTTGGTTGATCATGTAATTTGAAGCACCTGAATCAACATACCCGACATTATCATTTGATTTTTAAATATCTCCAAAAATTGTGTTCATCATATGATGTTGGACCATGAACAATTTCTCCCAATCATCTGCACTTGTGGATGCATAGTTGTTTTGTTGCTTTCTATTGTTTTGATTCTTCAACCTACAATCACATTCAAAGTAACTATGTTTGCCACAATACCAGCATCCCTTACTATCATTACCTAAATCATTTCTTTGGAAATTTTTATAGCCTCTTTGGCTCCCCTTGCCTCAAAAATGTCCTCTTAACTTCTACATTAGTGGGTCATTGACCTTGGTCCTGATTATTGTTTCCTCTTCCACTTTTGAACCTTCTGGATTGACCTCTTCCTCTGCCATCGTAGAATACCTACTCAGAACTAGATTTTCCTTAAGATTTTGAGTCTTCACCAAGGTTCTTTTCTTTGATTACTAGCATGGATATAAGATCAGCAAAATTTGGGATATTCTCCCTAATTTGAATAGAATTTCAAAATTGCATATATGCAACTCCTAAACCACAAAGGCACACTCTAACCTTATCATCATCATCAACATTGATGCCAATAGATGCAAGTATGCATATGATTTTTAAAATGTATTCACTCACTCACTTGCTCTTTTTCTCGAGTGTATGAAACTCATTCTTGAGTTGCAATTTTTGTGCCTTTGTATTGGTCTCGTATGATGTGACCAAACTATTGTAGGCCTCTTTCAAAGTTTTGGCATCATGTATGTGTCCAATCATGATATCTTGTATGCTAACAAACCAATACATTACCTTTCATGCTTCTTGATCCCATTCTTCATATGCTCTTAATTGCTCTACAATTTGATTCCTCTCTAGTAACTACAGAGGGTTTTCATTCTCCTTTAGTCTACTCCTAGTAGCCTTTTCCCATCAAGAGATTTGTCATTCTGAATCTCCAAGAATTTTTCTTTTCCAACTTATCACTCATAAGGTGACATTCCATGAGTATTTGCCATTTCTACAGCAATTTACATACTATAAAAACACTAGAAAGCAATACCTCTGCTTGAACATTATCACATTGTGACTTGATAGTTCGATCTCAAAAAGACATATTTTTCATGTATCAACAATACCATTAGGAAAAAAGGTGAACCCTGCATGGGCCTTGTAAGGATCCCTAATTTTTAGGGATTAAAATTAATCTTGTGTGGTATTGAGGAAGAAAAAAACCCACTAGTGGTTTTTAATATAAAAATACTATTTCCAAGGCATCATAAATGAGTTTTTTATTGTATTGGATTTGTAGCTTTTAACAGCCGTTGGATGTTCCTGATGGACGCCTAAGATTCACCGAGTTGTGTCTGGCAGAAAACGACAAAATAGAGTGCTCAGTGTGTTGGGTTCGTGGCCATTCGAAGCCGTTAGATGCTCTACATGGACGGACATGATTGAGGAGTATGTCTCTGGCATAAAATGACAAAAAAAAAAGAAGAAAACGAATTCAAACCATCTCTAATTGAAGATCGTCCGATAGCTCTCAGGGACGTGCGCGATTGAAGCGTGGGTCTGGCAGAAGACGACAAAACGGGTCACATCATTGCAGGGAGATGGGGAGAAAGTAAGAGAGAGAGTTTGTCGCAGCCGTTTGATGCAAGAAGATCCGACGTACACGATCGGTTTCAGTTTTGGCGTGGCTAGAATTTAAAAGGAACCGTTGGATCCTTTGTTCATCTAATGGCCTAAAAGAAAGCTTTTCCTCTATTTAATGCCATCGTCTGGGAGCCATCCGATGGACATCATATCCAATGGCCTCTATTAAAAGATTCTCAATCTTCTGCAAGGTAAATCTCAAGCTTTGGATTGATACACCATCCAATGGTGCACAATTAAAGGCGTGTGTGCTTCCTTCTTTCAAGCTCCACCATTGGATATCCTCAATATCCAAGGGCAGAGATCAAACTCAAACCAGCGACTTCGAATTTTGTGCTCCACGAAACCACCAAAGGAGGAAATGACGCTTTTTTCAGCACATTTTAGTTGTTTTGACTACTCCAAACCCAGGGAAGCCTAGGCCAAGCCTACTTGTTTGAGGCTCTAGACTGTGGCCACCACCCTCCTCTCATTGGTCCATCACTAATCACCCCTTGAGCTAAAAGGCCCATCCAGGGTTCACCTTTTTTCCTAATGCATAGAATCGCTTGAAATTCTAGATTTAAAATATTTGAGAGATGGAAACAAAAAAAATCATAGATTTGCAAATTGACTTGTTTTTTCCATAGGCCCACCTTGCACACTTGTAACCAAGCTCAAAGAGACTCCAAAATTGAAATCTGAGATCGTTTTTGAAGCCTTCTACTTGCACACCAAATTTTGTAGCAATCTTAGATTGTTTTTGAAGCACATGTTCTCCATGCCTTCTCATAGACTCTTCACCGTCGGCCTTCTTCACGAGCACTCTATAATCACGCTAGCTTTGATACCATGTCAAGAGAGTGGAGATAAGGAAGAAATCTATCACACGCACACTCAAAGAGAGGAGCACACTCAGATTGAGACAAGAATGATCTTCTTCTACTTCTTCTATTACATAAAAAGAATATACAAGAATGAACTACAATTAGACAACCAGTAGAATATAAAAATACCAATACATAAAGAAAACCCTAATGTCCACGAATGAGTGAGTTGGCAAGAAACAAATCTGCCATCACTCTCAATAGATAAATCTCGTGAAGCTCAATGAAAGGATCCTTAACATATGTCAGTATAACCACTATACATGCCATAGAAGCAAAAAATGATGTGTGTCATCCTTGAGCATATGTTGATCTTGATATCTCAACAATTCACACACTCAAGACGAGATCTTTTCCAAAATTATCTCCTAATTGTGGCCATTCCTAGTACTTAAGAGAGTAGAAAAGATGGCTTACCAACTCCAACTTCTAGAGAGTAACCAAATTCATCAAATATTTCATTTGAGCCATCTTAAGAGAAGATTGACTGAATCTGATGACCTCATTCCAGATAGTGAGGTAGTGGAGCCTGAGAGGATACTACACACTAGAGAGAAATGGACATGGAGTCACCTATATAAAGAGTGCCCAGTAAAGTGGACAGATAGTAGAGAGGATAGTGCTACATGGGAGCATGTTAGCACCCTTCTATTCAATCTATTTTACATGAGTTTGGGAGGATACTACACACTGGAGAGAAATGGACATGGAGTCACCTATATAAAGAGTAGAGTGCCTAGTAAAGTGGAAAGATAGTAGAGAGGATAGTGCTACATGGGAGCATGTTAGCACCCTTCAAAGACAGTTTCCCACTTTTGGTTTGCCTTCCTAAGAGTCTTTTTAGGGGGGAAGATACGGAGAAACACCATAGAGATATGACCATGTACATTGGAAACATGGGGTTCAATGGGCGTATCTATTCAATAATCAGTCTTTCAATGGGACCTTCCATTACCATTTTTTAGGACAAAAATGGACTTGCAAGGAAGAAAATGTTACATGGGAGCACATGTTGTGGGTACGTGTGAACCACCCAGACCATATATGGGCTCACATATGAGTGCCATGCACCCATGTGTGGAGCCAAATAGTGCTCTGTCTGGTATTGAGGGGGGAGATTATTTGAAGAGAATATGTGGTTGGGAGGACAAGTCATAGATTTCGAGTTGTTAGCCAATTACTCCATCGTCTACATCAAGACTCGACTTATTCATCCTCATTAAATTGTACTTGGAGTTCCATAAACACTTGAAACGAATTATAACATTGATGTCTTAAGATGAGAATTTCACTTGCATTCTGATATGGAGTTTAAAAGCTACCAAACAAAAAATATATATAATAATGAAAAAAAAAGTGGAATAAATATAAGAACTCGCATCATCCTAGACAACACATCCTCAAAATACGTCTCCCAGGTTGAAGATAATTTTATCAAAGAGCATTATCTGAGAAAATTAAACAGTACACAGAAATTTTGCAATATATAGAAGCTCGTTCCAACACTAATCACCTCTTTTTCTTCACCCTAATATATGTAGCCTCACTCAAAATGGTTTAGAAAGAAAGATGAACAAATGTTGATTACCCAAATCATATTCCATCAAGCAATGCTGTTTTGAACCTAAAAATAACAACCAGCTAGTAAATTATACAAATGAAGAGACTCATTTTTAGAATTTATAGTTTCTTGTTGGACCTTCAACAAAACTCTAGCCAACTTATGCCATAAGCCTCATCAACAACTACTAATTTTGTCAGAAAGTTGGGCTCAAACCACTATACACATGGGTCCATGAGAAGCACAAAGGATCTGTCTTTTGAAGTTAGTAATATGCATGTCCTTTCAAATCCCTAACAAGCAGAAATGTCAAGAAAAAAAATATTGCCTTCACGCTCAAGCATAAGTTATTTTATACACCCAAAAACGCTCAGCTCAGGAATTTGGAATGCAATCAGAAACAGAGCTTTTATGCACGTAGCTGTATTTAGAATCAATTATATCATCCTGTAATTGCATATGGCCAGTTTTCAGTTTTCAAAACATCTATGCTCAATGCTCATGTTGAAATTCTAGAGATCTATCCCCTTGAAATGTTCAACCTTCTAAGATTGTACCTCATGGAAGCAGACCACATCTTCTTGTAAAATATACTACAAATTTATCAGCACCACCATTAGAAATCCAGAAAAAGGAACCCCCAAAGGCAAACAGAAAAACTATTAAGTTTTCTTCCCCCACCATTCTAAATACTGTGTAAAACGGCCCTGCCAGATCTTCATTGACCACATCAATGTTCTCATGCATGCATTAGCTTTCTCCTTATATTTTTAAAACGTCCGTAACCTCTGTGATAGCACGCCTAAGTCTAAAATGTCGCCACACCCCCTCCCAAACAAAAAAAAAAGGTTCCATTTTCAATTATTATATTTCATCTGTTAGTCTTCAGAGAAGCAACAGCAAGCCCAAGCAACCAAAATTTATAGATAAATCAATCAATATTAATTTAATCACTCATTCATTCACTCATTTAAGTACTGTACTGGAATCATTCTGTCTGGCAAATTTCTGGTTCCCGCCTATGGGCATTATAAATAGCATTCCAAGATGAAAAATAGACAAGTGAAACTTTTCAAACATGGGCAAATAAGAGTGGCACTATCTACTTGTGCTCAAGAAAAAGTGACTTAAAACTTGCACATTGATAAAGGAAAAAAAAAAGAAAAGCAAACATAGAATAAATGAGATGCATAAATATCAAGGACATAAGCATTTGCAGAAGCACAGAACAGATACATCAGTTTAAGGACAATTTCGCATGTTCTTTAATGAAATTCTTTGTAAATTCATTCCATGTGAATCTCCGATTTCATTGTATAACTTAATTCACATGTGCATGCACATAGATCCTTCAAAAATCAGAATAGAGGGTGCAAATGGACGTTTACTGACCATTAATTGAATCATGTTACTGTTACATCAGAAAGAATTGAAGGGCAAGATAAAGAATGATCAAGGTGAGAAAATCGATCACCAAATAACTCTGAGATAAAAGCCAATAGGGATTTCCTAACATAATCTTTGCAATGGGAGGAAAAGAGAGAGATCTACAAACTCTTATGCTGTACACCTTGCAATCCCATTTAAATGGAAGGCCCTTGCTTCTGCTACATCTCATCATCCAAATGAAATAGGTTATTGATGCCTAAATTGGATAAAGAGCACGGATTTCCATTAATTTTGTAGCCTTTACCTGCTTATGTTTGTTTTGCCTCAAGACACAGCAAATATGTATGCTGGTTAAGATGCCATGGTAATCAACAAGAGAATCTGATGAACAGACTGCTTGTGGGACTAGTTGTTTTGACATTAAAGAGGTCCCCTTCAATTCATCCTGAATGCATAAGCAGCACAAAGCTCTCAAACCTACTATTTTGACCGGCAGTACGTCTGCATGGTCGACCACTGGCACTCACAACAGTAGCTGAATCGCCAGAATCAGCCTCCTTAGGAAGAGGTCTTGATTGATACAATAGATTGCTGTGGTTCTGCCATCGTTCCTGCAGGTCTGCCCTCACTTTTATGGGCATGCGGCTGCTTCTTTTCCCCCTGGCATACCACAATGGCGGAGTATATAATGCTGATTCTACACATGGAGCATCATCTTTCCTGGGATCACCCCTGCATAACAGAACATGTTGAACTAGGAAGAAAGAAAGAACCTGCTTTTGAGAATCAATGTTACAGATTTTCTACATACATGTCCTGCAGTTGTACAAAAAGATCTGCAGCATCTGCCACTACAACATCCTTGCAGTTCGGGCAGACAAACTCTCCTCTTGATGATCCACATCTTTGAAGCATGTTTGAGCCCTCATCATCATTACTATCAGGCCCTGAAATACCCATACAATCAAAGTGGTACCACTCGCTGCACAAATCACAGGCAATCATTCTTCTCTCTTTATCATAAGGCTTTCTACAGACGCAATACAAGCTTGTACGCGATCTCAAATCCTGTAACACAATTTGCATGACCATCAGCATCTTTATACATACAAAGTAGATATGCATCAAGGATAATGATATATTACAGCAAGCTCCTTAGTGAAAGCCACTGGAAGTTTTTCACCCTCAATAATAAGCTTATACACATCCTCAAGAGGCATGTCACCATCATCTTCCATGGCCTAAGAAGAAAAATGAACATCATGTCAAACATGCAACGACATAAATCATAGAAGACAGAAATCACACAAATTCTTTCCAGTGCACAGTGCCCACCATCTTTGCCTGGCTAAACCATACAGAAGCCATGGTCTCCCATGTCTTTAAATCTTTCAGAACACTATCATGTACCAGGCAAGGTATTGCCAATCCCTGGTCAAATGAAATAGAAATATGAGTCAAATATGGTTCGCATCAATCATTACCAGTTGAAGTCAATCAACCTTAGATCTTCAAGTCACACGGCCTTGCAAAATTGCCCAATCATTCTAAATACAGACCTCTCTCAGTATTCTACAAAGTGTTCGATAAGATGGCTTGGTTGAACCCTCCATTATGCTCTTGGCATGCATTCTCCATGCATTCACACAAAGTGCCAAAGCCAGCTGGCCTTTCCCATCTCCTTGAACCTCCATTGTCCCTGCTATCTGAAAACCTCAACCTTTTCAAACACTCGAAACAAAATATACAGATAATAATTTCTAATACCAAGACTATAATAAATTTCACCTTTAATGCAGATAGCAACGGTGAGGTTGAAAAGCACTGAGTTGAATGTGATCTTAATATTGGATCCACAAGTTGTTGTAGACAATTCTCCCATTCCTGCATTGCCTCTACGATGTCTTTCAGTAGTTCAATTTCTTTCATTCTGCAAAATGTTTAGAACAAATCAATACGACAACGCATTATGTATATTACAAGCAAACGAGGAATCGTGGTTATGCTCAGAAGCATTACCTGAATTGTATACCTTCAGCCGCTCCAAGAAGGTCTTCCAAACCGATCAGAGTCGGTCTCTTGGTGACACAAATCTGTAAGAAATCAATATTCATGAGTAAAAATGTCATCGTGCAGAGTTCTCAACGGAACAAAATATAGAGTGTACAACCTTCAAAAGGACACCCTCATCAAACCACAACACTCCTGCATTGAATGCATTACAGAACGAACACACAAATTGGTTTTGATTCCAATCATAATGATCCTCAAGTCCTAAACATGATCTATGGTACCTGTTATGACATCAAAATTAAAAAGGTAAAAACAGAGTTTCACTTGCACTTTAGAATCTAAACTTGATCATCTTCAGCATATTGACTTCTGAAAATGAGAAAATCAAACCTATCATTGCAATTGTCACATTTAATATGGTCGTAGCTGGTGTTATCCACATTTTCCTTGCACAAATGACACTCTCCATCCTCTATATTAAAGTGATTTCCTTCTATGTATGCCCGTTTCTGTAGTTCTCGCAAAGCATTATGCACAGATGTTTGAACCTGAAAATATGTCAAAAAAATTTAACTAGCTTATGAATACAATTTTTAACTAGCTTATGAATACAATCGTAAATAGACTTGAGTACTCTCCCCTCTGTACCTTCAATAAAACTTCTAAGAAGGGCTTGGATGATAACTCTGATTGGCCAAGCAAGTTCTGACGGCACTTCAACAGCCATGCCTCAACCTTCCCCACCTCAATCTCAAGGAGTTCAAAATCATCAAAGCGTATTTGACTGGATTTTCCAATCTCCTGGAACAGAAACAACTTCTCAACTCGAATCCAACGATAGGCCTTGGATCAGATTTGCTGTTACTAATGCAAATGCAAACCTGAATCTGATGCAGCTCTTCCCATGAAATTGAGTTGATTGGAGAGAGTAAGAACTTTGATATCCGCGTTTGCCATGTTCTGAAAATATTGAACCTTGTCAGATTCTTTGACAGGCAAAACGGGTGTGCTCTTGATTCTTAACAAGTGGAAATTGTGGAATGGAGATCAAGATTAGTACTTGTGGATATCAAGTAGCTCTTCTAGGTGAGCAACATCACTGAAAATGCTGATTCCCATTTGCTGCATACAAGATCAATGCAAAAAACTCAGGCACACATAAGGAGATTAAGGGACAATTCAATCTCTTTGGGCATAAAAAGCATTTCTCTGATTGTTTGAAGGAAAAGAACTGACTTTTGCTTCAACTAAGAGGTCCTCCAAATCATAGACACTGCATTTCAATTCAGGAACCTCTGGCTGCAAACTGTTTTTCAACTTCAGAAACCATTCCCTTCCCATTCTTACAAAGAATTGAAGCTGTTGTAACTGCCCAAAATGGTCCCCTAAAGAACCCACTCCTTGAAGATGATTCTGTAATTCCTGTGCAAAAAGAAAAAGGTTTGTTCCAGAATCAAGATTATCATCCAGAACTATGTTTGTACCTCAGTATGCACAATTCTCCTTGGTTACCTCAATGCTCGGATGGCTTAAAACCAACTTTGAGAATCCTATGCTCCACTCAGTTGCAGAAATTAATTGACTCAAAGTCTCTTTTTCTGAAATCTTTACACCAAGTGCCTGACCTTCATTCATAATACTCCCCAAATCCATCAACAAATCAGTAGTTGCTGATATACTCTGGTCTATTGTGATCTTCACATGAAATTGATCCATCAAATTGGTTTCTCGAAGCATTTGTTCAGCATACTTCATCAAAGCTTCAGCCTTTTTCTTCCAGGATTGAACATTTTCAAAGAGAGAAATCAAATTCATCTTTTCAGGAAGACGGATTTTAAGAGACTGCAAATTTTCAACGAGTTCCTAGAAAAGATCAAAGGAAAAACAAAATTAGACAAATACCAAAAAATTTTCCTGGAATGAATGGAAGGAAAATATTCAGATGAAAACCTGCAGAGTTTCAAAACAGGGTGCAGCCTCTGAATTGATGGAAGAGGGATTAATAAATGCCTGTGCATGATATAAGAAAGACTGTGCTCGTACTAACTGCAGATTGATATCAACGCAGCCAGCCAAAGTTATAGATATCTTGCTTGAATCCCTGAAAATTGGAGGGTACGTTAATGAGATCAAAAATTGAGCCCCACGAACTATCAGCTGCAAAACAAATTTCCTGACAAGCTGAGAAACCTTCGAAGAGCTTCAAATTCATCAATTGATGCCCCATCTTCCAAAATCTGTGAAGCTTTTGATTCCCATACCCTGGCATCTTCAACCACTTGATGAAGTTCAATGTATACCTCCTCATTTTCCAAGGATAAGCTGAGCAAAAGAGACCTACAATTAATTTTCTATTGTCTTTGTAGACCTTTTCAACTAATGTGCTTGTCCTAAAAATTAAATGACATGCACAGTTCGCTTGCAAGCTTAAACCCTGTCCTAAAATTAAATGACATGCACAGTTCGCTTGCAAGCTTAAACCCTACTTATGACGGCCTACTCAATATATACTTATATGGGCCTACTCCAAACCCATCTATACAAAGAGCCTTGTGTTAATGGTGAACCTCTTGTCTAACAGTAGACTACAACAGAGCGCTTTTCCTACTAATCAACACTTATATGACCAAAAACTCTCAATAGGTCTATAGAGCATGCAGTGAACCCTTAAAAATTTCCCACCCTAAGCCTTGATTGTACTGTCGTAGACTTCAGACTGAAAAACTACTAAAAAATATGGAATCACAAGTCCAAAAAAGCATATCAATGATTAGTTCTTTAAGGTTCTACTCACTCTTTCTTTCCAACAAAGAAAAAAAGACGGTTAATAAATTTTGTGCAAGCCCCATGACAGCCCATGATAGTTGCACTCATCCCCCATCATAATGATACATTTTATCGACTGAAATATATAAGCAAGCCATTAGATATATCTTTTGAAACAGATACTTACATTCAGCAATAATATGCAAGAGACAGACAGACAGACAGACAGACAGAAGAGAAAAGGGGGGAGGGACAGAGATGGCACAGAGAGCAAGCGAGAGAGAGAGAGAGAGAGGATTGAGCACCTTCTTGCCTCCTCAAGTATATCTAACAACTCTATCCTTGTTAACTGACTTTTCAAACCCTACAGAAGTGAAAGAATATTCAGTCAATTGCATCATTGGAAAATCTAGCAATAACAATTACATCTAATTTGTGACAAAACAAAGATACTTTTGTTGCTTTGTCCAGCCAAGACACTCGCTTGAACTCCAACACAAGCTCATCCAACTCTCCCACTATGTGATAAAAACCATAAAATAAGAATGGCATAAACCACCAAATCTTATTACAAAAGTAAGATTTAATCAAGTTTGCTTCTGGCTTACTCACCCTTAATTTTCAGGAGCTTCCCAGATTGTATTAAAGCAGACAACAATGCCATGGACGCAGCATAGTATCTCTGCTGTTGGACATCAGCAATCACTTTATGCACACTTCTTATCCACTCTTTGACCTCAAATGTTCTCCTCTCCAGGATCTCAGCTTCCTCGAAGTACACAGGCACACTGTCAATCTCTAAGAGAATTTCTTGAACGTCCTGTCCAAATGAAAAATGTAACCATACAATCACCAAAAACATTCAAATAATTTGCTTGAATAATCACCCAGACCTGCAGAGGCACAGTAGCATCAAGTAGTTGTTTTGCGCGCTCTTGCCATTTTTCTAACTTGCATACATACGCATCCAAGATCTTTTTTTCAGGAAGAATAACAGAAAGCTTTCCTGCCTGATCAACCACACTAAATCAGTGAAGTGCACCCACCAAGGTAGAGCTACATAATAATTAAGAGTATACACCATACAATGACTGAGAAAAGCTCACCAACCTCTGCTTGAAGTGAGTGTAATGTTTCCATATTTGTTCCATTCTTTTGTCCAGAAACCCAATGCATCCTGGGTTCCAAGAAAAGGCTATGCACTTTCTTTCGCCAAACCTGCTCGACAAAGTATATGTACACTTAAGTAATGATGCTCAGATAAACATGTAAAGTTAATACCACAACACGGGAAGTGAACATGTTAAAACAGTCATATAAATTCATAATGCCTGCATACATATGTAGCATTGATAAGTTCACCAAGCTTCTTAGCTTCCGGAAAACTGAATGGTGATGCTATAAGCATTTCCCTGAACTCTTCAAGCTCTGTTAACTGTAACAAAACATACTAGGAGAACTCAGAGAAATGCACTAATGTCAAGCAAGTACATTGTCAACTATCACAAGAATTTAGCTCAAAGAAAAAGGAATGTAGACAAACCTCTAGCTGAGTTCTTGAAGTAAAGAGAGTTTGAAGTTTCTTCTGCATGCTGCTTGTTAATTCAACAAGTCCCTATAAAGTTCACCAGTCAGAATATGTTTCAAAATAATCAGGTCATGAATTCTGATTAAAGATCAAACACCTTAAGCTTTGAGAGTGACTTTTCCAGATCACATGGAGCTGGATTCACACATAGTAAATCTTGGGCAGTCGCTAGTGTTACTCGCCCACTAATTTCCTCATCTTCGTGCTTCATTCCAGAAGTGGCAAGGCAATCTACCACACCTTGAGCCCAACCCCTTATGGATTGAAGTTTCTTCTCTATCAACCTTACCTACAATATCAATCATATTTATCATCGTACAGCATGGCTAAGAAACATGCACAATTCAAGACTGTTCACAGGGCTTCCATTCTAACATTATTAACTTCATGACCAGCCCATAAAAACTGTTCTGCTTCTTGAAGTAAATCTTCAACATCAAGCAACTTTGGAGTGCTATGAAGAATCACATTGGTTTTCAAGCACCATCTTTCTGCCAACTTCACATGATTTGTTGCAGCCATTTTGGCCTGTAACATCATAAACAAAGATTGTGAGAAAAATGCTGCGTCCCACATTAAGGTGATAAAAATGCTTTCCCGACCTTAAACAAAGATTGTGAGGGATAGTGGAAGCATGTGAAATGACCAGTGTGAAAATTGAATATTACTTGTTTAATGTAATCCAAGTTTTGATCTACTAGTACTGCATTCAATTCCCTGCTACATTTTCTCTGTTTTCCGCATG
>CM035406.1:64321275-64416275 GCA_020310875.1 Ceratopteris richardii
GTTGGAACCATATCAGATTTCACCATTAAAAGGAGAGAGACCAAGTCCTTCACCACTTATGAAGATTGAGGATCATTAAAATTTGAGGCTGAGCATGTCTTAGATCCACGAATCCCCAAGGAAGATTGGAATATCTTGTTCATTGGAAAGGGTATGACATCAGTGATCGTACTTGGGAACCTGTAGAAAATCTTCAGAGTGCACCACCCAAGGTTCGTGAATTCCATAAGAAGAATCCAATGAAGCCCAAGCTAAAGAACATGGCCGCTCCTCATGGAACTTATCGCTTGAGGAGAAGTTGATGTCAGGGACATACCCTTGACAAACCACTATTCAACACCTATATAAGAAGGGCTTGGCCACATACATCCTTAGTCTTGCCAATGCCACTCTTAAGAGCTTAAGGAGTCACGTTCACCAAGTACTTTCCAAGTTCAATTCAAATTTCTGTTCTTATCTCATCTTGCTCCTTATTCTAATCTTGTCTCGTATTTCGGACATCCTGTCTTGTCCTCTTGTAATCTCGTAGGACAAGATCTTGTCTAGTTTACATCTGGCATCTAGTTCATCTTCCTCAAGGGAGTTTTTGTAAACCTGATATAGTGTTTCATACCTGCAATCCCGGGTTGTGGGATCTCTTGTATCTAGTCAAGTCCAAGTATCTCTTGTATCCTATCTAGTCCAATTATCCATACCTATTAGTTCTAGGTTGTGGAACTCCTTGTATCACTTACATCTGCTTATATTCTTATAATTGAGTGGTAATCTTGTAATCAAAGTATATTTCAAAAAACTTATCTAGTTTGATCAGAGGGCACAATCTAATGCTCCCCTGACAAGTAACCCCCCATGGACATGGTTTCCCAAATGCAACCTACCCGAAAGGGGTTGCCCAACAAGGTTGACACCCATAGTAAGTGGATGCTCTAAGGTAACCTACCCCCAAATGGGTAGGTCACCTTAGGGACGATGGTCCATCATCCTCCTTTACCTCTCTACCAACGAAAACCACAAAAGCTCCAAATTTCTCTTATATTTGTCCATTGAAGAGAACCAAACAAACTACGATGACCCTTCAACCACGGACAAAACAGCAAATGATGTTTTCCTTTCTTATGAATGGCAATAAATAAGCTAGTGATTCCAATAGCTAGACCACCACTAATCTGACCAATTGTGGGGGATCATCCATCTATATATAGGCAACCAGCACTAAGCAGATTAGACGACTACTTCTGGACCACATTGGCAATGAACAAGTCCATTAATCACCACAAGAAAAGTCTCGTTCAATCACCTATATTAGACATCGAAAGGGTTGCAAAATCATACAAAGCCACAACATGATTCTACTAAATTCAAACCCACAATTTGGTGAATATCTTTTGACAAAACCTCCGATAGCACAAGTCTTTATACGGACACTGAAGCATGGCAAAGTTTATTTAAAGGAGGCTACCCCTACCATTATGCTCACTTGGAAAAAGTCTAATTCCTATCTTTGTCTACTCTATGCGGGCTCAAAAAAGAGGTTGAAGACTCATTGGAGGAGACCATCCCTCATAGGAATAGTCAAAGTGAGAACTCTAAGCACACACCAAAGTGAGATTAGCAAAGAAAACTAGGAGAAAGAGCCAAGTGGAAAAGACTCTATGGAGGTGCTCTCTACAAGAAACCTGGGTATGCAAGCCACTTGTTACAATTGATGATAAAGAGATCTTTCATCTAGTATGTATTGCCATGAGAAGGCAATGTACTATCCATTGAGCCTATTTGTAGCACATTTTTATACTCTCTTTCATGTCAAGGGAATACATTATTCTATGGACTATGACCCAAAAAAAAAGCCTAAGCTTTATTTCATGATTTGTACAAACATGCCTGGCATAATTAACAAAAGGAAAAAAAATCGTATGTATACATATATGTGCATATAAACATTTCGAAGACAAACACAAATGAGAAGTTTATGATAACTCTCCTATATAAATATGTGGATCCACTAGAGGTCTGAAGATAGCTATAGGAGCTTTCCTAACACAAGTTTACACGGCCAAAACTTGAATAAGGAAATAAGGAGAAAACATGAGGATAAGTTTTTTACAATTTCATCCACAAAACATGCTTTAGCTCTTACAAAACAATTATAAGGATATTAAAGTTCTATAAGCATTGCCTGAACCCTTCCCAAACTTCTCTCCCCCCCTTTTGAAACACTTTTATATGACTAAACCATGGGGGAATCGAAGCATGGAGAACTTATGGTTTAGACCCCAAAAATACGATGACATGGAAATTGAAATCTCATAAGGATGTTTCAATCATCCATATCATAGATATAATATAATCATATTGTAATTTAAAGTTTGACCGATGCAAAGACGATGAAACATCATGAATCAGGATTTCATAAACTCCTTTTTCTGTGGTAAGACATAATATTTAAGATCACTCAAACCATAAGTATTTTGTCTATATTAGTATGATAAGCCTAGAAATTTTTTCATATACATGCCAAAGCCAATGATCCATCCCAAAAAGATTTTTCTTAGCTACACATTTGAAGGAGCAAGCTTAAGAATCAGATAACTTTCAAAAACAGAGGCTTCTATTTTCAATTTTTCTATAGGTATAACTTTTTCCTTGAACTGTGAATTGCTTTCATTTGTCTAGGATCACTTGAGTTTCTTTCCTTTTCATTTGAGCAAATGTGTGGGGAAAGAGAACTAATGCATATTTATGCATTATACCTCATAATCAAAAAGACAAAATAATCATACATGTATGCTCTTGATTTATATTTCTATTTAAAAATCACATTGGAAAGGAGTAAGCCCTGATTGAATCTTTTTTTGCTCTCTTCCATCTAACTTCCATCAATACTTGTAGATATTACAAGCTTTGAAACTCCTTTGAATGGCCCTCGAAATTAAGAATGAAAGCCTTCACATTTCTGTTCATATCTACTTAATCAGTGCTCTGCAACAAAATAGAAAATTGCTGGAATTATCCCAACTTCCTTTGAAGTGTCTAAATTTATCCCTTGGAGTTTCAGGTTTTTTATCAGAACTTTGTTCAAAGATTCCTCGGATTTAGGAGACACTTGGCCTTTCCTCTGCAATCAAGAAAATCAATCTAGCACCTATAAGATCACGATTCTCTACTCTAGTATCTTCCATAGCATAAATGACAAGATTTGTGCAGACAAATAGTGAATATGTTCTACTCATTGTTTTGAGGTCAATTCAGCACTAGTCTTGTTTTTGAACAGCAATTATTATGAGGCTGATTCCACATTTATTCAAGCAATAAAGATAAAAATGGAAAACAATTATGGTACAAATACATGAGACTTTGATAGACAAGGGAAAGCCTCAAGCAAAAGCTTGAAGGAGGTATGGAGGAGGAGAGGAGAAGGCACATACTATGCATGATCATATACCTCTCTTAAACAACATAAGATAGATCCTTTTTTTTCGGCCAGGATTTCATTTCGTGCCAATCTTCACAACTGCAGTTCTCATTGAAAAGGGCAATATAAGCCAATATAAGGCACGTCTGACTTATATGCACTTGACCTGTTCACAACTAAAAGTATAATATTGTGCCTTTTGCCCCAATGTAGCCATGGCAGGCCCTTCACTGGGTTGCATCCCAACAATCTATGGTAGAACCATCTCTCCTTTTCACCAGGATTTGGTTTAATGTCAATCCCTGCAGTTGTAGCTTGCTTGAAAAGGCCAATCTAGACCAATATAAGACATGTCTAACTTACAAGCACCTTATACATAACTGAGAGCCCACTACTGTGCCTTTTAGTCAATATAACCATGTCATGCCATTCATTGAAAAAGGTCCTGACATTATCATAGATTCAACAAAATATAAAGTAAAAAGCAGACTAATTTATTTGACAAAATAAGTGCAAACATTAGTTATGCAGAAGCAATACCAATGAAGATAGTTGATGGAGTATAAGCATTGATCTTCGTAGTGCCAGCAAAAAGCAGAAAACAACATCCCCATGTACACCCAAGGCACTGTAACTCCAGGAATATTCTCTTGTACATGCTTCAAAACAGAACCCGGAAGCTTCGGAAAATTGTTCAGATTCCAGGGGCTAGTAACATATTCATTCCATACAGACTTATCTGCTGAGGGAGGAATCCGATCCAAAGATCTAGGAAAACCACTCCCATACACTTCAGTTGGTAAGTCACTACCATACAAAACTTCAACAGGGCCTTTACACCTCTCCACTACACTCCAAAACTCCTCTTCAACCTCAGAGTAACTTACATCCTTCCGTCCCCCAAACCATCTTTTCTTGAATCTTTTGGCTGCTTGTCGAAAAGACTCAAAATTATGAACTTGGCCAGTGGTGAACCCAAAGCTGTCCTTGTCAGATGAAATGCAATCAGAGCAGTACCAGTTGCCCGAAGGTGCAGATGAAAGAGGTGGCGTTAAACAATAAAGATGCCATCCTTGATTACATCTATCACAGAAAAGCATGGATTGCTCGTGAGACCCACTGTGACATTGTTCACACATGTGATCGCTGCTTTCACCATCATCTTCTTTACATTCTTTCTCACTACATGTAGATTCACCCAGGTTCAGCCTCCTCAACTTGCGTTCTTTTAATGTATTCTTCATTTCCTGGCCAGTGGCACTTCTATGTCGCTTCCTGTTTGTTAGCTTGGACAAATGAGCTTCATAATCATACAAATGAGTCTCGTACATTTCACGTAACATGGTCTGAAGTGACTCAGACTGAGAAGTAAGCATGAACGATGGATCCAAAATTTGTAAGACCTCTCCCCACTTTTTATCTTTTGTCACTTTCTGATAGCCCCCATGCCTCTTCACTGCACTGAAAAATTGGCAAAGGTCCAAGTCCTTGCCTCTAAATGAAGGCCATTTGTAAACGGCATGGCCTTGGTTTTTAAGATATCTGGTGTATTCAAGCTTGAAAGTATCTGCATCATGTGCAGCAGGACGCATCTGTAAATGATGAATAGCTTGAAGCTTTGTAGGAAAAGTAAAATTCTTTCTGTCTATGGTGAAAGGGGGATTCCACTGTTTAGGGGGCACAATTTTGCAGATACCATACGTCTCAGCTTCCTTTCTGATTTTCTCTATGTATTTCAAGGGATCCTTAAACTCCTCTTCTGTTGGGTAATAAATAGGCGCTTCTGGGATACCCTGAAATCCTGATTTGACCCCTTCGTGTTGTCTGTGATATTTTGAATCCTCAAATCCGGTATCTCTTCCCATCTGGAAAGTCCTGTGTAAATTATTTCCACAGAGAAATCCGGCCTGCTAATTGTACTTCTTGCAAATAGCCTGCCGTTTCATGTCCTGTAAAGGAAGTATGTTGAATAAAAGGAGAAGCATGAAACGGGATACGGATGAGATATCGCATCACACCATCGGGATGCAACAAACACCCTAGAGGCAGAAATCTACGCACATCTCCCAGAAAAGACAGAGAAAAAGCCACAATGATTTCTCCCTACCTGGAAGACAAGGGCTAACCGCATGCACACCTGGATAACGAGCATTTGTGCACATCAATGACATCCATGACAAGCACCTAATTTATGCAGGTATGTCTGATGCGATGATTTGCACATGCACGGACATACAGGAACATGAACAACACATGAGACACATAGTGAAAGAGGCAGACCCTAACCATGGATGCATGTGGACATGATGTTAACCATGAAAACACATGCACAGACACGGCAAATTGAGAGTCGAACAGATCGAAGCCAAACCTCGTCCTGTCAGATTGTTGGATTTCCCCTAAATTTTCATACCCATCAAAATAATATGCTCCCTGTGGAGGCAAAGACACATACATTTCTCCCAAATAAAAGCTTGACGTGTTGCCATTGTACCATAAAACAAATGAAAAACAGCCGATAACCACATAGCGTTCATTATATTTCGGCATATTCTCTTCGTATAAATGAGTGCGTTGTCTAGATAAACAGTTCGTCCGTGATACCAATGTCCGTTTAAAATACAATTGCTATCGACGTAACTTTTTGTGAATTCCTCTCGAGAGTGTGTGCTTTTTGTTATGTGGCATTGGGCGTGTACGTATGCATGTATTCCGCTATATGTGTATGTGTTGGTAATTTCAGGTGTTTGTGCTTAACTGAATATCAGCTTGCACGTTACATAAAGGCCATGCATTCACATAGAGTGGGGACTTGTTAGCTCATGGAAGAAAAATCTGGTCTTAGGGTTCCAACCGCCCTTTGCCCAAGCTTGTTTCACCTCTTTGCAACATTGCTACACGTTAAAAAATCAATAAAAATTATATTTTTAATGGTGTGAATATCACTATCTAGTCACATAAGTGTTTTAAAGGCATTGCTTGAATAAGTTATCTAGAAGACATCCATCTCTAGCATGAGTTTTCTATTTTGTAATGTTCCTAGATCAAGTGAAAAACACATCTTTGTGCTATAATGCTTAAGTTTCAATAAAGAGTTATGGAGTTGAAAGTCACTTTCATGTCACAAAAACTTATGTCGAGTTAGATTGGGCATGTTGCAATCCTTCCATAGCATCCATGGTGTTGCAAGACGTGAAGAAGGAAGTTGGGCATGTCGCAATCCTTCCATTACATCTTTGGTGTTGAGAGAGGTGAAGAAGGAAGTTGTTCTCGAAGCAAAGCTAATTTTTTTGAGTTCTAGATTGTCTATCATTAGACTCAAATTCATGAGAACACCATACACACACACACATACATATATATATATATATATATATATATATATATATATATATATATATATATATATATATATATATATATATATATATATATATATATATATATATATATATATATATATACATATATATATATACATACATACATACATACATGCTTACATGCATACATACACACATAGAGGCATATATGCACACATAATATACACACACATAGTACATACATACATACATACACACGTACATATATACATATGTAAACACAACATACATACATACATACATACATACATACATACATACATACATACATACATACATACACACATGCATAAACATGCATTCATACATACATACATACATACATACATACATACATACATACATACATGCATACATACATACATACATACATACATACATACATACATACATCATACACACACACATATGTGTGTGTGTGTGTTATAATAAAGTGATAGGTAGGAAATGGTTGAACCACACCCTTGACAGACAAGAGAAGGTTGAACTACACCATAAGAGCGAGGATTAGGAAGTAATCCTAAACCATGGATTTTGGGGCAAGTGATTAGCCCATCACACTCTTAGCTAAGAGGTTCTGATTTCAAATCTCCTATAGATATAGCATTAAATGTGGGAAGAATGTTATAAAGTGATAAGTAGGAGATGGTTGAACCACACCCTTGACATGAAGGAGATGGTTGAACTACACCCTAGCAAGGAATGTGATGAGCTAACCACTTGCCCCAAAAGCCATGGTTGAGGATTACTTCCTAATCCTCCCTCTTAGGTCTACCTATCACTTTATTACATGTGTGTGTGTGTCGAATATATACATAAAACATATATATATGCATGTATACAATTACACACACACACACACACATACATATATATATATATATATATATATATATATATATATATATATATATATATATATATATATATATATATATATATATATATATATATATATATATATATAACACATTGTGCATATATATATACATACATGATTACATGCATACACACATACATGCATACATACATGCACATAGCATACACACACAGACACGCATTTACATATAATAGATATGGACATATACACATACATACATACATACATACATACATACATACATACATACATACATGCATGCATACATACATTCATACATTCATACATAGATACATACATACATACATACATACATTCATACATTCATACATTCATTCATTCATTCATACATACATACATACATACATGCATACATACATACATACATACATACATACATGCATGCATGCATACATACATATAGTACATACACACATACATACAAACATATAGTGCACACACAAATACACGTATACATATAGTACATACACACATATCTTGTTTGATCTTCAAGCTTCTCATAGCAGCTAAAAGAGAATCTTTAAGGATTCAGTATTCCCATTGCAAAGGCCTTTTCTAAAAACTTCTAGCTTTCAATTCTTGTCATTGCTTATATGATGCAAGATAGATCCAAGATGAAGCACTTAATGGATGTAGCCATGAGTAGAGAAGAGCTCTTGAAAGAACTTGATGATGTAAGGCAATTTTGTGCAATGGATTATCTAATTTTCTTACTTAAATAATATACTTCTTGAATGTCATCTTGTTGAAAGTATATTGTTGTGCAATTTCCACAATCAAGCATTTCATACTCAATATATACATAATAATGTTTATCCTCGTTGCTAGAGAAATGAAGAAATACGCAAGATTCACAAACAATAGAAGGATAGATCTCAAACTTGCCTTCCAAATGTAGAGCCAAACAAGATTGCCCTTGAGTGTGGGAGCCTGCAACCAAGTAGGCAACTATCTCTAAGAACCCATATCACCAACCACCATTAGTAAAAATGAGTCTTTGTCAAAGGTCCAAGAGTCCAAGTGCCTCATGCAAGGAATGTCTCATAAATGAGCCCATGTGTCATGTTTATAGACTCAAATGAGGACACATGGGCTCATTTGTGAGACATTCATTGCATGAGGCACTTGGATTAATGGCCCTTTGGCAAAGCCTAGACATGGTATGAGTGGGGGATGGTGGTATATGACATTGGTCTCTTTGATGTGGCTTCTTGCTTATCACAGGCTCCCATCAAGACATCCTGTTGTTTTGAGAATGTAACACACACACACATACATACATACATACATACATACATACATACATACATACATACATACATACATACATACTGTGAGCTGCCGAATTGTAATATGGAATGTAATATGAAACCTTGAGAAGTCACACGCATACCGAAAGGTGTAGCGCAATAGTTGTACCTTTTGATTAATAAAGGATGTCATAGTTCCTAAGAAGAATAAGCAATTGCGGATATGTGTGGACTACCGGAAATTAAATGCAGCAATCGTACCTGATCCATTCCCTCTATCGTTTTTGGACACCATGTTAGATGATGTGGAAGGTCGTGAGATGTATTCCTTTTTGGATGGATATAGCGGTTATAATCAAGTACGAATGGCGGAGCAGGATATCCCAAAGATAGCATTTATAACCAATTGGGGCATTTATGCGTGTACTAGTTTATTTGGATGATTTCTCCTTATTCGGTGATACTTCGGTGCATTTGTACCATTTATAGTGCTGTTTTTCAAAGTGTCGAGAATACCGGTTGTGCTTAAACCCAAATAAACCGGTGTTCTCGGTATCTTGCGAAGTTGTGGGGGCGCATTATCTCAAAACAGGGAATTCAAGTTTATCCAGATAAGGTGAAGGCCGTACTGGAGGCACCTGCTCCTAAGACACCCAAAGAAGTAATGCGCTTCTTGGGACAAATCCGGTAGCATGGATGACATTTACGGTGGCTTGCTCATCTTGCCACACCACTCGATCGGCTGATAACCAGTAGTCCTCCTCAGTTTGAATGGATTGAGGCATGCTAGCTCTCTTTCGACTGGTTGAAATCATTGTTAACGCAGGCTCCTATTTTACAAGCGCCAAATTGGGAATTGCCATTTCATGTCTTTGTGGATGCATCCGACATTGCAATTGGCAGCGTGCTAATGAAGCAAACAGACAAATGGTTCCATCCAGTGCATTATGCGAGCCATAGATTGGCCCTGACAGAGCACAATTATTCAATCATTGAACGTGAATATCTTGGATTAGTGTATTTGATGAAGAAATTCTTGCATTATTTACTGGGACGACGCTTCACTTTTCATGTCGATCATGCAGCCTTGGTGTACCTTGTTCGCCAACAACATTTGGGAGGAAGACTAGCAAGATGGATCTTATTGCTCCAAGATTTTGATTATTCAGTAATACATTGACCAGGGTCTGCACACGCACTTGTTGATTTTTTTATCTCGGTTGGATTCCGGTGAACTTCCGGGAGGCGTTGATGATACCACACCTGCTGTCTATGCAACTGAGACTGTACAGGAGGATCAACAAGAATTGCTTATCAAACCCTCCTATTATGACACTTTGATGCTTTTCTTGACCAGTGGATGTCCTCTCGGCACGACCTCTTCGGCAGCTCGCCGTAAACTGGCGATGTATAATCGACGATTCCGGTTAATTATAGGGCAGTTATATTACATGGATCACTCCGGAGTGTTGCTCACATGTGTTCCACCACACGAAATTGCTTCAGTAATCCCAATGGCTCATTTGGCACTAGCTGGAGGTCATTTTGCAGTTGACCTGACCCACTAGAAGATTCTACAAAGTGGCTTATGGTGGCCTACTATGTACCGTGATGTGACCAAGTATGTGCAACAGTGCGATGAGTGTCAGCGTTCCGGTCAACCTTTACAGAGGCATTACTTCCCACTTCAACCTGTTTTGCCTCTCGAACCTTTTCAAAAATGGGGTTTGGATTTTATCGGGCCAATTACACCTCTGGTGATATTCACCAATAATAGATATATTCTTACATGCACAGATTATGCAACTAGATGGGCCGAAGCTTGGGCTCTATGGTCAGCCACAACTACTGCGGTTGTTAAATGTTTGATGAAAGATATTTTTCCACGTTATGGATTACCCTTGGAGATTGTGGCTGATCAAGGTACGCAGTTTGCAAACACATTAATGCAAGTGCTTACTAAGACCTTCCAGATTGTGCATAAGTTCAGTTCTCCTTATTATCCACGAGCCAATGGACTCGTTGAGAGCACCAACAAATCTCTGTTGAACATCTTAAAGAAACTGGTATTAGAGTGTCCAGAGAGATGGGACCAATTCCTACCTACCATACTATGGGCTTACCGTACAACCTTTAAAGTGGCGACCGGAACACCACCCTTCAAATTGGCTTATGGTTTAGAGGCAATTGCTCCTATGGAACTGGTGGTTCCTAGTCTGCGAGTGGCATTAGAGCAGAAATTACTACCGGAAGAATCATTTCCTTTTAGATTGGAGGCTTTACGGTCTCTGGATGAACAACACCTTGAGAGTTTTCTGGTGTTACAGGAAGTTCAGCTCAGACAAGCAAGAATTCACGATCGTTTCCTTAAAACCCCCGTGTTTACCATCAACCAATTAGTGCTCTTTTATAATGCTAAATCTAACCGATCCACCGGAAAGTTTAAATTGCGATGGTTCGGTCCATACCGTATTGCCGAACATGGGACCCGCAACTTTTTGGTTATCCACCCTCAATGGTACCCTCCTTCCTAAAGCGATTAATGGATTGAAGCTTCGTCCTTATTGTCCACCGCCTTCCTCCCCATGAGATGTGATCTGTATTTTTCCTCTTTTTTTCTCACTGATCTACCTCGACATTCCTGTCTTCTTTGTGTAATTTTGGTTGACCGTTTGACCGTAATCTTTTAAGTTTTCTTAACTAAACATGATTAGTAGCCACCTTCTGTGTTGCCGATTTTGTTAATGCATGCATGTCACCATTATACCTGTATATTTACAACACTGTGTGATGATTAGGTTTCTTTTCATATGATTCTTCCAGTGTTTCTACTTAATCTCATTCTTCATGCTGTTATTCGTTATTGTGACCCTGTGTGTTTGCACCCTATGTATTTCCTGTGCTAATGTGTTTCTATTAGTGCTATGGAAGCCCTGGCAAATATTGTCACCTTCCGTCCTGGTCTCGCTCCGGATGTGAGTGAGTACCTGTTTGCTCGCGGCCTCTTGGCCTTCGCTAAATTGCCTTGGCATTCAGTGGAGTGTCACCCCTTTTGTGCGCAGATCATCTCTGCCATAGCTGCCACGCCTGCCACCGAACAATGCTGGCCACTGGCCTGTCTGAACCCCCGCGTCGTTGTTATGCTGAGCACAGTAGCTGAGGGATTTCGTCTCCCTCAAGAGGGGTTGGTCGATGGCCCACTCCTTCCTATGGTGACCATGAAAGAACTATTCCCCAGGCACTCGTCTAATGAGTTTGCCATTCTATGTTGTCTCGAACCAGAGCGCACAGCTCTTCAATTCTTAGTCGCTGCCTTGAACCTGCAAAAATGCACGTACGGCATCTCCCGTCCTTTCTACTCGATGCTTGATACTGCATCACGAGAGGGAATCAATTTCACTTCTTTCTTTTTTTGGTGCATTCACCGCGAATGCCAAGCTGTTACTAAACAATTAGCCAAGAATGAAATCCCTCGGACTAGATTACCGCACTTGCTCACCTTTCTTCTTCTAGTGATTCAAGCAGAGCAACCACCTCCAGTAAACACTTTGCTCTTACATGAGGAATCTACACAATTGTTCAAGAGGTTGAAATTTTTCATGACATAGCCACGACCTTACAGGTAGTATCTGCATCCTCTTCTCCTAGTATGCAGTAGGATACAGACGTCATTATGGAAGATGTAGTTGACATTTCCCAGTGGGAGGAAACACAACAACCGGATGCTGAGGCTGTGAATGAGACAGTGGAAGACACCACTGTCATTGTGTGTCATCCATCTTCTTCACACGTAGCAGATGATCAAGCCGACATGGCAACACAACCGACCTGTGCCAAAGAGGCAGTCACCGAAGTTGCCACTATTGCGTCTTTTACCCAAATGGAAACAGGCATCGTCCTAGTGCCGGCAACTCTTCTTCCCCTTCCTCCTCCAACCACACTTCTTACTGCTGCCGATGCTTCTCCATCCTCGCCTCCAATTGCCATTCGTGAGTCTTCGTCCAAAATTTTGTCTTCACTCGACTACTCTCCACCCTCATCTCCACATCTCTTGTCTTCCCAACCATCATACCCTGTACCTTCTCTCCCCATCCCGGTTATGTTCACCAAATTGGCATCCATGGGCCAGATGTTAATTCAATTATCTCAGAAATTACCTCTACAATTGAAGACGGAAACATAGACCATTCAACAGGAGCGGTGGAGCAAAGTAGACCTCCTGGAAGCTGATATCACGCCCCTCCAAGAAGAATTACTCGAAGCTAAAACTAATATTCACTCCGTGCATACCCAAATCCAGCGACTGCAAGATTAATTGATAGAAAAAGATTCTATTATTGCTAATCAGGATGCAGAGATTATTAAACTGAAACAGAGATTGATAAGGAAGATGCCATGACTGCGTTAGGTAACGAACTCCATGCAACGAGGGATAAACTCAGCATACTCAAAAAAGCTTCACAGTCGCTTGCCACCAATGTCCTTAAAGCGAAAGCCGAATTACATAAAGTTACTAAGCAGCTGTTCCAACGGGATCAAGAACTTTCTTAAGAGATTGCCAAGACTCTTCAGTTAAAGAAGGAAGTCGCAGCCGTTCAAAAAGAGCGAGAAGATTTTTATAAAACAATGGAATTTCAATCTCAAGAACTCAAGCGCAGAGAAAAGTAGCTCGGTATCCAAGCTGACAGGTTGTCAAGAATTGATGCAGAGATCGCTGAAATAAAGTTGCACCGAGATGCTGCTTTAGCAAACGAGTTCTATTTACAAGAAGCCTTTTTGCAAACACAGGCTGAGTCCCTTATTAGTTAGGTCATAGCTGCCAGTTCAGTCCGGACTGATGCGCAGCTTATTGAACCTTACATTTTGCAGAATATGCTAGAGTCTTTGAAGCAAAAGATTGCCCGCACATTCAAATTAGCTCGCTCCATGTATGTACAGGGTATCATAGATGAACCCTGAATTTTGTAATTTTCCTTTTCGGGTTCGAGTCCACTATGCGTGCCATGTGAGCCGCCGGATTGTAATATGGAATGTAAAATGAAACCCTGAGAAGTCGCATGCATACCGAAAGGGCATAGCGCAATAGTTTTACCTTTTGATTAATAAAGGAAGCGTACGTGAAACAGAAGGTGTGTCGCCGGACTGTGAGTTTGGGCGGATGCTTGAAGTGTAGCGGAACGTGCATTCTTCATATTGACGAAGCGCACATAGGTGTATTGCGATGAAGATCATTGTACTACGCAACTAAGTATTGTGTATTGAAGAATGTGGTGATACGTAGACAGATAGTAGTTGAAGAATAATATAATTCAGTGCACTAAGTCTGTGAATTAGCGTATAACCAGATCTGTAGAATTTGGGAAAATACAAACAAGGCCTCTGTTTTTACAGACCCCTAACCATCCCAAGAACCCAAAATTTAATAATAGATTAAACAATAAAGTTTAACACATACATACATACATACATATGTACATATGCACATACATACATACATACATACATAAGCACACACTTAACTATTGTATGTATCATCAACTGTATGCTTGTATGATTATTGATAATATCTTTTTAGTAAATAATATAATTTCCCCACTGCATCTTGCAAGAAGTAGATTGTTGTGCAATTCTCACAATCGAGCATGGATTAATCAATATATACATAATAAAAAATCTATAATGAAAAGATTTCCACATGTGATATTCTCTGTAGACCAATGTCTAACACTCTCTCCCCCTTCTAAAGATCATTGTCCTCAATGATCAATGAGGAAAAGTACTTACGAACCAGAGCTTCTGATTTCAAAGTAGAGTATGTAAGTGGTAATCCTCTCCATGCTACTAGATACTCTTGGATGACACGATTTCTCAACTATTTCTATCTCCGATCTAATATCATATCTAAATAATGATATGTGTTGTCACTTTCATGCAAAGCAACAATACCCTCTATTAGATTATCCTCCATGTAAATATACTTTCTAAGTTTCTCTACCTCGAAGATTTAGCTGACAACAAAAATACTTGAGTGTATGGTGGTTTGTGTGCACCTTAAATTTTGCACCATAAAGATAGTGTCTTTAGACTTTAAGAGCATGCACCACTGCATACAAATCTTATTCATGCACCGGCCAATTGCACTGTGCATTACACAATTTTTTTTCTTTCAAAAGCTATTGGCATGCCATCTTGGATCAAGATTGCCCTTATGGCTATGCCACTAGCATCTTTCTCCAACTCAAATGGTTTCTATGGATCTACCATTTTAAGTATTGGAGCCTCTAAAACAACTTTCTTTAGAGTATCAAAACTTTCTTGCTGCTCTTGCTTCCATGCAAAAGGTACTTTGGCTTGAAGCAGATTCATCACAGGTGCTACTATTGACGAATAAGATGAAATGAATTTCTAATAAAAACCATAAAGCCCTAGAAATGATTGTAGCTTCTCCTCATCTTGAGGAGTAGGCCATGCTAGAATGACTGAGACCTTCTTGGGATCGATTTAAACCCCATCGACTGATACCACATACCCAAGTACTCCATCTTTGGAAGAAACAATTGAGTCTTATCTGGATTTAAAAATAATTGATTTTCCTTTAGCTTATTTAATACCAATCTTAAGTGACTTTCATTCTCATGTACATAACTACTATACAATAGCAAGTCATCTACAAAATCCACAACAATTTTGTCCAATGAATGGACGTAAAATATAATTCATTAACATCATGAAGTAGCAAGTGCATTATTCAAAACAAATGGCATAGCTAAATACTCATCCTCCTGCTTAACTCTAATATGGTGGCAACCAATTTTCAAATCTATTTTACTATATACAACTTCTCCATCTAGAGCATGAAGGAGATCATCTATACTAGGCATGGGATACCTATGCTTGATGGAAATCATATTGAATGTTCTGTAGTCGATGCACATCCTATAAGATCCATCTTTCTTCTTCACTAGAAGAACTGTTGCTCCAAAGGGAAAATAAGTGGGTCTGATAAGCCCTTTCTCCATATACTCATCCACGAGCTTGTGGACTTCATTTTCCTCTCACAAGCTCATACAAAATGGTGGACAAGTGGTTAGAATCGCTCCTAGTACCAATTCCATCTTATGCTCAATATTCTTGCAAGGAGGTAAACCCAAAGGTAAATCTTTTAAAAACAAATCTTGGAATTATGTTGTTAGTTTATTTTTAAGTACTTGCGCATTCCAACTAGAGTTTCATTGTCTGCAAGAATCCATCACTATACAAGATGAATACACGAAAATACAGAAAATAAATATACTTACAATCAATCTTGAGTAGATTGGTTGCAATCACCAATCATGTCTCTTGAAGATCAAGATCTCTACAAATTAGTAATCACCTTTCCACATGCTCAAACTGGTAAACATGTGAAGCAAAGTCTATGAGTGGTTGTTTCCTAGCATGCCACTTCTTACTTAGGACTACATCAAAATAGGCCAGTTGTGTTATCTTAAAATCCAATCCATCCTCATAGGAGTGGATCTAGATGGGTAGACCAACTACTCGTCAGTCCCATGTCTCAGTACCCTTCTCATCGGCTAACTCCACTATGTATGCATACTCTAACTGCATAGTGTCTAAGTGTAACCTTCTAACAAATTGAAAACTAATAACATTATGTGTGAACCCAATGTCAAAGAGGACCTTGACAGGTTGTCTTGCCTTGACTCCTCTCATAACAATGAGTTCTATGTCAAGAAACTGGTAAGCTTTTTGTGCCATTGGTGAAAGCACAACATCTGGCACAAAAGGCACCTTCTTTGTGACCATCATGGCCACTATAAGAGATGATATCGGAGATGGGGAATCTCCAAAATCCTCATCTGCATCACTCCCTGGTTGTCTGGGGTTTGCTACTATGGTGTGTTACCGTTAATGTACATGTGAAAGGCCAAATGGCCACTGGACACTTCTTTGTATATGTTCTTTAATAAAACAGATAGTGGCCTGGTCAGTCATAGACTGTAAGTTCGACCGCATTTGTAAGACCTAAGAAGTTTGTCTTCGTGCTCCCTTTGTACTGTGTTTTCTATGTGTTTTGTAGTCTCTGTGCAGAGTACCGTGTGCAGCCTCAAGAGCTCGATTTTCTACTCCGAGGATATCGTCGTGGAGCTCCCAAGAAGGAGAGTGCACTGTGGTGCATCACCATCAAATTACTTCACTAGTATCAGAGCATTTTGAGGCAAAAGCTTTGTTCATTTTGTGTGAGCGAAGCGACCCCCCCTCGGATTTCACTCGGCTTTCGGCTTTCTCGAAGGCTTACGACTAAGGCGGCAACCAAGGCATAGATCTTGGCATACCTTGTCATCCGAGTCACTGAAGTCACCATTGGCGCCATTGGCTACGCATGAGGAAGGACCTCAATGATCAAGGAATATAGAGGTTCCCAATACTTCCTGGGAGGTCACCCATCCCAGTACTGTTCTCCCCTGAGCTCACTTAATCGTGGCAATCTCTTGCCACTAAGCTACACTCTTGTGGTGTCTGAAGAAGGGGGAAGACTAAGGTTGACATTACCTTGAACAAGTTTTGGTCTCTCAAAGCTTCATTCTTTGCTTTCAAAGCCTATTTTTGAAGCATTTTTGGGTGTCTTTTGGAGCCATTTTGGAGTACTTTCGCAGATAGTTCTCTTCACACGGGTCCAAGAAAATCAAGAAGAGTGTTCTTTGTACTTCTTAGACAATAAATATCAACCTTTGGGACTGTGTTTTTAGCCACACTCACAAAACTACAGGTTTCTTGAAAGGTTTTCAGTTTTGGTGGGAGCAGTCGTTGGAAATTTATGCAGGTTTTTTTAGCTTAAAACATCACAGTTGACAGACACTTGCAGGTGTTATTGGCTAGTTTTTGGGTTGTGTATTCAACTTTTAGTGTCATTTTATTGAATATATTGAGCACATACACACCATGTATGCTTCTTTGGATATTGCTTATGTACGTCCATGTGGTCATTGATATAGCGGTTACGTTCTTTGCATAAAGCCTTTTACGTTTGAAAAAGAGGGTCGTGGTGAGGTTTTCTTAACTGGGAGACACCTAGATGTCGGCGTCTCTTTGGTGATGCAGGTGGAAGACTTACCCATCCTCGCCATAGGAGATGTATGATAGTCGTTCATAGGTGCTCGATAAGCCTAGTTGGCTTCTATTGGGGAACTCATTATATGCAGTGGAGTCAGTGATTCACTATGCAGGTAGACATGTCAATACTTGCAGTCTTATGATACTTTGACACTGGTCATATGCTCATTTTGCAGAGGATACTCTGGCAAAAGTTTTTCCAGATTTCTGGTTTAGTCAACTATATAGTGGTCGATTTACTCCTTGATACACTTATTTGTTCGTGTTTGGACTCTTCTAGCTCCATTACCATTCTATTCAGTTCTCTACCATCATGGCATCAGAGGTCTCAGGCACATCCAGTGGATCAGGGTCTAGTGCTAGTGTTCCGAGAAGGAGCTATAACTTGCAGGGCAAAGACCATTTTGAGATCCAAAAATTTGATGGCACAAACTTTGCTCCATTGAAGAATCAGATTAAAGATGTGCTGATTCAAAGGAGGCAATGGAAGCCAGTAAATGGGATTTCAAAGAAGCCTGCTGACATGGATGAAGATGATTGGGATGAGTTAGATGAAATGGCCAGGTCTACCATTCGCTTGCACCTGGCAGATAATGTTTACTTTACAGTATTAGACTATGAAAGCACACAGGAGCTTTGGAAGAAGTTATGCAATACATATGAAAAAGAGACGGCATCAAATAAAGTGTATCTGATGAGAAAATTATATGACCTTTGTATGAAAGGCACAGATAGTGTTGCTGCTCATCTAAATGAGTTTGATGCTATATTCTCCCAGTTACAGGCTCAAAAAATGGATATGGATAATGAAATGAAAGCAATATTGCTATTATGCACCCTGCCATCATCATGAGATACGTTTTGCATAGCTATTAGCAACAGTGAACCTGGTGGTAAACTCGTCTATGATGACATATGTGGAGCACTCTTGAGTGAGGAGATTCATAGGAAATCTATGGTTGGCACTCAGAGTGGAGATGCATATAACGTTCATGATTCTTACCAAAGAAAGAATCAGAAACGTGGTAGGAGCAAGAACAAGGAAAAGAATGGTCAACGGAATAAGAGTAGAAGTAAATCAAGGAAGAGGGATATCAAATGCCATTATTGTCATAAGAAAGGACACATGAAGAAAGGTTGTTATGCATTAAAGAATGCTAAAGCTAAAGGACATAATGTTGATGGGCATGTTAAACACTTACCTGCACCATCTACTTTGACTCTGAAGATTGAAGAAATTAATGCTATTTCTGATGATGCTGATGTGTTGACACTTGATAGTATTGTGCTATCTGAGGCACTTATGGCTGATTCTCTTTCCCACACCTGGCTGCTAGATTTTGGTGCTTCTTTCCATGTGACACCACATAGAGAATGGTTCTCTAATTATGCAGCAAAGTCTCTTGGGACCGTGAGACTTGGTGACTCTTACCAGTGTGATGTTGTGGGGATTGGAGGTGTGGTTGTGCAGTTCATTGATGGTTCAAAATTTACTATGCATAATGTACGCCATGTACCTCAGTTATCATGCAGTTTGATGTCAGTTGGTCAACTTGATGACCTTGGTTACAAGGTGGTCTTCTATGCTCAATCCTTTCGTATATCAAAGAGAAATATGGTTATTGCAAAAGGAAGCAAAGTTGGCTCACTTTATCCTTTATTTGTATCACAGAAAGAAAACTTGTTAGCTGTTACTGAACAACCTATGGCTTGTATTTGGCATGGTCGTTTGGGCCATATATCTCATAGTGGAATGGAAAATATTTCTCGTTGTGGCTACTTACTTGTGTTATCTTTCTCTGATTTTTCATTGTGTGAGCATTGTCAATATGGAAAGCAAACTAGAAATGTGCATAGAATGCACATTGACACTTCAATTCAGCCTTTAGATCTCGTTCATACAGATGTGTGTGGTCCTATGCCCACTAGGTCCTTAGGTGGTTCTCTTTACTTTGTCACTTTCATAGATGATGCTACTAGAAAAGTCTTGGTATATCCTATCAAATCAAAGGATGATGTATTCCCTACTTTCAGAAAATGGCTTGCTTCAGGTTAGACTGAAAAAGGAATTAAGCTTAAGGCTTTACGTTCATATAATGGGGGTGAGTATACCTCACATGAATTCAGCCTTTTTTGTCAGTCTAGAGGGATTCGTAGAGAGTTCACAGCTCCTTATACCCCAGTACAGAATGGTGTACCTGAGAGGATGAATAGAACTATTCAAGATAGAGTAGTCTCTATGTTGCATCATGCAAACCTCTCACAAGGTTTTTGGGTAGAAGCAGTATTGACTGCAGTTCATGTGATTAACCTTTCACCTAGTACTGCCAAAGGTCTGAAAGTGGCACAAGAGTTATGGACAGGGAAGCCACCATATTATGATCATCTTCGAGTTTTTGGGTGTGAAGCATATGTTCATATACCCAAGAATCTTAGACAAAAGTTGGACCATAAGTCAAAGAAATGCATTTTTCTTGGATATGGTCAAGAAGGACAATTTGGATATCGCTTATGGGATCCTGAAACACGGTCAGTGATCAGAAGTAGTGATGTCATTTTTAATGAGTCTAAGATGCATAAACATCCCATTAAGGAGGTTGAAGTGAGAAGAGTGGTGTTTGAGGATACTAGTCCTCAGATTAGCATGCATAAAAATGCTGCACATAGGGATGTTCAAGAGAATGTCCATTCAGATCAGTCTATACATGTTCTTGTTTAGCAATCATTGAGACGTTCTGCACATGTCTCACATCCACCTGATAGATATGTTCCAGGTTTAGATTTTGTTATGCTAACAGATGCTGGTGAGCCTTCTTGCTACAAAGAGGCTATGCAGACAGAGGATCATGTCAAGTGGGAGTGTGCCATGAAGAGTGAGCCAGATTCTATTCACAAGAATGGTACTTGGGACTTAGTACCTTTGCCAAAGGGCAGGAAAGCTTTACCATGTAAATGGGTATATAAGCTGAAATTCACATCAGATAGTGCTTCTCCAAAATATAAAGCACGACTTGTTGCAAAGGGTTTTAAGCAACAACATGGTGTTGATTTTGAGGAAATCTTCTCTCCAGTGGTCAAGATGACTACTTTGCGCACGTTTCTTGGATTCGTTGCAATGGAGGACTTAGAGCTAGTCGAAATGGATGTGAAAACAGCTTTCTTGCATGGAGATCTTACAGATGAGATTTATATGGAACAACCAGAGGGTTATGTAGTTCCTAGCAAGGAAAGTCTAGTTTGTAAGTTCAAGAAGAGATTGTATGGACTTAAATAGTCTCCTAGACAATGGTACCAAAAGTTTGATGCTTTTATGAAGTCCCAAGGCTATTCTCAGAGCAATGAGGATCATTGTCTCTACACAAAGAGATGCACTGATGGCAGCTTGATATGCTTGATACTTTACGTCTATGATATGTTGATTGCTGGGAAGTCCTCTTAATTCTCAAAAAGAAGTTGAGTCAGACATTTGATATGAAGGATTTGGGGTATGCCAAACATATTCTTGGCATGCGCATTACTTGTGATAGGAGTAAAAGATGCATATACTTGTCTCAAAGTGAGTACATATCCAAAGTACTTCACCAATTCAATATGCAGAGTGGAAAGGCATTGAGTACACCTTTACCCACATATGTGAAATTGAGCAAGGATGACTGCCCCAAATCAGACGAGGAAAATGAATTCATGACCAAAATTCCCTATCAGTCTGCTGTTGGTAGTCTCATGTACGCTATGGTAGCTATGAGACCAGACATTGCATTTGCAATGGGAGTTGTAAGTAGATATATGTCTAATCCTGGCAAGAAACATTGGGAAGCGATCAAGATTATTTTGCGATATTTGAGTGGCACTAAGGACAAGTGTCTATGCTTAGGTAGAGGGAAAGCATCCATTATTGGTTACACAGATTCTGACTATGCTGGGTTTACCTCAGCATGTACCTCGCTTGCTCAGTGATAGTCAAAGTGCCATTGCTTTGGCTAAGAATCCGGTCTATCATGCAAAGACCAAGCACATTGAGGTGAGGTATCACTTCATTAAAGATTGCTTAGCCACTGAGCGCATTATTCTTGAGAAGGTTCACACTCGAGATAATGCTGCAGTTGCTTTGACTAAAGCTCTACCACAGGATAGCTTTCGACACTATTGTCACTTGATGGGGGTTACTTGATTCTTGATCTTACACAGTCACTTGTATACTGCGTAACATGCCCATCAGGTGGGAGGTATAGTTTGTATACTTACACTCAGGTATTGTTTATCATTCTTTATGTTTTCTCCCATAGTTACTATGGCCATATTGGCCTTTAGTGGGAGATTTTTTTACCGTTAGTGTCCATGTGAAAGGCCAAATGGCCACCGGACACTTCTTTGTATATGTTCTTTAATGAAACATATAGTGGCATGGTCAGTCACAGACTGTAAGTTCGACCGCATTCGTAAGACCTAAGAAGTCTGTCTTCGTGCTCCCTATGTATTTTCTATGTGTTTTGTAGTCTCTGCACGGAGTACCGTGTGCAGCCTCAAGAGCTCGGTTTTCTACTCCAAGGATATCATCGTGGAGCTCCCGAGAAGGAGAGCGCACTGTGGTGCATCACCATCAAATTACTTCATGGTGTTGATATCTTTTTCTTCTTAGGATAGTCTTTAAATTGATGTTATACTAAGCACCCATAGCATAACCCTTCTTTCATTGCCTTCTCTTTCTACTTAGGGGTAAGGATAGACTTGTTATAAGCCTTCTCAGCTAGATTACACACCTTTATCTTAGCTCTTGAAACTGTCTTGATCATGTGCACTTGCTTAGACTCTTTCTAAGGTTGTGCACATGTCAAGATAGGAGTACTAATGAAAAAGGGCTGACTCATCTTGGTCCATGAGGATCTCTGGCCCTTGGAGCCTATGCCCCTGTGGCCATCCTCATAGGCTAGACCCATCTCTATGGCCTATGCCAAAGAGTGACACCTCTCCTTCCTCACTAATGGTCAGATTATTTCTCTAAGTCCCAAGACAAACTTGTGGACTTGGAGAACTATGGAATAGAGTCAGGTACTTTAAGAAGTACGTCCCTATACTTATCTGCATGGTCCTAAACTATTTATTTTCTTTTACTGATGAAAAACCAAGTATCTAGTGTCCTTGGACCTCTTGTCCGATGGCACAAAATTATTATAAAACAGGACTTTAAACTGTTCCCAAGTAGTGGGATCTTTCTTGTTGTGCTCAATTTTACGCCATCATTTATGGGAAACATCCATGAGGTTATAGGTAGCCCGTTCTATCTTATGCCTATCATCCACAATATGGCAAAATAAAAAACACTTATCCCACTTGTTTAGCCACTGCTCAATAGCATCAGCAATCCATGCACTAGTGGAGCCGTGATATCATGGTGGATTAAGGTCCTTAAGCTTCCATCTAGCTTCTCTTACTAGGGTACTCTTACTAGGACACTCTCACTAGGAACTTATGGAGTCTAATTCCCACCTAGAGCATCTTAATCCATTCCTGGAAGGTCACTCTCTGGTATGTCTTCATCCTTCTTAGAGCTATGTACGTGCTCTAAGATGCCCTGATGCGTACTCTCTAGGTGGGAAATCCTAGTGCTCATGGTTTCTATGGTATCTGTAGAATGGTCAACCATGTTTGTTTATTACCTATGAGGTGAAGATGGTCTTGAGTCCATGACTAAGAAGGCGTAAGATTCTTTTTCTTTTTTCATTGTTTTCTTCTTATTCTTTTTTTTCTGTATAAAAGAAAAAACAAAACAACAACACTTTTATTATGCTCTCTACTTTTTATGCATCAATCAACTATGCATGCAAACTTTTAAAAATTTCAGCAGGATTGAAAATTAGGAAAATTTCAACCAAGTGCTTTACATGCACTTCAAGACAAGTGTGCTAGAGGACACACAATATACAACCAAATAACCAACGGGCACTACATGCCCTTGAAGAAAAATCAACTTGCTTATGACAAGGACAAGATTTTAAGAACACTACATTTTCTTCCTTTCTCCTCGTTGTACTTGCAAAGAAACATCCTACCATCCTACTTTTGCAAAAAGTGCATAGCTTAACAAGAAGAGTAGAAATGCACAATTTCATAAGAAAAATTATCTTAAGTATTGAAAATTTCACTTGCAAGTGTAGTGCACATGCTGGAAATGATATCTATGTAGCCCCCTTGTGTCTTCAAGTTGATCTTGATCCTCCTCACGTCAAAAAAATACTCCAATGAGAGTTGTTGATAATGGAGAGCCAACTTTGAAGCTTTAGACGGGTGGGAAGGTGTAATCAAATGAAGGTTTCCAAACTAGTTCATAAATAGCTCTTTGAGTGTAGATTCCATAACAAGTAGAATCACTCCATTTGGATGGAAAATGAGGGAGTTATGCTCTTTTTGGTGAATCTACCTACTGACACTATGCCCTTCTAGAGAAGGGGAGAAGATGATGCTCTACCCTATGAAGAAATTTGATTTCTTCCTCTTGTGAAGCTTCAAAAATGTGCATGTGGCTTCCTTTTATCCCACACACAGGGGTTTTAGCATCAAATTTGACTTCATATAGAGCTTCTAGTTCATTTGCTCCCCAACACAAGAAGGAAGGGAGCTATGAAGCCTCCTTTCTCAGGCAAGGTGCGGGCAAGTCCTTTGCAAGTACAGGTAGGGTCAGGCAAGCCTATTGCAGGTTTCTAAGTAAGCTTCTGGCAGTTGGGTGCTCATGGGCTCCCTTGGGGGGCCAAAGAGCTCCTTTGAGGGGCCTCTTCCCCTTCCTTTTGCAAATGATGGTTTGAGTAGACATCTATGTGATGACAATCCTCAAAAAAATGAAGATGAATACAATGATCAAGGGTGGAAAGAATTCACAAAAATCCCTTTCTTATGATCTAAGTGCTCTGATACCAAGTGTAGGAACTCCTAAAATCTCTCTCATAAGTTTTGAAAATAAGAACACATATCAAGTTGTCTGTGCAACTCACCCGCCGTCCATTATATCCTCTTGCACTTGAAATAACAATGATCTAAAATGCTTGTGTGGACATGTGGCCATCATGCACACTCATTACCATTAACTTTCAAATACCTTAGGATAACCCATGAGCTAGAGACCTTGGCTATGACTAGCCCTTGTCCCACACACACATGTGATGGTCTCTGTAGACCAATGTCTAACAAAAATATAACTTATCAATGGCCATAATGGCTTCATGGTTTTCTATTATTTGTATTCTTTACATTAGTATAAATGAGATTATCTCTATATCTCCTTTGTCAGGAGTTAGATCATATTCTAAAACTTGTGTGGTAATCACACTCTAACTGAGTATCATCATAATGCTCTACATGAGCATCGACATCATGCTCTAAAGCATCCAAATGATGAGCCAAAGTATGCTCTGTAAGAGCATCCACATGATCAACCAAACCATGCTCTATATAAGCATCATGAGCATCTATATCATGCTCTACATGTGCATCCATCTGAGCATCTGAATCTTGTCATACATGCATATCAAGAATGTCAATAGACCTACATCACGTGCATATCTCTGACGTCGTCGCCGCATCCACCTGAAGCAACATCGTCGAATATGGCCCTCATGATCACAATGCCAACATCGAAGTCATCGATGTAATCCACGTCTCATATAAGTCAATGGACTCGCATACATATCATGTAGTCTCTGCCATAATGCACTACTCATCTCCTCATACATAACAGACTCATATATAGAATCCACAAGCTGTAATCAAATAGTGGAGCTGGCCAATGCGTCCATATCCATCCATACATGGTTGGGCATGTCACGAAACCTCTGTGCATCTCTATGCACATACATGTGTAACCCTGCACAAACCAATGTATGCCACATCTGAGCTTTCCATCTCAGAAAGTCAGTGCCATCAAATCGAGAAGAGACCATGCTAGCAATCCAAGAGACTAGCAATGTAATAAGAGACTAAAAAAAATACTCTATCCTCAATAGGATCACACCTGCATATCCATATGCATAACTCACATCACAAATGCCGCACTGGAGAAGAAACCATGTGAACCACCTATCACATACTCATGCATCTAGCATGCACATAAAACCATGAGCATAAGCCTGCTCACCAAGTCTCCAAAGTGGCTAAATAGATGTGAAAGAATCTTGGGAAAAATTTGACAGAGTATCCCGTGTAAACTCAGCAATCAAACAAGATAACCAATATCAAAAGGACAATGAGCAATCTGTCACCACCTGTCACTGATCCAACCAAAGATAATGGCAACTACACATGCCAAAAAATTGATGGTAATACACACCAATATAATGGTGATAAACCTCCCACTCAAGAATAAATATTGCAAGATGATCCAACCTGTCACGAACAATGTGTGACCAAGTCCAAGTGAATGGAGATAATCAATGATCCAAAGCTATCACACAAGCTTCAAGATCCATTAGAGCTCTCTTCTAGCATAAAAGCTGTCAAAATTTTGGCAACATCTCCTCAGTAAAATGGACTCTAGAACCAAATAAACCATGTGGGAATCACCATCCACATAGTCCAAGAATCAAACTAGCAAAAACATATCAATCAATGACCAAATGCTAATAACAGTGACAAACGAATGTGTAACTGAGGCTCCAATTTGGATCATGTACCTGCAAAGAAAACAAAGATACAAGTACCAACCAAGATTCATAATCAACTCTCACAGAATCGTGTGCAATCGATAAATAAATCCATAACCAAGTGGCATAAGGAAGATATAGACCACAATGCCACTATACATCCACGATCGAACTCATGATGACATAAACCTCAAAAAGAGTATACCACAATGTCATCTTATATGCCAAACACGTGACAAGATCATGCTCTACTCTCATATGGAGGAGCTACCACAGTGATCATACATGTACAATGCCTTGAAGCTTTGAAAATAAGAGCTTGCACACCAAAAATTCTCTCTTGAAGAAGTTCCAAAGCAAATTCAACCTCCAAGAGCAATTAAGGTTCTTATAGCAAAAATGTGCTGCTCTATGTTTTGTTGTTTCAGAGGTGATAACCTCTAAATCTGAACTTTTGCTCTTCAAAAAACTTCAAGATCTGATTCTTGACTACGTAACGAGATAAAGAACACCTCAATCGGAGGTGCTTAGCTCAAGATACACACAAAACAAGCTTCAACTATCAATTTCACCTTCACTTGCAACACTACTGCTCTGTATTCTACAATTTCGGTGACCTAAAACTCAAAATCTGAACCAGTGACTTCTACAAATATTGTAGAGGCTACTGCACGCTATGCATAGCAAGCTGAATCGTATGAATCAGACCTGTACAACTCAAGTTATGATCCAAAAATTGACCTGTTGTCATAGTGAATGTAGATTTGCCTTCTAGAGCAGTCTGCATTTTTTGAATTTTTGGTAGTCTATTCTGCACCCTTCTGCGAAAGTTGTAGCTCTCTGTGTTAGCTACACACAGAACTTTAAAACCCATCAATCCGAGCTTCTTAACTTGAGTTATGACCAAAATATTGAACAGCTGTCAAGAGATGCCGACCTGCACTTCTACCTCTTCTCACCTAAGCTTCCATTGAAGCTTCTTGCACACAAGCCTTCAGCATGCTCTGATACCAATGAAGGGCTTTGGTGTGCAGAACAAGAGGAGGAAGGAGGAGATGGAGGGAGAGAGAAGAGAGAAGAGACGTGCACACATGCATGGGAGCCTTGAAACCCACATAATGATCTCTCTTGAGGCAATACTCTATATATGATGTATATATATGAATATGGGGGTAAGGTCACATGACCCTTACATCCCCAACAAACAATGTAAAAGAACTACTATCAATAGTAGTCATAATGATCATATCGACTCCCATATCAAGATAAGAGGAGTTGTTGGTGCATGTGACAGTATTCCCCATAGGGGCATGCTCAAGTGAAGTGAAGAAACTCCACTACAAGGTAATATGTTTGGTTGCCCCACTATCAAAGTACCAAACATCTGAGTCTACTCCAGACATACGCTGTTCATGAGAAGATGGGTCATAACTACAAATAATGGTAAATGCCCATTCTTCATTTTGCACAAGATTAGCAGACTCTGTTTTGGGTGTAGAGGCCTTTGCAACAACCATTCAACCTCTTTCTTCTTTGCCTCTTTTGCAGCTAGTTTTGGAAGCCTCTTTATAACATGATCATTTCCTTTACAGTATTTGCAAAAAGAATTTGATTTTCTATTTTCTTCTTCTCTCTGTCATCTTTATTTGATTGTGCAAAATTAGCAAATTTCTGCTTACTAGTAGATGAGCTTCATTTACCTTTGCCCTTCTGACTAGCCAAGAAAGCTTGATCTGCAACATGCATAATGGACTTGTTTTGCCTAGGCTGATCTTCTTGTGGTAGAACAAAGACTAAATCCTTGAATGTTAGGGCATTTGGATTGCCTTTCATCATCAATCAAAGAGTAGAAGCAAAACTCTGATATGAATTGGAAGACCATTCAAAACAATCTGCATAAGTGAACTGTTAAGCAAGATTTCATCAGTAGAAATCAATTGCTCCATCAAATGTTTGATCTTTGTCAAAAACCTGTCCATGGAATCTCCTTCATTCATGTTCTCATTCTCCAACTATTTTTGGAGGTAAGCAACACAAGCCTCATTCCTTGCGTGGCATAAAGTGGTAAGTGTATCCCAAGCATTCTTTGCTATTCTACAAGAGTGAATGTAAGGAATAATGGCATGTTTGATAAGCAAGGCTATCAATGCATGTGCTTGAACATCTCTGCCATCCCAACAACGTTTCTTTGCAGGAGGTGCAATAGGAACCGCAACACGAACAAGAACCTGAAGAATATCACCATCTTCAATGCTATCTGTATCATGGTCAATAACTGTATTTGGAAGTGTAATATGACATTTTTCAGCACCATGCACAATATTCCATAGTCCTTTTGCAACCAATACATGACACATCATATAAGACCATAATGGGTAATTGGTACCATCCAACTTATCCTCAACAACCAACATACAAAATACATCACTACTTTTGGCCATGGCTAATGTATAAAATACCCTGATACAAAAAAACAACTATCTCTCAAAAAGTTGAATAGAACTACCCTATCAAGTTCTTCTAAACCTGTTGCAGACTTTGAGGTGCTTATACTGGCGAACTGAAACCTGTATATATCTTTGGCACAAAAAGACAAAATTGCTTGCACAGGTGCTATGATAATGCATTCGAAGGCCGAAACAAGCTCAGATCGCGGTTTGGACACTTACAAAGCGAAGCTCTTTTGAATTCCTAATCGCCTTGAGTAGGCTCACAAAATTTCATGCAATTCTAAAGTTGTGAATGGAGGGGTATTGATGATGCCCAGATGAAGCGTCAACCTGCTTTGATAGCAATAGTTGGAGTTTGAGGTCTATGGAAGCATGTGAACAACACAAGGAAGAAGAAGAAGCTTGGAGCACAACGCACAATACTAAATGTATTACCAAGAGAATATACAAAGATGATTAACATGTTAGGGTTATAGGCGTATATAGAAGCCAGGGGAAAAAGACTCCTAAGAAGGGAAAAAAGTGCCCCGACATTCCTAGTGTGCCCACACACATCACTAGAGAAATATATCAACACTTGCCTCCTTTTTCCTTTTCACTTATTTGTATAAAGCACTTGACTATGTGCTTCTTTACCTTTGGAGAGTCTCCCATGACTGCCTCTTTTTACAAAAGATGAAGGATAAGATCTTTTAAGGTAGGTAGAGGGTCTCTATATAGAGTGGTTGTGATTATGGGCTTCCATTTGTCTTCTCCTCTGATACCAATAAGGATGATTTGGAGAATTTCCTCCTCATCCACTTTGAAATTGATGATTGCAAGTTGTTCTCTTAACTCTTTCACTCTTAGAGTATAATCCAACATGGACTGGCCACTTGCTTTCTTTAGGGTATGGAGTTCATTCTTGAGAAGCATCTTCCGACTTCTAGTTGAAGTGGCATAGAAATTTGCAATAGCATCCCACACATCCTTGGCATGCTCAAACTTTGATATATGACCTATCATGGTTTTAGAGATTACCTGTGAAATGAGGAAGATAGCTCTCCTATTCTTTTCTTCCCACTCCTTCAAGGCCCTCAACTCTGCATTGGTTGTCTTGGTGTACTTTGGATCCACTTTAGGTGCTTCTGCTTCTCCACAAATAGTAGGCTAGAGTCTGTTGCTCATAAGATAGTTGGATACTATTGATAGTTATCTTTGTTCAACACTTCAACATTGTGTCCCAAATCTACCATATTGAGGTAGGTTTATATACCTTTGATGAAGCTTGTAGAGTCCACTTGAGCTTGAGTCCTTTGCACTTAGCTCCTTCCACTAATCCTTTATATCTCTCACTTACTTCTAGTACCAACTGTGATATTTTGATTCTTAAATTACAAAAAAAACATGTGTGGGCCCTTAGGTCCCTCTACTTCACCCTCTTCTACAATGAGTCAACCTATTTGTGCCATTTAACCAATCACCTTATGTTGTAAAATGAGCTTGCCACCATGTGAACCCTCTCTACACTAGAGGGAAATCCCATCCGCTCCTTATCTTTTATTTGATTGGCTAAAGGCCTATCACTTTTTGTATAAGTGAATGTGTAGCTCAGTGATGAGTAGCACCTCCTTTAATGTCAATCCGGGAAGACGTGAGGATGGTATGAAGACCTCGAGCAAGTGGCGGCACAAGTGCGTGAGTGAGAAGCACACAAGCATGCACACACATACACACACACGCGCACACAAGGCAAGACAAAGAGAGAGAATCAATGGAGTTCTTTAGATTACTTTCAAAAGCTCTTACAAGTTTGTTTCAATTACAATCTACCCTCAAAAATGAGCTCTCTAGCTCCTTTTATAGTTTTTGACTAGCTTTGGCCCTGTTCAAACCTAGTGTCCGGCCTAGTTAAAAATTAGGTTCCAAGGCTTATTTGAGGGCTCAAACGAGATCTAAAAAATATGAAAATTGGTACGATGGTACTTCTAATACTCCTCAAGCTCGAGGACTCCTCGGCTTGAACAAAATGGAGTTACTAAAAATGGATAATGGTATTTACAATGGTTTTTAGTGATGAAAATCACTATTTTTGTAGGGGATTCTTCTGAAAATTTGACATACACTTCTTGGAGCTCCCTACTTGCTCCCTTTCCTTGTGTGTCCACCTTTTGATGTGCTTCCATGCTTTGTCCTTGACTTTGAGCTTCAACACCCCCCCCCTCTCGAGTCTGTCGTCCCTGACAGACCCTTGTTGGAAGGGCTGTTCTATGTAGTGCTTTGAGAGGTGGTGTCCATTCGTTGTATGAGCGGGTTCCTTGGATTCCAGCAAGAATGTGTCATTGTGAGCTTTCAAAACTGCAAGTTGCTCAAAAGAGTTGTCAAGAGTGATTTGGAGCAACTACTGGCTTCAATTTGCTTCCGAGATATGGATGTTGTTCCCATGACGTCTGCTAACTCTTCCAAAGATGATGTTGAGAGCAGTCATGCCAACTACTCATAGCCCATAATGAATGATGGGTAAGTGTGTTCGTGCCTGGGTTGAAAAAAGTATGTGCCTTGTGCAAGGCCTGGTAATGTAGCCCTACGCATGCTTACTTGGAAAATGCATTGGAAGAAGTATGGTGCGAAAATTGCGGGTCTTGAGCTAAGTGCTCAAGGGTATGCTGACGAAGAGGTTTCCTAAACTATCATGGTTATGGTGTTTCCAGAGTAAAGATACTTACCATGGAGAAGGTTGATGGATGTTTGTCTCTTCGTGTTGTACACTCGGCCTTTGGGATGGAACATTGTTGATGAATGTCCATGTTGATTGTCCACTGATGAGATCTTTTGAGTGGTGGATCCTCTCTCCTCATATGCAGGAGTCTTCTCCTCCAGAACTACCTTTTGCAGATATCTCCTTGGATGCTCTGGTACATGAAGTAGTTAAGCATCACTCAAGTTGCGGACCTTCAAGCTCTTCATTCCAGATAAGGCAGCAATAATCTCACTGCTGGCCGAGACACACTTCTATCCAAATTGATAAATGCCTAGTAATCAACAGTTCCACCTTCAACTAAGCATGACTCATTCATGTTTCATAAGTCAAACCTGGGAACAGGCTCTCTCCCGCTTTTCTTTCTCCCCCTCTTTTTTTTTTTTTTTTTTTTTGAGGAAAAGGATATCACAAAACAAGAACACAAAAGTTAGTATCAATAGAAATATTTGACATATGTCACTGTGCTCTTGTGCGTGGGATTCTCAAGTGTGGCTATGCACGGCCGTGTAATGTGGCCCTATATTAATGCATACTTTGGAAATGCATGACCTGAATGGTGCAAAGGACAGGGTTGTGCAAGGAGCACATGGTTGTTGCTCGTTCGAGGCTTTTGATGTCATTTGTGGAGGTTGATGCCGATCTTGGTGGAGGTATCCATTGAGTCTCGAACTGATGTGATCCTCCTTATTGGAGTCCATTTTAGAACATCATTTGGCACTGTAGAGGTCACTTCAGGCGTCTTTCTCTTTGGATGCTTTCTGAACTGTGGTATCCAGTGTGGTTGACGTTTTGGATCGGTGGAGACTACTTGCACTTTTGGCTTCCAAACCCATATCCTTTTTGCATGTCTTCTTACTAATGTTGAAGAGCTGATTTGATCTTCCTTTGGTCTCTGTACGTGGTTCTTACCCTTTTCTCTTTTTGGCTTCTTTGTTGAAACCTTTTGCATGTGGGAGAACAAAGGTCGTTGTGGATGTAGGAGCTTCTTAGGTACCCACATCTGTATTTGCCCTTGTTGAGCTGCAGCTAACCTCTTAGGCACCCAAACTTGTTGGATACCTTGTGATTGAGCTTGTCTGAGCTGCTTCCTTCGTCTTCTGGCCTGGTTGGTTTGCATGGATGGAATTTGTGGGGGCAAGGTTGGTGGTTGCTCTCCTTTGCGTACCTAGATCTGCTTCATGCCCGGAACCACTTTTTTATCAAATGGTGTCTTTCTATTTGATGTAGCAGTTGTCGTGAAAGGTTGTGTTTGCTTGTGTGGTGGGCTCACAACAGTGGCTACTTGATTCTTTGAAGAGTAAGAAAGATCCACCCGCCTTCGAACCTGGTCTTCCACGATTGACTCCTTCTGCATCATAGAGCTTTTGACACATACAACATCTCCTTTCATATGATTAGTCTTGGAAGAACTAAGAGAGTGTGTGGTGCCATGATTTAGGAGCATGCAGTTCTCTAATTCTATTGTAATGCATTGTTCATGTACCCAAACTTGAAGAATTTGACCTCTAAGGTTTAAGTTAACTGCATGGTCATAGATCCAGTCTTGACCCAAGATAAGAGGTTCAGTGAGATCCTCATCTTGGCACACAAGTACTTTAACGGTCATTGCCTCACCATGAATGTAGAGGGGAAGTTCCACCTCGCCCATGCAAGGGGTCTCCACGCCACCCAATCCTATGAGATATGCTTCCACAGGATTGACATTTAACTGCAACTCTTGACAGTAAGACAACCTAACAGCACTAGTGGCTGCACCTGAGTCAATCAAGGCTCTTACGGTCCTTGCACTCTTTCCTTGTCCTATATCTATGGTTATGAAAGGACGTCTATCAATTATCCTATGCGAGCTTGTTCCTGCAACTTCACACATGGCCATAGGATATCCTGGATCTGCATAGTCATTCGCTCTAGGCTGATCTCTACCTTGCCTTCGTAACTTCATCCTTCTGATGCGTTCTAAAGCTTCTGCTTGAGCTTCTTCTCGAACTCGCTTTTCTTCTTCTTTGCGTTTCTTAGCAGTGTTGAGTCGGCTGAGCATTTCCTCCGTGAGGGGTTCCTGATACAACTTGACTCTACACCCGCTAATATAGTTAGGGAGAACATCACCCTCTAATGTGGCCAATTGTACTACTCCACTTGTAGAGATCCTATTGATGATCATAGGTCCGTAGCCTCTCTTTTCTAGCTTCCTCGCGTGTTGTTTTAGTGTATAGACTAAGACTAGATCTCCTGCTTTCAAGCCTTTATCCTTCACATGGGCATCGAAATATGCTTTCTGTCTCTTCTTGGCTGCATATATTCCTGCGGCGGCTCTCAGTCTTGTTTCTCCTAATCGTTCAAGGTCAAAGATCCTAGAGGAGAGCTCATGACCTGTCCATTCATACTCTTGTGCTACTCTCAATGTAGGGATCAAGAAGTCCAAGGGTAGCACAGCGTTTTGGTCAAATACCATCTGAAAGGGGGTGGCTTGGAGTACCGTTTTGTAGGCAACTCGATATGCCCAAATAGCATGGTGTAGCTGTTTGTCCCAATCAGAGCGTTTAGTGTTCACTAATTTCATCAGTACGTTGCATAAGATCTTATTAGTGCTCTCAGCTTGTCCATTAGCTTGAGGGTGATAGGGGGCAGACTTCTTGTGTATTACCAAGAATTCTTGGAGTAGATTTTCAATCACTTCGTTCAAGAAATGAGTGCCTCTATCACTTACAAGCTCTATAGGTAGCCCATATCTCGTGAATACATTCTCAAACAAGAATTTGGCAGTTGTTTGAGCATCATTCTTTGTCGTAGCCTTTACCTCTACCCACTTGGTGAGATAATCTGTCGCAACAATGATGTATTCCGCATGAGAACCCTTAGCTGGGGGATTAATAGGACCTACGAAGTCTATTCCCCACTTAGAGAATGCACGTCCACCCATCATAGGTTTCAGTGGCATCTCATCTTTGCGTATAGGATACTGAGTCCTCTGACATACATCACACCGTTTCACATAGGTATGTGCATCCATGTGAAGGGTAGGCCACCAGAAGCCCGCAAATAGAATTGCCTTGATCACCCGATCCGGTCCAAAATGTCCTCCTGCTACACCTTGGTGAGAAGTTTCTAAGATCTTAAGATATTCACTTTCATGGACACATAACCTCTTGTAACCATCCTTACCGCGTTTGTATAGATTATCACCAATGAGTGAGTAATCCAAGGCTTCTTGTTCTAAACTCCTTTTCCTAGCCAGAGTCATGTCTGGAGGGAATGTGTTTGTCCTCAGGAATGATACTAGTGGTTCGCTCCAATCTGGCACAATGGATACTTGATAAAGAGTGGCGTGTTCCACTGGTGGTTTAGTGCAACAGATTGGGCATTCCTTGCACAACTTTTGGACATCCGCTTCCATAGTTGGCCAATGCACTCCGAATCTCTTTAGAGTCTGTAAAGTTCGTTGCTTTGAATGGTGTTGCTCTAGTGCACCTACATGTGCTAGTTGCAACCACTTAGCGTACTCATCCTCTTCTACGCAACAAGCCAAGATCCCTTGATCTGTGTGCTTGTACATACTTCCGGCCATGATGTGATACTTTTGGGCTTTTACGATCTCTCTATTCCGTGTGTTTACCACTGGATGGTTGGGCCCGTACGTCAATACTGGCACCAATGGCTTAGCCCACTGCGGTATAACTTCCAAATTAAACAAGTAAGCATCAGGAAGGTCATCTGACACTCTTTGTGGGGCTTCTCCCGATGTGAGCCTAGAGAGATGATCAACTCTCATATGAGTCCTACCTTTCCTTACCACAACCTCAAAATCGTATTCCATTAACAAGAGAAACCATCTCACTAATCTTCCTGTATTGCATGGCTTGTTTACAAGATATAACAATGCCTGATGATCAGTAAAAAATTTAAACTTATTTGCAAGCAAATAGTGTCTAAATTTCTTAACTGCATACACCATGCCTAATCCTTCTCGCTCTGTGGTGGTGTAATTCCGTTCAGCCGCATTCAATTGTCTACTGGCATAGGCAATTGGAAGATCCATATTACCTTCACCAGTAGGTTGTGCGAGCACACATCCAATAGCATAATTGGATGCATCAACATGAACATGGAATGGCTTATTCCAATCTGGTGTGGTCAAGATTGGTGCTGAACACATTCTTCGTTTAAGCTCCTGGAAGGAATTCTCACATTCACCCGTCCACTCAAAGTTTGTCAGAAGTCCGTACATGGGCTTTGCAATGACAGCATACATGTGTATAAATCGTCGGTAATAACCACAGTGCCCCATGAAAGCTTGTACTTCCTTTACATTCTTTGGCCTAGGTAGCTCTGCTATGGCTCTCACTTTTTCTTCGTCAGTAGATATGCCATTCTTTGACACTATGTGTCCTAGAATCTTGCCTTGTCTGACCATAAAAACACACTTTTCTGGGTTCAGGCAGACTTGATATTCTCTGCATTTGTCAAAGATTTGCCTGAGTTCAGGAATATGGGTTTGTCTAATATTGGAATAAGCACAAAGATCATCAACATAGACTTCTAAACTCTTCCTCAGGAACTCCTTAAACACATGGCACATCAGCCTCTGGAAGGTAGCTGGTGCATTGGTAAGCCCAAATGGCATTACTCTAAAGGCAAAAATGCCCCATTCTGTGGCAAAGGCTGTCTTATGCTGATCCTCTGGAGCTATGGCTACTTGATTGTAGCCCGAAAACCCATCAAGGAAGCTGTACACTTCCTTGCCTGCCACTCTTTCTAAGAGATGTTCTGTGATGGGAAGCGGATAGCTATCTCGAATCGTGGCGGCATTAACCTTTTTCAAGTTAATGCACACACGCAGCTTGCCATTCTTCTTGGGCACCACTACGATGGGGGATACCCATTCAGTGTGCTCAATTTCATAGATAAATCCAGCTTCGACCAGCCTATCTATCTCTTCTTTGATCTTAGCAGCGTAATTATCATTATAGGTGTAGGGCTTTTGCTTAAAGGGTTTGGCATCTGAGGTCATGGGAATGGTGTGTGAGCATATGTCAGGGTCAACACCTTTCAAATCCTTGTAACTCCAAGCGAATACATCTCTGTATTCTCTTAGCAAGGCAATCAATTCGTACTCTTCTTCTTCTGTTAGGTCATGACCTATATACGTGCATCTCTCCTCTCCTTCTTCTATGGCCACAACTATTTTCTTGGTGGTTTCTTTGTTATCATAGGCCTCTCCTACTTGTGCCTCTCGTTTAGGCATTCTTATCATGACTCTCCTGTCGTCTATCTCATACTTCTTAAAATTTTCCGGGACCTCAAACAAAGATTCTTCCTCTTCTGGTGAGACTTCTCTCTTCTTTCGTTTCTTTCCTTCTTCCTTTGGGCTCACATGTGTTGCTAATCTTACATCATTTGTAATCTCTCCATGCCTCTGGGGTTGAAATTCTACTTCATGGAAGTATTCTTCGTCTGATGCAAATGGTGGGTCCATAATGATTGACTCGAGATCGGAGTCACTTGCATCCTCAAATGCCTCAGGGCTAGGTTCGCATTCTTCTAGAACTGCCTCTCCCATGATTGGCTCTATGGAGAAGACTGAAATGTCATAGCCATCCTCATCACAGTGAGGTGTCCATTGTTCTTCATTGATGGCTACGTCCATTGTTGCTAAAATTTCTGCCCAGCCATGGGGTTCGAATTCCTCATCTGGAAAAACTACAGGTGCATAGGCTGGGTCTTGAATGGGTCTATGGGTTTCTTTTGCACCTACCTCTCTGGCTTTCTCTCTCTTCTCTTCTTCTACTGCTACCTTGCACATCCATAAGTGAGTATCTTCATGCATCCATGTGGATCCAGACCCTATGGAATGCACCGATTCTGTATCATCTTTGGCTCTATGGATGGGATTCCACTAGATAGGAGGGACATCTCTATGAGAATAATCCTTGAGATTAACTTTGGTCGTAACACCTAAGTGCTGTAGGTACAAAGAATTGGTTCCCCAATCCTGTACCACTTGCAACTGTCGCATAAATGGTCTTCCCAAAATCATCTCATAGGCATGATTTTTGCTAAAGTCACATATAGCAAAGCTATGCTCAAACTCAACACCACAAGTGGTGAGAGTTATTCCTTCTAGCAATCCTAAGGGTTTCTCAATATGACCATCGGCCATCTGCAATTTCATCCTCGTTGGCCTGAGCGCTGGCTTGCCCCAACGCTTCCATAAGGAGGTGGTGGCAATTGCAACTCCTGCACCTGAGTCCAGAATTGCCTTGGTGGTGTACTCCTGGTAGGTGATGGGAAGATAGGTGTTCCCTTCTTCACCTTCACACATATCTCCTATCTTATCCAAGGGAATTTCTGGCACTGTCCTATGGGATCCTACCCGGGAATGAGGTTTTGCAACTTCAGTTACTCGACTGGCTACATATTTTCGCGCTTCTGGTCTATCCTTAGGTAGTTCTTCCAAAGTGGGATCGCGCTGCACCTTGGTGTTCTTTACTACCTCCATATTCTTTGATATGACTGAGTCATCGTTCCTTACCATGACTGCGGGTCCTCTCATACATGTGGACTTTGCTTCCCATGGGCCTGTGAAGTGAGGTAGCTCTTGTATGGAATTAGACTCAAAGTCCAATCTCTCGTGAGACTGAGTACTCTCATGTTCCCCATAAATAGATGGGATGTCTTGTGGGAATTGATCATGTGCCTCATCCACAAGTTCAAAAGGAGGGGCGACTTCACTTTCGTTATCCCATTTGTCTTCTTGAATGCATCGATTCATAGAAGAAGAAGTGTCAGGCTCCATAGAATTAGGCACATAAGCAACTTGGGAAGGAGGGTTTATTCTATTGTTGGCTCTTTCCTCGCTCTCATAGATGTTTGGAGCACAAGCTTCCTGGGGAGGATTACCTTTTCTATTACTTTTCCGAACAGGCTCATACGCTCCCTAAGAAGGACTGTAGGCAACCTGAGGAGGTACGTAAGCTTTCGCGGGAGGCTCATCTGCCTTTTGGGGGGGAAGATAAGCTTCTTGAGGAGGCGCGTGGGCTTCCTGAAGAGGCTGGCTTATCCGTTCTCTTGCCCTATCCTTTCTTTGAGGGGCAGGTTCCTTCTCGGATTGTGCAATCAGCTTCTCTATTCTTTCCAGCAGTCCATCAAAGTGTAACTGCGTCTTAGCTGAACTAGAAATGTTAAATAGGCGGCTGGCCTCAAACATGGTCTGAGCCAATTCCACCATTTTGGCACAAATCTTAGTTCGTTCAAGCTCTAGCTCGGCTCTAGGGTAGCATTTTTCATGATCGGTTATGGTTGGCCCTTCTTGGATTCTAGCCTGATATGCTTTCAGCATCATATTTAGGTCTTCAAGAGTGGGGTCAACTAGGACTGATCCCACTCTAGGGGGTGGTGGGATTTGATGAGGCGGTGGGGAAGGTGGTGAGTTGGATGGAGTTGGGAGTGGTGGAGGCGGGGTAATGTGAGAGGGAGTTGGAGCTGTGAGTTCAGTTATCCTTGCTTTGGTTTCTCTTATGCTTTCCTCAAGCTCACTCATCTTTTTAGCCCATTGTCTTTTCATTCTTTCTCGACTATCTTTCCACGCTCTAGTCCTTTTCTTTGTCACGCTCTCGGTTTCACTAGCCTCTGGGCCCTTTTCCTGGCTTGCCTCTTGGTTTTGCTGCAATGCCTGAGCTCGAGTAACCACCTGCACTGGTGCAGTGGAAGTGACACTTCCTGAGGCATCCACAACCAACCCAATCACATTGATAGGAGTGATTTTTGGCATATTATTGGGGTTCTTTGGGCAATCTCGTAAAAGATGCTCTTTTCCACAATCTTGGCAAAAGCCCTGGATCGTCACGGACTGATTTTGTGTAGGTGGAGGTAGGGGACAATCACGAATGAAGTGATCTCCCTGACATCGGTAGCATGGTCCTCTAGGAAAGGGTGGTCGTACCTGCCTAGGTTGAGGCCTAGGGTTGGGGTTTGCATACATGACGTTCGTGTAATCCGACTCCCAACTAGGTTCACTTGGTTCTTCACTATAGTAGGACTCACCATGTTCTGGAGACTGCATGTAGTAAGCCTGGGGACTATCGACATGTGTGGAATCAAAACTATGGTCACTCGGGTCACTTTCTGAGATCAATGGGGTTACTGGTACTATGGCCCTATTCAGGTTTTCTTCTGCAACAGCATACTTTACTGGAATCACGTTAGCGGGGTTTGGAGGCTGTTGAGCTAGCACCGGTTGGGGTCTCTGTTGGGCCTAATATGGTTGCTGATAGGTTTGTTGGGGTCTAGCATATTGTGGTGGTGGATTTTGGTTCTGGTATCGGCCTTGTTGGTAGGGCTGCGGATAGGGTTGCCTAACTGCCTGCTTGTTGTATGGGCAATCTTGTGCGGTGTGATTGGTGTATCTCCGTTCTATGGTGCAGTATTGGCTACTAGGATTTACTTGAGGCTGAGCCATAATAGGGCAGACATTCGCCATATGGTCACCACCGCATGTATAGCACCTTTTCACAGGAGCAAACCTTGGGATTTGTTTGCTAGAGACGCCTAGTTTTTGTGCCACTTTCTCTGCGAGTTCCTCAATCGACGTGGATTGCGTGGAAGAGTGACTAGAAACACTATCCGAATCTTTGTAGATTTTGGAAAGCTCTAGCTCTTCCCCTAGGTTATCTTCAATGTCAATGCACATGCGTTCACACTCTTCTATAGTCCTAGGGTCCTTCAGATACACATAGGATCTCAATTTCGTACTCAGCAATCCATCAAGGAATAAGGCTACTTGTTTAGCAGATGTGGGTAGCTCCGAAATAGGGCACCTTTCAAGATATTGTCTAAATCTTCTTCCGGCCAATCTGACAGTCTCTTGGGGGGTCTGTTTGAAGCTGTGAATCAATGAGGAGGTATTGTGTCTTATGCCGCTCTTAGAGAACTCTACAATGAATGCCTCTAGGAGTTGGTCTATGCTCCTGAACTGACGCTCATCTAATGGCTGAAACCATGTAAGTGCTGTGTTCCTAAGGGTTAGACCGAAGGCATTGTACTGCGTGAACAGATCTTCCACTTGTTCAGCTCTCAAGACTTGCTTGAACTCCGCCACATGATCATAGGGATCTCCTGTGCCGTCAAAGTAATTCTTCATGGACTTAACTAGCTGGGTGGGTCTCAAAGTTCTTGTGTGCTCTCTAGGCCTCGGCAGAGGGAATCCATCTACATTTCTTTGGTTCCTGTGAGCTCTAAGCATCTCAGGTTCTACCCTATTCGTCTCCGTTCTCGTTCTGTCTCTGCCCACTGGGTTGGCAAAACTTACTTCTGGTCTATCCCTACTTCTGTCTCTTTGCATACCATGAGCTTGAGATGTTCCAGCCCCAGGGTGACCATAGGACACATTTGATCTTGGTTGGGGGAAAATAAATTCACCCTTCCAAGTGTAGGCATGCCTATCATTTTCTGTCACCACAAAGATCCGTTCCGAAGTGTGATCTAAGTAGGTCACTCTACCTGGGCTATCCGGATCCTTAAACTCATAGATCATGATATTTCCTATATCAGTTGGCTGATTAGATTTATACCTCCAAAAGGCTTCATCAGTTTCCCGATTGAGGAGCAACTCTATGCTCTTGTTGTCTTGGGGGACCCACTCAGGCGTGAGAATCCTAGTGAGAACTGATTTACCTCGAGGGGTTCTAGGTTCCGCACCCATGTTCCCTTGTTCCAGGTCACCTAAGTCCGCTTCTGAGATTACATTCCCAAAGTCATCTGTCCTATCCGGGTGACTAGTGACTACATATATAGTTCCTTCTTTGTCCAGGTATGCACCATTTTCAAACTTGACTGCTGGGTGTTCTAGTCCAATGGATTGATCAGGATTCTTAATCTGTATCACAGATCTTCCTAAGCCATCCTCATAGATGCTGACACCTAATCGGTTGGTCCTAAGGTACTCCAACTGTGTTTTGTAAGGGCCTTCCACCCTGTACAAGTAAGGCACTCTTGAACTTCCCGTAGGTCTGTCCATGCCTTGAGACATCTCTGACTCACTGGTCTCAGAGCTAGGGTAGTTCGAGTGGTGGCTCAACTGCTGGGCCCAGGACCTAGCAGTGTGGTTGACACTAGCCTCTGAAGATCTAAGGCTTTGTCTCTCCCTTGCTAAATGTCGTCCTGATCTAAGGTTCATATGCCTAACTAAGGAGCCCAATTCTTGGCCCAGAGTACAACCTCGTTGCCGATCAATTGGTATCAGTCACTTGATTCTTTTTAGTTATTTATCGTGTTTAAGGTCTTGTCTGATATTACGTCGTCAGGAATACTTGAATGTTCTTCGTGCTCTCAGGTTGATCGTTCCACGTTAGGTTCTTTTCCTTTATGTTATCAACAGTACAGAGATTAAGTTTTTATCTTGAACTTGAGTTTTTAGGTAGTCTTCAACTTGATAACTGCCTATCGTCGCTCTGACTTACTCCTACCTCTCGTCGTTCTAGCCTAAGCTATGAATTGACAGAGGGGGTTAAAAGTGTCCAACCTTTTGTTTCCTGCTCGGTTGCCCTTGAGTGCCCAGGAAATGTGTTCCCAAGCTCGCACTTACACTTGCTTAGAACGCCTCTCGATGCTCTGTAAGAGTTTCAAAGTTAGCTTTGAAATTTAAATTCCAAAGACAGAACCAATTATTTTCATTCATGTAGCACAAACATAAACTTGCATAGTGATTTTCAAGAAAACAATCCTAAGGACCCCTGACTTTGATCCCCCTGGGTATGGTCAACTTCAAAATACCCTATCTAAAAATCAATGCATTATCTTTATAAAAAACAGTTGAGGGCGTGTAGTATATGCTACGAGCTTTCCAACAAGCCCTAGAGCTCAAAAAATGGATCTCGTATGAAAAAGTTGTGACCGTTCAGGGTTCTAGGGTTACGACAGGGTTCAAACAAGATCACTGTGCAACAGGTTTTCCCCAAGTTGTTTTCCTAAGGCTTCCCCATGTGCTCAAGAGCATAATATTTGTGCCCAAAATTAGCCCAACTTTTCAATTAACAAACCCTAAAAAATTTGGCTAAAATTGGCTGTCAATCGCGATGGATAGGGCTGTCAATCGTGATGGACACTCAGTCAATCGCGATGGACAGAGAGTTCAGTCAATCGCGATGGACACCCAATTCAATCAATCGCGATGGACACCCAGTCAATCGCGATGGACAGAGAGTTCAGTCAATCGTGATGGACACCCAATTCAATCAATCGCGATGGACACTCAGTCAATCGCGATGGACAGAGGGTTCAGTCGATCGCGATGGACAGAGGTTCAGTCAATCGCGATGGACAGGCAGTCGGTCGCGATGGACAGGCAGTCGGTCGCGATGGACTGGCAGTCAATCGCGATGGACAGAGCTGTCAATCGCGATGGACAGGGCTGTCAATCGCGATGGACTGAAATTTTGCAAGATTTTCAAAAATTTTGGTGGAAAGGTGGTGTGCAGGGTCTCTAGTCCACTGTGGTGCACTCAGATTTACCAACAAGTGAAAATTTCTGTCAATCGCGATGGACAGAAGGCGGCGACTGCGAGACAGTTTCGTCGAGTTCCGTATCTGCGCAGGAAGCTGAGGATGGTGATGTGACCTGTACCTGCAAGATAGCACAAGAAACATGCAAAAACAGCACATGCAATTTTGCTCTCTCGCTCTCTCTCACAAGTGAAATGAGGGAAATGAGGTGGAGATGGGGATATAGTAAAAAAACTGAAATTTTCGCGATGATGAAAATGGAGGTGGAAGATGGTGAAGATGATGATGGTGATGATGGTGGTGAAGTAAGAAAGAGGGAAAATAGGAAAAGTAGAAAATTTACTTACAACTCCAACGCGTCAACTCTACGTCTTACCATCACACGCTCGTCCTCAAAGCTCGATCCCCGGCAACGGCGCCAAAATTTGGTGTAGCTCAGTGATGAGTAGCACCTCCTTTAATGTCAATCCGGGAAGACGTGAGGATGGTATGAAGACCTCGAGCAAGTGGCGGCACAAGTGCGTGAGTGAGAAGCACACAAGCATGCACACACATACACACACACGCGCACACAAGGCAAGACAAAGAGAGAGAATCAATGGAGTTCTTTAGATTACTTTCAAAAGCTCTTACAAGTTTGTTTCAATTACAATCTACCCTCAAAAATGAGCTCTCTAGCTCCTTTTATAGTTTTTGACTAGCTTTGGCCCTGTTCAGACCTAGTGTCCGGCCTAGTTAAAAATTAGGTTCCAGGGCTTATTTGAGGGCTCAAACGAGATCTAAAAAATATGAAAATTGGTACGATGGTACTTCTAATACTCCTCAAGCTCGAGGACTCCTCGGCTTGAACAAAATGGAGTTACTAAAAACGGATAATGGTATTTACAATGGTTTTTAGTGATGAAAATCACTATTTTTGTAGGGGATTCTTCTGAAAATTTGACATACACTTCTTGGAGCTCCCTACTTGCTCCCTTTCCTTGTGTGTCCACCTTTTGATGTGCTTCCATGCTTTGTCCTTGACTTTGAGCTTCAACAGAATGCTATCAATCGTGTAATGATAGGACACATTTTCATTTACGTATTTGTGCTCAATAAAATCTCCGCATTGCAAGTCAAAGGTTGAAGTTCAAATGCACTACCTCAATAAAAAAGATTGAGTAAAATGAGCAAATGAGCGTCACAAAAAGGAAGTTGACGTACTTAGAGTCTTTATCTTTTGTTTTTTGCAATACTCTCCATAATTTAGGCTGAGAGAAAATGAAAAGATTTTAAACCACTCTCTATATGAATTTCGTTGAGCTATTGGTGTAATGTGAATCAAGGTTGCTAATGTGAATCAAGGTTGAGCCTTCACGTGTATTATAATTTTTTGTTACAATCAATTCCACTTAGAATGCATGTCTAGGTAACCAAAAACTTTAGTTTCCCAAAAAATTAGACACTGCCCTCATTTTTGAGTGGTAAGACCTTTCCTTCATAATAAATATACCAAGTAAAAGCTTGTTGTAAGGAGTTAGACACTGCCAGAGCGAGCCACTCTTGGTAAGATCTCTCTTATAAATAAAGAGTGAAAATAAAGGAGTTGATAAGTTCAAAGCGATAGCATTTCATACTTGGCAAACAAAACTTCGAGGGTATTTAATGAAAAAAAGCTTGTGGAATGTTGTAAAGCATTTATCCACAAATGAAACCATTTTAACTAGGGCTCAAAATGCTCAATATGCAACTAAAGATGAACAAGCCTTAGGCATTATTCTCACCTCATTAGATGATGAATACATACATCACATAGATGAAGCCCAATCATCCAATGAAGCTTGGTGCACACTTGAGTGATTATTTCCTGCTCTACACGTGCCAATGTCGCTTCAGAGTACCTTTGTAGACACCCTTAGCTTCCCTGATATGCATTTGGATCCATAATGTACCTTGGAGTATCACCCTCAAATAGTTATGTCAAAACAGACTACTACCAGGATTGAAGACTTCCAAAAAACTTGCTATTTTGGGACTTGGTTTTGCTCAAGAATTCACTCAGTGCTCACTCACTATTTGCAATTGACCCAAGAGCTTTTAGAAATAGCCAATTAGAGTCCTAATCTTGTTATAGGAAGTTATTTCACTAATTTAAGATGAGTATATGATGAGAAATCACATTAAGAAGTTAGGGGTGTAATCTCGACTTTGTAGGAAGATGACAATGAGTAGACATAGGTGGCTTGCAGAGAACTTATCTCACAAAGTACTGAGTCAAATGAAATGAAAATTGATAGCTGAGAACTAGAAGATCTAAGCTACATATATCAAGTTGAATCTCATCAATTGGATAAGTATTGCAGAAAAATCTTCAAAAAAAATTCACTAAAATGAGCACTTAGCAACAGACAGTAGTAGATACCAAATGACTTGCATAAATTGAATCAAATGTATAATATTAAGGATGTATGATACCAGGGAGATGATGTAGGCGTACTCATACATGTGTGGGCTTAGTGTACCCACAAGATTGAAGCTCAATGTGGCCTTCTTCTTACTCTACTACCCACGACTAAAAGTCAGGCTCTTTTATAGATGTATCTTCAATTTTGATTTTGAATCTGCTACCTAAAAGTGATCCTACCTTTTAGGATTCTAATTGATTTGATTCCAACCACTTAGTTAGTATGAAGTACAACTCGTAAGTTCACGAGATTTTCTCAAACTTTTTCCTTTTACATTTATCTTGAGTTAAACTCATGGATTTTACAAGAGGTGCTCACATATGACTTATGGATAGGCACACCCAGGTTGTGAAGTAAACCATTGATATTTGGTAGCATCAAGGGTTGCCAAATGTACCAACAGCTCCCCCTTAAGCCTAAGATGCTTGAGTCTTCATTCCATAGGTATCTCTTGCAACCCAATCATTGATTGTAACCTGTTGAGTTTGCTTCCATCAAGTGATTTGGTTGTCATGTCTGCACATTGCATTTGTGTAGATACATAAGACAATTGTATCTCTTTGCTTGCAATCTTTTCTCTTACAAAGTGATAATGGACTTCTATATGCTTAGTCCTAGCATGAAAGATAGGATTAGTAGCTAAATGCAACGAACTCATATTGTCTCCAAATATATATGGAGTGCCAAAATCCAGACCTAAATCTATATATAGAGTCTTGATCCACATTGCTTCCTAAGTTGCATTTGCCAATCCTCTATATTCAGCTTCAGTTGAGGATAATGTTATAATAGGTTGTTTCTTGGAAGATCAAGAAATGAGCTTTGTACCTGCAAAAGATAGATATCTGGATGTACTCCTATCATCTTTTGATCCTATCCAATCTGAATTAGTGAAAAGCTTTACACTTAAATTAGATGTGTAAGGGTAATATAACCCCTCATTGATTGTTCCCTTTAGATACTTTAATATCCTTTTGGCTACATCCATGTGAGGTTTCCTAGGAGTGTGCATGAATTGGCTAAGCACACTTACTCCATAGCAGATATCAACCCTAGTTAGGGTGGCATAGTTCAAGCTTCCAACTAGACTTTGGTAGCTTGTAATGTCTTCAATTGGTTCTCCTTCATGAGCACTTAACTTGTGACTGACCTCCATGGGAGTACTTGCAACCTTGGTGTCTTGCATTTTGAACTTTGCAATCATATCTTTAATGTATTTCCTTTGTGTAAGGAACATCCCTTGATCTATATAGACAACTTCTAATCCAAGAAAGTAAGTGAGCAATCCAAGGTCACTTATCTTGAATTCTTCCTTCATTTGGGCTTTGGTCTTCTTGATTCCATCTGCATCATTACCTGTAAGAATGATATCAACTACATACACACATAGATATATAACTTGAGAGTTATTCTTCTTAATGAAGAGTGAAGAATCAGCCTTGCTCAATTTGAATCCTTTGTCCTTCAAGAATGTAACAAGTCTATGGTTCCAAGCTCTCGGAGCTTGCTTGAGACCATAGAGAGCTTTCCTGAGTTTGCACACATATTCAGGATGTGGTTTATCAAAAAATCCAGGAGATTGTGTCATATACACCTCCTCTAAAATCCAACCATTTAAGAATGCATTTTTTACATCCAATTGATAAATGTTCCAATTCCTTGAAGCAGCTATACTCATGAGAATTCTGATTGTTGGCATCTTTGCCATAGGAGAGAAGGTCTCCTCATAATCAATTCCTTGGGTCTGAGCAAACCCTTTAGCCACAAGCCTTGCTTTGTACCTATTTATTGAACCATCAGAATTCCTTTTTACCTTATAAATCCACCTAGATCCAATGATCTTCATGGATTGTTTCTTGGGAACTAGGTCCCAAGTCCGATTCTCTTGGTGTGCTTGTATTTCTTCTTCCATTGCTTCTTTCCACTCTGATTTCTTGTTTGCTTCTTGAAAGGTTGATGGCTCCTCTGAGTTAATATCCTGAGCAATATATGTTGAGTGTTTAGTGACCAGAGAAGTGTCAAATCCATACCTTTCTGGCTTCTTCTTTTCCCTAGTTGATCTCTTTATTGTTTGTTGAGAGGATTCTGCAATATCCCTCAAATCTTGTATCTTCTCTTTACCTTTGTTGTTCCATACCTTGAATTCCTTCTTGGTGTCTTTTGATCATCATCAGAGTCACTTGAATCTTCATGTTGTTGATCATTTACCTTTTGAAGCATTGGAAAGTCCTCCTCTAGGTCATAAGGTAGCTTGAATTTTTTGCAATCATCTTCAAACCACGAGTTTTTTTCATCAAAGACAACATCTCTACTAACAATAAAGCCTTTAGTACTTGGATTATACAACCTGTAACCTTTTTTATTTAGATCATATCCTATAAACACACATTTCTCTACCTTAGGATCCATTTTACCTCTGATTTTTGATGGAACATGTGCATAAGCTATGCACCCAAATATTCTACAATGATCTAGGCTAGGTCTCCTTCGATTCCAAGCTTCATATGGTGTCATCCCATCCAATGCTTCAGATGGGAGTCTGTTGATGAGATAAGTGGTTGTGGACACAACCTCTGCCCATAGATAGTTGGGTAATTTTTTCTCATTAATCATAGACCTTGCTGCCTCCACAATGGTCCTATTCCTCCTTTAGCACCATTTTGTTCACAAGTATACCTGGTAGCGATCTCTCTTTTGATGCCTCTATCTTGGAGATATGCATCAGACTCATGGGAGAAGTATTCTCCCCCTCCATCTGACATTAGCCTTTTCAAGGTTTTCCCTGTTTGGTTTTCAACAAGAGTAAGATATTTTTTGAAACAATTGAACACTTCATCCTTGTGCTTCATAAAATAAAGTATAGTCCATCTGCTACAATCATCAATGAATGATACATAGTACCTGGATCCTAAAATTGAAGGGTCTTTGCTAGGTCCCCAAACATCTATGTGGACTAGCTCCAATAGATCACCATGGATGTAACCTTTCTTCATAAAGGGTTGTCTATGAGACTTCCTAAATTAACATGCACTGCACTTATATATCATGTGTTGCTTGGATATGTTTGGCAACCCAACCACACTCTAATCATTGCATATTTGCTTCAAACTCCTTTCACCTATGTGAACTAATTTTTTAGGCCACATTTCTAATTCTGATAAAGTTTGTCCTCCATAATTGAAAAGTGCTATATTTCTGGTATCTTGTAGCTCAAATGTAAAGAGCCTACTTGTCTTTTCTCCTTTTGCAACCCTCTTGAAACCTTTTTGAGGATCTTCAACAAATGCTCCGTTTCTTGTGAACCTTACCTACAAACCCTTTTTTACAATTTGTCCAACACTTATCAAGTTCTTGGTTATGGTATGTATATACAGGACCTTGCTGAGTAGACTCATATTTCCATCTAGAGTCTTCACATTTCCAATCTTTTCAACTGAGTGCCTTGTGTCATCTCGTGTCTGTACCTCATGCTTGTTCCTTAGATCCTCCAAGTCAGATAATAATGCTAAATTTCCTGCTACATGATTTGAACAACCACAATCTACATAGAACACATGCTCATCTGCTTTACCTTGCCTCATGGTCATGTTTATCAATAAAATTGAGTCCTCTTGTGTCAGCTCTTCAGTGTAATTGTTGTAGTCTCTTCTTCCTCTATAACCTCCTTGGTTATTCTAGTTGTTGTAGTTCTTGAAATTGTTTGATCTTCCTCTTCCATAACTTCCTCTATTGAAGCCTCTTCCTCTCTGATTTCTAGGGTTCCTGAAACAATTCTCAATTGTATGGTTAGTTAATCCACATATGGCACATGGAGAGGTGCTTTGGAATCTCCCCCTGCCTTGTCTACCTTCTCTGCCTCTTCCTTTTATACCTCTACCTCTTCCTACAAAGTTAGCTTGGGAGGTACTAGCTTCATCATAAGATTTCTTGCCTTTACCTTTACTATCCTTACTCTTTGTTCTTATCAGTGTATAGGGTAGAGGAGTGATTACCTTTTGATTTGTCATTGTTCTTTACAAGCTTGGCTTCATGAGTGAATAGTTTCTCCATTAGAGTATTGAAGTCAGGTACCTACATGTCCATGCATAGATCCATTGCTGTGGTGAAAGCTTCCCATTTATCATCTGCCTTGATTCCATTGATCACTTGTCCCACAATTCGATCCTCTTCAATGAATTCTCCAATGCTTCCAAGTTGATCAACTAGGTCCTTCATTTTAGTGACATAATCACTCACATTCTGCTTGGGCATCTTTTTGAGTTTTGTGAACTCCATCCATAGTTGGTTCTTTCTTGCTCTAGTGCTTGAAGAAAATAATGCTTCAAGTGCATTCCAGGTTTCTTGTGATGTCTTATAGTTCCTAATGTGTGGAAGAAAGAAATCAAAAACTCAATTGAGAAGATATGACCTGGCCAAAGCATCCTTTGAGCACCATGTTGATAACCTTTCCTGTTCTTCTTGAGTTGGTTGGCCTTTACTTCTGAGTATTGGCATTAACTCATCTCTAGATATGTAACCATAGAGATTTCTACCTTGTAGATATGCTTCCATTCTAATAGACCAAGCAGAGTAATTACCTAGATCCAATTTGTCAATTGATGATGGGAATCCATCTCCCATGTTGAGTTGATGATAGCTCTGATACCTCTATGAGGAGATGGTTGGATACACTCCAGAAATGAGGTCATATTGCACACGTCCTACTCTACACCTGCCAATGTAGCTTCAGCGTACCTTAATGGACACCTTTAGCTTCCCAAATATGCATTTGGATCCATAATGTAGCTTGGAGTATCACCCTCAAATATTTATGTCAAAACAGACTACTTCCAAGATTGAAGACTTCCAAAAAACTTGTTATTTTGGGACTTGGTTCTGCTCAGTAATTCACTCAATGCTCACTCACTATTTGCAATTGACCCAAGAGCTTTTAGAAGTAGCTAATTAGATTCCTAATCTTGCTATAGAAAGTTTTTTCAATAATTTAGGATGAGTAATCCTTCTTCTTGCTCTAATACCTGTGACTAAAAGTCACACTCTTTTATAGATGTATCTTCAATTTGAATTTGAATCTGCTACCTAAAAGTGATCCTACCTTTTAGGATTCTAATTGATTTGATTCTAACCACTTAGTTGGTATGAAGTACGACTTGTAAAGTCACAAGATTCTCTCAAACTTTTTCCTTTTACATTTATCTCGAGTTAAACTGATGGATTTTACAAGAGGTGTTCACATATGACTTATGGATAGTCACACAAGTAAAGGAACAAAATCTTTGAACCATGAAAATATTGCAAAAAGACAAATCATCCTTCATCAAGGTGCTTCTTCAAAAGCAAACATGAAGAACAAGGAGAACGCAACAACACCAAGGATAAGAAAGGTAAAGCTCATATTGTAGAAGAAATGGAACAAGATGAAATCAACTCTATCATCTATGATAGTGATGTGTTGTAAAACCCCTTCTAAAACTCAATTTGTAAGAGGCCCTATGTCTATAAAGACCCATAAAATCCTTAAAAGCTCCTAGTGGTCCTAAAACCAACCTAAAACTCTATGCTAGATGGTACCATATGCCACTAGAACTAAAAACCCACTTAGGATGCCTAAAACCTAAATCCCTAAAACATCAAAATCAAGCTCAAAGGGGGGATTGTTGTAAAATGAGCTTGCCACCATGTGAACCCTCTCTACACAAGAGGGAAATCCCATCCTCTCCTTATGTTTTATTTGATTGGCTAAAGGCCTATCACTTTTTGTATAAATGAATGCTATCAATTGTGTAATGATAAAGCACATTTTCATTTACGTATATGTGCATACGAGGACCATTTCTCTTAGTATCTTATCTTCTCTCTATGGTGTGAGGAATAGTTGCACCAATCTCGACCATCATAGCTATCAGAGTTCGCATGTCCAGCACCTTATATCCAATTTACCTAAGGTTTTGTCCACACATAGTAGATATAAAGAGCCTCAATTCGAGCTATCCAACACCCAAAATGGATTGGCTTATGTCAAGCAACCAATCTATACAAAATAGACTATGTAGATCACTAGGTTAAGGTACGATTAGGGTTTCACTAAAATTCTAATTTATCTACAATAGAGAAGAATTAGATAAAGATATTTCATAAAAATATACAAAGATATAAAAGCTTTAAAATTCAAGAAATATCACTTCAATTGGATATGTACATAGAGAGAAATATGCGATAGAAGTAGGTAGTGTCTGCCAAAGACTCTTCGTACAAGGGGTATGAGCTTTGTAGCTCTTGTTTGGTGCTTCTCTCTACTTGGAGAGCTTTGGGTGTTCTTTGCTATTACTTCAATAATTCTCCCCTTCACTCTTCTTGCATGATTCATCACCAACCTATCATCACCACGAGATTATGAGTGAATATACCTCCTTATGAATCTTCACCTACCCTTGTGTGTCTTTTGGTTCTTCATATGGCCTTTGCTTGTCTCTTGGCTCTTTGTATTTTCGTAATGGATAAGGATGCATATCTAGTCTGACTCTAAATTGTCCATTGAGTTTGGCAGTATCCTTTCCTTTTTCTAAGGTCTATAAGAATTTGGTTAGATCTCAACTAATTAAGAACTCATGCTCTTTTGAGAATGCCTCTAGGGCTCTCATGATTGAAACTAAGGTCTCTCTCTAGAATATGTAGAAGTTAGCATCAATAGTGATTCTTTGAAATCCTTTAGCTTCAAAGAACTTGTGGATCTTTTCATACCAGGCCTTGGGAGCTTGCTTAAGTCCAAAAAGTGGTTTGTGAAGTTTCTATACATGATATTCCTTAGCTTTGATATCGAAACCTTTAGGTTGTTCTACATATACCTCTTCTTGGAGATCACCATTTGGGAAAGCACTTTTGATGTCAAAATGGGCCATTTAAAGTGTGCACTTAATGCAAGAATGACTCTTATAGTTGTAAACCTTGCAGTACAGGCAAATGATTCCTCATGATCAATGTCGAGTTGTTGCTTATAACCCTTAGCTACAAGTATTGCTTTGTACTTTTCCAAGGTGGCATCTCATTATACTTAACTTTATATAGCCACAATAACTTGATGATTTGTAGGCTTTGGAATAAGTGCCCAAGTGTTGTTCTTTTTAGTTGTATCCATGTTTTTGTGCATAGCTTCTTCCCACTGAGGTTGATCTTGAGATTCTTTGAAATTGGAAAGCTCTAGAATCTATTGAAGTTGGTGCATAAGTGCATAATTAACATAGTGACTTTGTCCACATTATTGCTTTTCAATGAGCCTTTGACATGTCCTAGGTTGGTGAGAAGTAATTACTTCTAAGTTTTGCTTAGAAATAATTGTGTCCCCCTTTGAAGTGTAGATTGCTGGACTCCAACTTGAACTTGGATCTTTGGTTGAGTACTTTGAAGCTTAATAAAAGATAACATCTTTTGAAATGGTGATGGAGTGGTTCTCAAGATCATACATTTTTTATGCCTTAGATTGTTCACTATAGCGAATGAATAGATGTTGCTTGGACTTAGATTGTAACTTATGTTGATCTTCCTTGACACATGTACAAAAGATTCACTTCCAAATACTTGAAAATAGTTGACATTGGGCTTGCATCCATAGTAGGATTCAAATGAAGTCTTGTTGTGTAATGCACTTGTGCAGCCTCTATTGATGATGTGGACTACAATGTGTACAACTTCATCCTAAAACTTGAATGGTAAAGGTTAGTTGTGAAGCATAGTGCATGCCATTTCCATGAAACTTCTAATCTTTCTTTCAGCTACTCCATTTTGGGATGGACTATGAGGTTGAGTAACTTGCCTATTGATCCCATTTTGTTTCAAGAAGTTGTCAAAGTCATGGCTAATGAATTCACCAACTCCATCTAATCTAATGGTCATGAATGAACTTGATGCCTTGTTCTTAACTCGATAGATCCATATTCTAAACTTAGAAAATGTATGTGCCTTAGACTTGAGAAAATAGATCCATATGTATCCTGTGTGATCATCTTATGAGAAATCCCTTAACCAATTGAGATGTTGAGATCTTGGTTAAGTAAGATGTGTGTCCATATCTATGGTGCCACAAGCTAGAAATTGACTCCCTAGTAAGAAAGAATGAAAGCTTGTACAAGCATGTGTCCTCAACTCCTTGGTCTATGATGTCCCTAGTTCTAGGATCAATCACCTTCATTGATATGTTGCCAAATAGAACTTATTTGTGATGATCGGTGATTGCCTTGATAGAGAGGAATTTCATACACAAGTTTGGTACAAAAAGTACATTTGATAAGACTTTGCATTCTCCTCAGTGATTTTTTATTTGTACTTTTCCCTTTCCTTCTATTCAAAGAGTCTTGTTATTCCTTAGATAAACTTCACCTATGTGGTCTTCTAACTCTTAAATGAAATCATGATCTTCACACATGTGAGAGATTGCACCACTATCAAATATCCACTCCTTCGAGGAGCTAGAAGTGACCAGGGCATTGGCCTCTGTGGAGATAAAGAGATCTTCACTTGAGCAATGAGACCGATGTTGAGAGGACTTAGATTGATTCTTGGAAGGAGGCTTTAGAGTTGTTCTTCTTTCTATACATAACTTCTTGATATGCCATGATTTATAACAATAGTTATAGGTAAACTTTTTGGATGAGTTGCTAAAGCCTTGTTTAGGAGCGTTACTAGAGTCATCAGATTTCTTGTCCTTGTTGAGGGGACCCTTAGCTTTCATGGTAGCTTCTTGCAATGTAGAAGATTTATCTCGCAAGTTGTGTAGGAGCAAAGGTCTCTACACTTCCTCCTAGGTTAACACTTGGTTGCAATTTTAAAGTGTTGTGAAAGGTTTCATTTGACCTAGGAAGCTTATTTAGAAGCCGAATAACCATATCCTTGCTTGAAACCTATCTTCCACACAATGCAAGCTTGCATTGGTAATCTTCAAAGGTGGTGATGAACTTGATGATGGGATCGTGGGGTCTAATGGTGAGGTTATGGAACTCTACTTCTAAGGTGTAAATTCTAGAAGAGTCATATCCTCATACAGATCTTGATGTATTTTCCAAGCCTCATAGGAAGTCTCGCAAGAGATAATGTGTCCTTTAGTTAACTCATCGCATCCTAACAATAATTGTCCTAGGGATCGCTTGTCTTTTTCATTCCAAATGTTCTAGGCCGCTAAGTCACTATCCTTATTGGGCTCAAGTTTTTTAGCATCTACTACTTCATATAACAAGTTTTTATATAAATAATCCCTAATCATGTCCTTCCACAAATTGTAGTTTTTTCCATTTAGCCTCTCATCCTTTAACATGAACATATTCATAAATGAAGGCAAGTACAACTGACTAGAAGATGTTGTGTTTGAAAGGGAAGTCATAGTCATTGTTGAAACCAATTGAACTTTAAAACTTAATCAACACACTTGGAAATGGAGTCGACCCCAAAATTTGAGGTGAGATAGGGGGTGCCTAGAGTAGCCCTTTGCACTTGTTGACACCTTGGTGGGGCTTAGAATAGCCCAAAATGCACTTAGAAACATGCTTTGGGGCTTAGAATAGTGCACACATACACACACAAGTCTTCTTATATTCTTGGTGTTACAAAAGGAGGGCACTTATTGCCAAATGGTGTTTTTGAGGGAGAGGGTTAAAAACCTTTTTGAAATACAAAGGAAGGCCTTTTAATGTGCCAAAGGAGGGTAATGGACTTTAAATACAAACTAAACCCCTTTGGAGTTTCCGTGTGTTAAAAAAAAAATTATGACCAAAAGAAGGGTAAGAAAAATTTTGAATAATACAAAAAAATCATTAGGGATGGGTTACAATGTTGGGCAAAGAGTGCAAATAGGTGAGACTAAAGAAATGTTACATACCCTTCAATATAAGGTGTTGGACAAAAATTGCAAGAAGAGATTTCTATTGCCTATGTAAAAAGGCCACGAACTAGATAGCCAACTATAAGGAAATGATTCTCAGAAAATCAAAGGTCAAATAAGTAAGAGCCCCTGTACTGATTTCTTGAAGAGGTGGCCTTATGAATGGTTTTGTGAGAGATAGAGATGATCTAAGCAATGATGTCACAAGAACCTAGCAGACCCATATCAATTGAAATGCATATCTAGACAAAGGTATGGTAAAGTTAATGCGCTTAAAAGAATAGTAGCATAGGTGTATCCAATTTTTCTCACCTTTGCTTTCGCACTTAGGTTATGGCCTCATCTGGAAGTTTGGCAGACAAAGTATACAATTTTTTTTCCACTACTCATTGCTTAGTCTTCTCCTTAAAACTCTCTCTCTCTCTCTCTCTCTCTCTCTCTCTCTTTCTTTCTCTATCTATATGCCTTGCTCATCGATGGTGCAATGATGCTATTCTAGATATCGGTCATTTGTTAGTGTGTCAACCTTCAGTAGCAAAAGTATTGGCATACAATGGAGTAGACCTCTTTCTCTCTCTATCTGCCTTTCTCATAGATGGTGCAAGGATGCTATTCCAGATATCAGTCATCTCTTAGTGTGTCAACCTTCAGTAACAAAAGGATTGGCATACAATGGAGTAGACAAAGGGGAGTTGGTGCAATGCTACTCATTCACAAAGAGGGGATTCTCTCTCTCTTGCTCTCTCTTTTTCTCTCTCTCTCTTGCTCTCTCTCTTCAACAGAGGTGTTTGTGCTTCGACCTAATGCACTATAGGTAACATACGAAGGTGCTCTATTGTCTTTTTTTGAGTGGAACGACTAGCCTAACTGCACTTGAGGGAGATTTAGCAAATGAGAAGGAACTTGTGACACGGATGTCGGAAGAGGCTCCAAAGAAGCGCACCTATGAAGGCAAACAAGGTTGTTCTCTACTGATCGGCTTGAGCACCTCCTTTCGTCAGCCCCGATAAATTTCATTCGAAGAGAGACAAAACAGGGAACTCTTTCTCTCAGCGAGTGATCCCACTCTCGCTGTCCTCTCACTACGCTCTATGTAGAATGTGTAGCCATTTGATTTGCTGTTTGATCTCTGTTGTTGTGATACAAGAATGGCATAGAGGGTAATGTCCATGCTCATGAGAATGATTTGCCAATGTCAGAGAGTGATCTGACCCTCTTCACTGTCTCTTTCTTGCTTTCGTGAAGTCAATAGCTTTTCTATGCGAGATTGTGGTTGTGTTAGAGGAGCTGAGCAAAATAGAAGATTGAGATCCACGAACATCCTTCTTGGGCAACTCTATGTGTTTTCCACTGCACCTCCGGAGTGGCTCTATCTTCTTCTTCTCTCTCTCTCTCTGAGTCTGACCTGAAGAAAGCTCGATAGGTGTTGGCAACCTTGAGTGAACAATGGCATGCTCCACAGTGGCTCCTGAAAGTGCAAGCCCAAAGATGAAGCATACGACATTAGTTGAGAATCGAATGCCTCTAGTAGGAGACAACGGAGATGTCGCCTATGTACTTATCCTCCTCAAAGGATTGCTTTGTGTTTTTTTTTTTTAAATAAAGGAAGTTCGGCCTTAGCTTATTTTCCCTGACTTGAATTAGTAAAAGAAAAGTACAAGAGAAGGGGACTAGTGCCCACGGGATCTCCCGAATCCCACAGAGCAAGGGTAGCTTTTATAGGGTTTAGATGGCATTACAAAGAAGGTTAATCACCCTCTCATCACCCTCATGCGGGGCCCACTTGTGTTTAAGCTTGTTGTTGATCAAATGTAGCACTTGATGATGTTTATGAAATCTAATTTTCTTTCCAACAATTTGCCAGAGCCTGTTGGAGTTGGGACAAGTAAAGAAGATGTGAGAAACATCTTCGATGGATCGGTAGCAACGTTTGCACCAGGGAGGAATCCCACAAAATTTTCTAGCCTTAAGGTTGGTCCATATACCACGATGAAGAATTTGTCATAGGAGGACAAACTTTTTGATTTCTATGAGGGGGGCCATGAACTTCATGTCCCACCGAAGCCGCATCCACGATAGGCACAACTTCTTGTTGAGGTTAACATGATAATCAATGGTTTCTTTGATGTTCAAGATTTTTGAAAGGCAATTTCCATTATGCCATCTGAGACCAAGCGAGCTTGGCATGTCATGCCCCATGAGAAGGCGAACTTTATAGCAGTCCCGAGCTTGACGTCTGCTTTGTAAAGTGCTCCATTCTTCATAGGAAATGTTGATGCTAGGGTCAATATCCTCAAAGTTGATCCATTAGTTGGTGTATTGCTTCCAAAGACGTTTCAATTTTTTGAAGCCTTTGTTCCATAACCTCTTGGCGTTTTGAATGTTCCAAGATTCCATGATCCGGATGCCATGGATCGAAAACCAGATGGAGTCGTTTTGTCTGATACCGGCTGCCCACTTCCAATCTTCACTTATTCTTGTGAAGTTTTTGACTTTATTCCAACTCTTCCATAGGGAGCACACAAGATTCGAGCCTTTCAGGAAGACCGAGATCGGGGAAAACAAAAGTGTCAGAATGTCAAGATTCTTCCAATTCGGGAATCCCATGAGAGCCAACTCGTTCTTGTTTCTGAAGATCAGCTTAGCTCACGAGGCCTCTACACCAAGCCTTAATCATCCATTTTGCTGCAAGTTTGTTAGCCGTGCATGTAATGTCCATAATGCCAAGGCCCCCACTATCTCTTTGGATGGTGTAGATGGACCACTTGATTTTAGGCAGCCCCCTCCTATTGTGGTCGCCCGTCCAAAGGAAGTTTCTACAAATACTATCCAGCTTGGACATATCATGCTCTTTCGGTCTCCAACAAGAAAGGAAGTGAATGGTCGATGATATGAGGAACGAGTTGATAACCATAGCGCGACCAATGAGATTGATTTGCATACCTCTCCAATAGTTTAGCTTGTCTTCGAGTCTAGCCAGCACCGAGTTCCACCGCTGCTCCATCGAGATACCAAACCCCAAGGGAATCCAAAGAAGCCAGAAAATTTGGCCCTGCAGAATGATTTGACAACCATGATCAATGAGAAAGTCAGGCTAGATCCCGACAATAGCTTTGAAAGCGGTCTTACAGTGGTTGACTTTGGATCCAAAGGCAACACAAAAAGTATCTGGACACCTCTAAAATGTCTCCAGGCTATACTATCATTGTGGACAAATGCATTCATATCATCGACAAAAAGTCTCATGGTGATCTGGCCATGGTTGTAAGGTAGTTGGAGGCCTTTGATATTACCAGCTTCCACCTGTTGGTTCACCAGCTGGCTAAGCCCTTCCGTGGCAATGGCAAAGAGAAGGGGAGCCAACGGGCATCCTTGTCTAATCGATCTTCTAAGATTGATCACCTTCAAAAGTTTTCCATTAACTTTAATTTGAGTCGATGCATTTCCTTGAAGGGTCGCGACCATCTTAGTGAATTTTTGACTACATCCGAGATCTTTGAGTGACTACAAAATATAGTCCCATTCCAGCTTGTCATAGGCTTTATCAAAGTCGATCTTGAGGAAGACCACACTTTGTCTTGACTCATTTGCAAAGTCGAAACCTTCCCATATATCTATAATGGTTTCCAAAATTGACCTTCCTTTGACAAAACCTTTTTGGTCTTTGCTTCAGATGGCTGGAAATTCTATTGGCTATGACTTTGGCAATGATCTTATATCCCGTTTGGAGCATTGTAATCGGACACCAATTCTCAATTCTATTCTTTTCCCCTTTTTTGTGTATTAACTTGATAATGCCATTGTTGAGACAAGTAGGAAGCGCACCAAACTCGAGTGCCACATGCTAGACCAGTCTAAGAGGGGTGGCTACCACCAACTTGAAGGACTTAAAGAACTCATTAGTGAGCCCATCCGGGCCCAGGCTTTTACCACAAGGGAGGGCATCAATGACTTCAATGATTTCTGCTTGTGAGATTGGGGCATCAAGAAAAGGAACGAAGGTTGGGTGGGATCCTATGAGAGGATACCCAAGAAAGGGAAGCCATGCAATCCTGTCTATGGTGGAAGAGGGGGGTCGAGGTCCCTAGGATTCTCGTAAAGTGCCCTTCAATGATCCCGAAATTATCTTCTTCCATATTACATACATTGCCTTTTGATTCTAGTAATAGGGGGATCGATTCTCTGTTTTGTTTCCTTTTAAGGATGCGGCACATCTCTTTGGTGGGTTTGTCGGCTTTTCTAGCCCACCACTCCTTGAAGAAAATTTATGAATTTTTCCTTTGTATTTCTTCCTTGTATCTCAACAGTTCTCTGATTTTTCGTAGACCTTTCTGGGATTGAGTTTTTCCTTTGTTCACTTCCTCCTCAAGTCTCCAGATTCTATGATATAAAGCTTCTCTACGTGCCTACCAAACAGTCTCGAGCATTTTCCTGGATCTAATCATGATCTGTCGTGACTTTTCGACCACATGTCTCCAGCACTTGGCTGGGGATGAATCGGAAGTGAACACCTCCTTCCACACTTCAACAATTTCTTGATGATGGAGGGGAGAGAGAAGGAGGTCATGCAAGAGTGGAACCAAGGAGCCTTATAGATATTAGTGAAAGGTTGGAAAGCGATAACGATCGGGTAGTGATTAGAGATGGCAAGGTCAGTGCATTGCGAGAGGGAAGGGTGGCCCCACTGATGAATAATGTTCTGAGCAATGTAGCATCTATCCAGTCTAGCTTTCCTCAGGTCCTCACCCGCTTGGAGATTTGACCACAAAAAGCCATTCGAATCTTTGAATTTGACTAAATCCAAGTGCAGTTTGGTTTTGTCCCACATTTCTTTCTCTCGATTGTCGATGACCCAGCCCTTGCCATTCCATATGTCCGTAGGGTCCTCCACCATGTTGAAGTCATCACAAATTAGCACGTTGTGGAGGAGCGAGTCTAAGGAGGCCTAGGTGTTCAGTCTCTCCGCCTCCCCATTAGGGGCATACATAGAAACTAAAGTAAAACAAAAGGGAGCACCAAAGGAAACGGCAATACATCGATGGCTCTCATCTTCAATGGAGTTCTCAAGCTTTTCAAACCAAGATTGATTAATACCGATTACCGTCCCACCGGACCCCCGTAGGTGCGACGTCGAAATCCAAACATGGGTCAAGGAGACATGTCTAAGCCATTTTTGGAGGTCTTCGCCATCAATTTTAGTCTCTTGAATATAGATAAATTCTAGGTTTAGTCTAATGCCACGAAGCCATTGGCCAATGATGGTCACTCTAGAGGGGTCGGTTAGCCCTCTAGCATTTAACGAGATGATGATCATTGTCGTAAGATACCCTCTTTGCCGGAGGGGGCCTTATCCTTTCTCTTCTTGGATTCATCTTTCTTTTTCACCGGTAGGGTGTCTTGACTTAGCAATATGTTCTTGTGGGGGCTTTTCCAGGGTAGCTCAATAGGTTGTTTCCCCTTGAGGGATGCCTCCTGTTGGAAAGAACTGGAAACTATTTCCAGAATAGTTGATCCAATGATAGAGCTTTCACTATCCATGTTATTTTGTTACTAGTGGTAAAGCCGTCTTATTTGCTTGTAGTGTAACCCTCTTGGTAGGTTTCTTTATTGTCAAGGATCTCTAGGGCTTTGTCGCTGGTGTCCACCTCAAATAGGTTCCTACCTGGGTAATCCAAGTCATTTATCTCCTTTTTTAGATTGCAATACAAGTTGTTTGAGGGGGTAACTGGCATGTGGTTTCGCTGAGTTGTTGCCATATGGCTTCTTTTCCTTCTTCTTCTGACTTCTGTGAACCCATCTGCATTGGCTTCTGGGTTATGGGGGCCCTCAACTTCCTCTTCGTTTGCCGAGTGATTCGATGTCCCTTTGTTGTCTTGAGCATTTCTAGAGGCTTCTTGGTTTTGCTTGCTTTTTTGTCTTAGTGGGCAATTTTTAATCCAGTGACCTTGTTGGCCACAATGAAAGCACGCGTTAGGTAGGTTTTTGTAATTAATGTCTTGTTCCCAGACATCCCCTTCACCCTAGTTCACTTTGATCTTTGATGGAAGCGGCGTGTTGAGGTCAGCCTCGACACATATTTGAGGGTGCCACCACACATTGAACGACTGTCTCACACCTTCATAAATGAGACCACCAACATCCTCCCGTGAAGCTAACAGCTTGCCGATAGCAGACACAATGTCCCACACGAAGTTGTACAAGAAGTATGGCAGGTTAGTGAGCTCAACCCAGAGAGGGTACTAGAGAGATTTCAATTTGTTGGGAGTAAAATCGGGGGACCATCTGAACAGGCACAGAGTCGCGTGCTCGAGACGCCAGGTTCCAACACTGAGGGCACGAAATGCCATATCTTCATTCTCAAAGACTAGCAACATATGATTAGCCAGTAAGAACTGACACTTACAAACAATCAACCCTCGGGGGAACCACTCGTTGCAAAGCCACTGACTGAGTGTTGCTGAGTGTTGATTAGTGCATATTGATTACAGAGAGAAAATAGAGAATATGCTTGCTTCTCTCTACGTGTTGGTGTTGTATATACGAGAGAGAAAAAATGAAGAGAGTTTTTATGAATACTTTAAAAATGAAGTAATGCAATACTAAAAACGATCCTAATGGTAGTCCCACCAAGGAAAGTTTTCACACAAAAAAAAAATCCTCAAAATGGTCACACTCGTAAGGGAAAGACTAGAAAATGATGGTTGCAACCACTTTTAAAGGTAGACGTGCATGATGAATGCTACAAATGACATCATAGAACCATGAAACACATCCAAAACTTCCAAGAACAAGGGTGGGAGGGTGAAAATGAGTGGTAGCAAAGGGGTGGGAGGGTGGCCAAATGAGAAAAATTGTTACCCAAGATGCTCTATGAGCATGGACTTGATGGCAAAAAGTTCCTCTTTATGAGAAGGAAACACTACCAACAAAACAAGCATCACCACCACCAAATGGACCACCAAAAGAGCTACCAAAATCTCTAGCTATTGCTATGATACCATGTGGAGAGTACATGCATGGAAGCAAAATGAAGAGAAGAGTGTACTCCAAAATTAAAGAGTGTGAGAGACTCAAATTTAGTACACCAATAAATGGATAAACTCATATGGATCAGAAATGAGCTTGCGAAGAGCATAGAGTAGACTCTACAAGCTTCTAACCAAGTACAAAGTGGGAGAGATGCCCTCCTTATATAGAGTTGGGGGAAGCTCTCCCAAGTATCGCATATGTGTGATAATTCCTCTATGAAGGAGAACGAATACAATGGTAGAAAAAAATGGAAAAGTACCCAAATACAAGGAGATACAATAAAAATGATGTAAAATGGAGTGTCTCTTGGATAAAAAATGGAGATGCACTCATGCAGATAAAAATGGAAATGAGGTAGAAAGAATGATCTCATCAACATTACTTGTAAATGATAATTAAATGAAAGAAATTTGATTAAAATTATAGCACCTTAACTTTCATCTTAACTCAAAAGCTTCCCACAACTGCAATGCTCGATAAAGTTGGCTATCATCACTATGTTCCTCCAGATAGAACTCTAAGAATTCCCTTCTATTCTTTCCCTTCATCTATGAGAGAGAAGACATTAAGTTGTTAATATTTTCTTCCTCTTTATTTTGCACATCAACAATATCTTCTTGAAGTATTTCGATGGCGATGCACCACAATGCACTCTCCTTCTCGACATCTCCACGACGATATCCTCAGAGTTAAAAACCGAGCTCCAGGCACCGCACACAGTACTCTGCACAGAGGCTGTAGAATACACAAAAAAACACAGTACACAAGGAGCACAAACACAAACTTCTAAGGTGTTACAAATGCGGTCAAACATAGAGTCTATGGCTAACCAGGACACTATATGTTTTATTAACAAACATATACAAACATGTTACAAAGAAGTGTTCGGTGGCCATTTTTCCTTTCACATGGACAATAACGGTAAAAATCTCCCACTAAAGGCTAATATGGCCAAAGTAACTACGGAGAAAAATAAAGAATGATAAAGAATACCTGAGTATAAGTATAAAAACTATACCTCCCACCTTATGGGCATGTTACACATTATACAATTGAATATGTAAGATCATGAATCAAGTCACCTCCATCAAGTGACAATAGTGTCCAAAGTTATCCTATGGTAGACCTTTAGTAAAAGCTTCATCAACATTATCTTGAGTGTGAACCTTCTCAAGAATAATGAGCTCAGTGGCTAAGCAATCTCTAATGAAGTGATACCTCACCTCAATGTGTTTGGTCTTTGCATGATAGACTGGATTCTTAGCCAAAGCAATGGCACTCTGACTATCACTGAGCAAACGAGGTACATGCTAAGGTAAACCCATATCACAAGCAAGACGAGAAAGCCACACTACTTCTTTACATGCCTCACTTGCTGCAACATACTCTACTTCTGTGGTGGAAATAGCTATACATTCTTGAAGATAAGATCTCCAAGAGATAGAACCTTCAGCAAAATGAAAAATTTACCCTGATGTAGACTTACCATTGTCTACACAACTAGCATAGTTAGAATCTGTGTAACCAATAATGGATGCTTTCCCTCTACCTAAGCATAGACACTTGTCCTTAGTGCCACTCAGATATCTCAAAATCATCTTAACCGCTTCCCAATGTTTCTTTCCAAGATTAGACATATATTTTCTCACAACTCCCACTGCAAATGCAATGTCTGGTCTCGTAGCTACCATAGCATACATGATACTGCCAACATCATATTGATAAGGACTTTTGGTCATGAATTCCTTTTCCTCATCTGATTTGGGGCAATCATCCTTGCTCAATTTCACATATGTGGGTAAAGGTGCACTCAATGCCTTTCCACTTGCATATTGAACCTATTAAGTACTCTGGATATGTACTCATTTTGAGACAAGTATATGCATCTTTTACTCCTATCATGAGTAATGCGCATGCCAAGAATATGTTTGGCATCCGCCAAATCCTTCATATCAAATGTCTGACTCAATTTCTTTTTGAGAATTGACAAGTCATAAGAGGACTTCATAGCAATCAACATATCATCGACATAAAGTGTCAAGCATATCAAGCTGCCATCTGAGCATCTCTTTGTGTAGAGACAATGATCCTCATTGCTTCGAGAATACCCTTGAAACTTCATAAAAGCATCAAAGTTTTGGTACCATTGTCTAGGGGATTGTTTAAGTCCATACATGCTCTTCTTGAGCTTACAAACTAGACTTTCCTTGCCAGGAATTACATAACCCTCTGATTGTTCCATATAGATCTCATCAATAAGATCTCCATGCAAGAAAGTAATTTTCACATCCATTTGGACTAGCTCCAAGTCCTCCATTGCAACGAATCCAAGCAACATGCGCAAGGTATTCATCTTGACCACTGGAGAGAAGATTCCTGGAAATCAACACCATGTTGTTGCTTAAAACCCTTTGCAACAAGGCATGCTTTATACTTTGGAGAAGCACTATCTGATGTGTATTTTAGCTTATATACCCATTTACATGGTAAAGCTTTCCTACCCTTTGGCAAAGGTACTAAATCTCAAGTACCATTCTTGTGAATAGAACCTAAATCACTCTTCATGGCACACTCCCACTTGACATGATCCTCTGTCTGCATAGCTTCTTTGTAACAAGAAGGCACACTGGCATCTATTAGCATAACAAAATATAAACCTGGAACATATTTATCAGGTGGATGTGAGACATGTGCAGAGCGTCTCAGTGGTTGCTGAACAGGAACATTTGCAGACTGATCTGATCGAACATTCTCTTGAATGTCCCTATGTGCATCATTTTTATGGATGCTAACTGGAGGAATAGTATCCTCAAACATGACTCTCTCACGTCAACCTCCTTAATGGGCTATTTATACATCTTAGACTCATTGAAAGTGACATCACTACTTTTGATCACTGATCGTGTTTCAGGATCCCATAAGTGATATCCAAATTGTCCTTCTCAACCATATCCAAGAAAAATATAGTTCTTTGACTTATGGTCCAACTTTTCTATAAGATTCTTGGGTATATGAACATATGCTTCACACCCAAAAACTCGAAGATGATCATAATATGGTGGCTTCCCTATCCATAACTCTTGTGCCACTTTCAGATCTTTGGCAGTACTAGGTGAAAGGTTAATCACATGAACTGTAGTCAATACTGCTTCTACCCAAAAGCCTTGTGAAAGGTTTGCATGATGTAGCATAGAGACTACTCTATCATGAATAGTTCTATTGATCCTTTTAGCTACACCATTTTGTACTGGGCTATAAGGAGCTGTAAACTCTCTGTGAATTCCTCTAGATTGACAGAAAAGGCTGAATTCATGTGAGGTATATTCACCCCCATTATCTGAACGTAAAGCTTTGAGCTTAGTTCATTTTTCAGTCTCAACTGAAGCAAGCCTTTCTGAAAGTAGGGAATACCTCATCCTTCGATTTGATAGGATATACCCAAACTTTTCTAGTAGCATCATCTATGAAAGTGACAAAGTAAAGAGAACCACCTAATAACCTTGTGGGCATAGGATCACACACATCTCTATGAACGAGATCTAAAGGCTGAGCTGAAGAGTCAATGTGCATTCTATGCACATTTTTGGTTTGCTTTCCAGATTGACAATGCTCACAAAAGGAAAAATCAGAGAAAGATAACACAGGTAAGTAGCCAAGTCGAGAAAGATTTTCCATTCTACTACGAGATATATGGCCCAAATGACCATGTCAAATACAAGCCATAGGTTGTTCAATAACAACTAACAAGTGTTCTTTCTATGATACAAATAAAGGATAAAGTGAGCCAACTTTTCTTTCTTTTGCAATAACCATATTGCCCTTTGATATGCAAAAGGATTGAGCATACAAGACCAACTTGTAACCAAGGTCAGCAAGTTGAGCAATTGACATCAAATTGCGTAATAATTGGGGTACATGGTATACATTGTGCATAGTAAATTTTGAACCATAAATGAACTACACAACCACATCTCCAATCCCCACAACATCACACTGGTAAGAGTCGCCAAGTCTCACGGTACCAAGAGACTTTGCTGCATAATTAGAGAACCATTCTTTGTGTGGTGTCACATGGAAAGAAGCACCAGAATCTAGCAGCCATGTTGGGAAAGAGAATCAGCCATAAGAGCCTCAGTTGGCATAGTACTATCAAGTGATAACACATTAGCATCATCAGAAATAACATTAATTTCTTCAATCTTCACAGTCCAAGTAGATGGTGTAGGTAACTGTAAAACATGCCCAGCAACATTCTATCATTTACCTTTAGCATTCTTCAATGCAAACAATCTTTCTTCGTGTGTCCTTTCTTATGACAATAATGGCATTCGATATCCCTCTTTCTTGATTTACTTCTACTCTTATTCCGTTGACCATTCTTTTCCTCGTCTTGCTCCTGCCATGTTGCTGATTCTTTCCTTGGTAAGAATCACAAACATTAGATGCATCTCCACTTTGAGTGCCAACCATAGATTTTCTACATATCTCCTCACTCAAGAGTGCCTCACATATGTCATCATAAACCGGTTTACCACCTGGTGCACTATTGCTAATAGATGTGCAAAATAGTTTTCAGATCTTAAAATGGTCTTTACCTTGCAAGTTATAGCTCCTCCTCGGAACACTCGCATTAGACCCTGATCCACTAGACATGCCTGAGACCTCTGATGTCATGATGGTAGAGAACTGAATAGAATGATAATGGAGCTAGAAGAACCCCACTAAGGCTCAAAGAAGGATGGCCAAGTGTCAGATTCTAGGAGAGAATTCAACAATCTTCCCAAAAAAATGAATTAATGAACAGAAATGAACATCCAAAAGGAGTATGTGAGAATAAATATGCTCACACCAATAAGTGTATGAAGGAGTAAATCAACCACAGTGTAGTTGACAAGACCAAAGTTCTAAAAACATTTTGCTAGAGTATCCTCTGCAAAGTGAACATATGACCAGTGTCAAAGTCTCATAAAACTGCAAGTACTCACATGTTCACTTGCATAGTGAATCACTAACTCCACTGCATATAATCAGTTACCCAAAAGAAGCCAACTAAGCTTATCGAGCACCTATGAAACACTATCATAAATCTCCTATGGTGAGGCTAGGTAAATGTTCCACCTCCATCAGTGAGGAGACCCTCACATCTGGGTGTCTCCCAGTTAAGAAAACCTCACCACAACCCTCTTTATCAAATGTAAAAGGCTGTATGCAAAAATGTAACCGCTATATCAATGACCACATGGACCTACATAAGCGGTATCCATAGAATCATACATTGTGTATATGTGCTCAATATATGCACTAAAATGACACTGAAAAGGCTGAATGCACATGCCAAAACTAGCCAACAACACTTGCAAGTGTCTGCCAACTCTGTTGTTTAGGTTCAAAAACCTGCATAAATCTGTAGTGGCTGCTTCCACCACAATTGGAAACCTTTCGAGAAACTTGTAGTTTTACGAGTGTGGTTGAAAACACGACTCCAAAGGTGAATACTTATTTTCAGAGAAGTACAAAGAACACTCTTCTTGATGTTCTTGAACATGTGTGAAGAGACCTATGCACAAAAGTACTCTAAAAATGGCTCCAAAATCACCCCAAAAATGCTTCAAAATATAGGCTTTGAAAGCAAAGAATGAAGCTTTGAGGGACCAAATCATGTTCAAGGTGATGTTAACCTTATTCTTTCTCGTCCTTCAAACACCACAAGAGTGTAGCTTAGTGGCAAGAGATTGCCACAGTTAAGCGAGCTCTGGGGGGAACAATACTGAGATGGGTGACCTCTCGAGAAGTACCGGGAACCTCTATCTTCCTTGATCCTTGAGGTCCTCCCTCGTGTGCAACCAACAGTACCAATGGTGACTTCGATGACTCGGATGAAAAGGTATGCCAAGGAACAAAACATGTTCAAGGTGATGTTAACTTAGTATTTGCCCTTCTTCAGACACCACAAAAGTGTAGCTTAGTGGCAAGAGATTGCCACTATTAAGCGAGCTCTAGAGGGAACAATACTGGGATGGGTGACCTCTCGGGAAGTATCAAGAACCTCTATCTTCCTTGATCGTTGAGGTCCTCCCTCACGTGCAACCAATGATGACAATGGTGACTTCGGTGACTCGGATGACAATGTATGCCAAGGTCTATGCCTCGGTCACCGACTTGGTCATAAGCCTTGGAGAAAGCCTTGGGTGGGCGGGCTTTAGCTTGCTTCGCTTGCACAAAAGGAACAAAGCTTTTGCATCAAAATGCTCTGACACTAGTTAAGTATTTTGATGGGAGTCCACCACAGTGCATTCTCCTTCTTGGGAGCTCCACGACGATATCCTCGGAGTAAAAAACTGAGCCATAGGCACCACACATGGTACTCTGCACAGAGGCTGCAAAATACACAGAAAAACACAGTACACAGGGAGCACGAACACAGATTTCTTAGGTGTTACAAATGCGATCGAACATATAGTCTGTGGCTGACCAGACCACTATATGTTTTATTAACGAACATATACAAAAAAGTGTGCGGTGGCCATTTGGCCTTTCACATGGACACTAACGATAACACTTCTTGCATCAACAACACTTGCTCCCTTCGCACAATTCCATTTAACCTTATGTATTGCTCATATTTAACATATCTATTGTGATTTAGAATTATCCTTTCACCTACTACAAAGCCATCACCCCAAAAGTTCCTTTTTGCTCGTTGTCACATAGGGTCTCTTTTCGTTCTATCTCCTAGCTACTCTCTTTAAATATGGCAAGACTCATGTGTGATCTTCACACCACTAACTCATTTGCACATGGTTGAGAAGGTCTTCAGAAATGAGCATTCGATCACGCTCTTGAAAAATGAGCATGAAAGCCTTGAATTTTAAACGAGCCATCAAGATGCATTATATTGGCAACTGCCTATAATGCATCATATTAATCATCATAACATAATTGAAGCTTCAACTTAATGGAAGACATGTTGTTTTGTGCATGCCATTATGTTCTTCAGTAAACGAGTTTCAAACTCTCCATCTCTCTTTCCTAGCACCCAAATTGCAACCTCAATCCGATTGCATGATCGATTCAAGATTACGTGAAATGCCACGAGCTAGAGTATTCTGTTTCTCCTAGACTTCCACTAGAAAAATCACTGGTTAAACATTAGCTTGAGAGAATAACTCAATAGGAATATTCATCTTGACGCTCAGCAACACCTATTAGCTTCATGCATAGAAAAATGACCTCTTCTTTCACCTTTTAGGGAGCACTCAGAGTAGGAGCATAAGTTGGTGAGTTTTTCTTTATTCCCAACATGATGTGAGTAACAACACTGATGATAGGAAGGCTAACTCTCATCAATTCTTTAATGATGTATAAATTTAGGCTATCGACCCTTGAACTCTTTATTAACAACCTTTGAAGCATCCTTTGTATATGCACATGCCCTTTCTGAACTTTTTGAGTTCCATGGAGAAGTGTCCTCCATAAGGTTCTTCTTATAGGCTTTCCAACTGTGAGCTATCTTCAGTTGAAGAACCTACCCAGGTCAATGTCCATAAGTTTCTTCTTATAGGCTTTCCAACTATGAGCTATCTTCAGTTGAAAAACCTACCCATGTCAATGTAATTAAAATAGTGGTCTCAAATGATGAAAGAGAATCAATCTTCTTTCACATAACAATTGAACCTCTCTATCCAAGGATCCTCTTCCATTAAGCATAGGTATTGGTTCCCCCCTCTTTCACTTGATGCACCAAAAACTCCTTTCAATACAACAACCTGTCTAATGAGTCTTGCTCCTATATTCTCCACAAGATCTTTTAGCTCACCTCTTCGGCTACACTAAACCCATCATGCCCTAAAAAATTATTCCCTGTGCAAGAACAATTGAGATTGTCATTCCGTCTCTAGCAAGGTCATTTGTTTTGGAATCCACCTAGTCCTTTCTATCAAAGCCTTCTTTTTTGGCTGCCTCCTCATCTTTATTGCTCATTTTCTTGGAGGCGAGAAGCAAAGAATTGTTTAAATTATGGACTCCCTCCAAAATTCTCGACTATGCATCTCCACTTGTCCTCCTTCTTGGATGTTCTCTACTTTTGAGTTGCACCTGTATGCTCTTTCCCTGATCCTCCTCTTCCCTCATGGATTCTTGCATGCGCCAAGGAAAAAAATCACGTTCTTCTTCACATACAGAGATAGAGATACCACCCTCCAATTGAGAGTTGCGATCCTCCAAAAATATCAAGAACCTCTATGAGAGCATCAAGAACCTTTTTTTTTAATGCAACAATATCACAACTCTGATTATACTTTTTTCTTGGTTTCATTGTTAGATAAACTTCAATCAAATTGTAAAAAAAGGCAAGACCATCTGTAGCTCAGTGATGAGTAGCACCTCCTTTAATGTCAATCCGGGAAGACGTGAGGATGGTATGAAGACCTCGAGCAAGTGGCGGCACAAGGGCGTGAGTGAGAAGCACACAAACATGCACACACATACACACACACGCGCACACACGGCAAGACAAAGAGTGAGAATCAATGGAGTTCTTAGATTACTTTCAAAAAGCTCTTACAAGTTCGTTTCAATTACAAGCTAACCTCAAAAATGAGCTCTCTAGCTCTTTTTATAGTTTTTGACTAGGTTTTGGCCCTGTCCAGACCTAGTGTCCGGCCTAGTTAAAAATTAGGTTCCAGGGCCAATTTGAGGGCTTAAACGGCGTCTAAAAAATATGAAAATTGATATGTAGGTACTTCTAAGGCTCCTCAAGCTCAAGGACTCCTTGGCTTGCACAAAATGGAGCTACAAAAATATGAAATGGTATTTACAATGATTGTTAGTGATAAGAATCACTGTTAAAAGATGTTGATTTGGAAAAAATTTGAAGGGCCTATCTGCCAGATTTGCGTCGGCTGCTTTGTCTACTTACTCCTTCACCTTGTTCTGACTCTCTCCGCTGGCTTCCTTGTCTAGTCGGTCCTTGGGTGCCCATACTGCTCTCAACACCCCCCCCTCTCTCGCGTCTGTCGTCCCTGACAGACCCTTGTTGCTGGGAGTGTTGGATGTAATATTCTACAACCTGAGTGGCAAGCTGATGTTCTTGTATGCGTAGTCCTTTGGCCAAATCTGTCATCATACGATCCCAATCGATTGGTCCTGGAATGTCCGGATGTGGCAGACGTAACTGATCTGCATGGATCGCTTGTTCTACTGCGAATAGATGTAGCAAATGTGTGGGTCTGGGAATGAAAATTTCGGAATTGTATTCCCAGAATCCCGTAGAGAACATTTCCTCAAATGTCTGCTTGAAGCATGCGGGCAAGTACTTTATTCGTGCATGCCAAGCAAAGATGATAGTGACCGAGGGGGTTTGGCTCATGTCGTAGACTAAATCCTTATTGCCTTGAGAGAATCCAGGGGCAGAGATGTATGGAGCTTGGACATTCCGAAAGGTTTTGAAGACAATGGTCATGAGTTCGAATATCTTCATACACATTTTTGCCGCTATGTCGGGTACATTATTTAGACGTGTAGACCAGTGCCGAATTGTTGATATCATGTAGGCTACGGTTGGGGTCCCTCGAGGTGGAGCAAAATATGGATAGTTAACCCAAGCCGAGCACTCTTTATTGTTGCGTACCTTGATTGCAAATGCTTGCCAGGATCTGCGACGTACTTGATATATAGTGGCATGGTTGCCCAGGTACTCATCATCTCTAGGTAATCGGTGAGTAGACGTGCACGCCAATTAGGTTGGAAGATCGAGCCAGCACGTGCATCTGTCGGTAAATCCCCTATCTCAAATTGAGTGGCGAATGTGGGCTCCTTCCCTGTATGTCTTTTGACTTCTGCATTATAATCATGTAGTAAGACAAAATAAGGCATGTATTGCAACTCTGATGTTGTGATTAACCGTTGATGGGATAAATTTTGAAAGTAGGAAGACCGAAGGACAGTTTCTTCCAGATTTGTGAGAGATTGCATTTGCACGGCCACACGATCATCATGTGTCTTGCCCACTTTCTCGACCCTTTTGACCCAATCTGGAACTTGAATTTCTAACGTGTCTTGTCCTTCTTCCATAGTTCGACCACCAGGCGTCGGCATAGGCTCGTATGGCTCTTCATAGCTGTCATCGACGGGGATTTCCACTACTGTTTCAGGTTCTGGTTCTTCAATGGGCGAGGGTGGCCTTTCATATGGTAAGAGGCGTACTTGGAGTTCTGCCACCTATTTCCGGAGGGTCTCTACTTCTTCTGTAGAGTGTTGCAAGATTGCCGGCTCCTGTTGAGCTGTGGGGACACTGGCTATCTGTTTCTTTAGATCTGCACATTCAGTCTCTAGCTTTTCATATGACTCCAAGAAATTTGCATGCTCCTCAAGTAAGATGCGAATGTCTTCCGATGGGACTGCTCTATATCTGGTAGGGCTAATGGTTGCTCCTACGGTTCCTTCCATAGCCGCTTCAAAGTTGTCTTGGTTTTGTTGTTGAAGTCGTTTGTTCTCTTCTAGTGCTGCTGCCATATGCTTCCTTAATAGCCCAATGTTGCGTTTGAGTGTAGCGTTAGAGATCATTTGCACTTGAAGCACTGTTTCTAGTTCCTTGACTGCTTGGTCATCTACTGTTGATGTCTTTGATTCCAATTCAGAGTGAGCCTGCTGTAGGGTGGTATGCTCGGTTAGGAGCGTCTGGTAGTCAGCTTCAAGAGTGTTGACTCTAGCTTGCAGACGTTGAGATTCTGCTTGGAGGGCAGCAGTGCGTTCTTCCAATTGATGGTAGTCTTGTTGTAGCTGGTGTGCACACTGAAGTAATGTGTTGAACGTGCTATTTACATTATGAGATGCAAGGGGAAAAGTTTGAAGTGCAGGGGAGGTGGGATTGGGTAGGGGGGTAGTGAATGCTGTTTGTGCCAATGATGTGAGTGATGAGGTGGGGGGCAAGGGAGGGGAAGATGGTGAAATCGTGGGGAGAGGTGCTGTGGTTGGTGAAATGTCCATTGGGTCAGACAAGGTGGTGTGTACAGGGGCTACCATGTAGGTGGGTATGGTAGGTGAAGTGAGTGTGGTGTTTGTGTAAATTGATGTCGTTGCGAACATTGGAGAAATGTGCCTCTGCAACATTGGAGAGCGGATGAACTGCTCCACAAAGGGCGGGTATTGGGGTGGTGCGGTCAGGTTGAAAGAGGTGTAGGGGCCAGATGGGAAGTGAGGGTCATGGAATGGAGGTACCCGAATTGGGGGATAGGTAGGGAAACACAGGGTGCCTTCTGTGGGTGCTGGGTTTCCAACTACGCTTGGAATTATGGGATGGCCAGTCATGGGTTCGGAGGATAGAAGGGATGAAGTGTACAAGGGATTGGTGACGAAGGAGAAGAGGTTGTCTTGTGAGGTGGGTTCTCGAAATGAAAATGATTTGAATGAGGATGGGTTATAAGTGAAGGTAGAGGTGATGACTGTCGTTTCTTCCATGGTGGGAGGTGGTGGTGGGGGTGGCGAAGGTGGTGATGGAGGATGCTGGGGTGAGATGGGTGATGTCTGAACGAAGGTTTCGGCCGAGAGGTCAGTGGTGGTTGTGGGGGTGGCTGTTGTCTCAATGGGTACTTCTTGTTCTGTGACGGGTATCCTGATAGTCTTACCTGCTCGTGGTAACGTGTCCACTCTGCGTTTGTCGTACCTTACGGACTGGCGGACTGCGATGTGGTCAGCCTCCGGAACTCCTAAAGAGTCTGACACTAATTTGAGGGTGTCAATGAAATGTTGGTCCACCCCTTCATCTGATAGCATTTCTTGCATCAAAGCTTGACCTGATACAAGAGAGAGTTGATGCCTTTCTTGTACTGCTTTGATTGTGTCGTATAACCTCCGTAGTTGAGCTGTATAGGCTGGTGCACCTACAAGTTCTGGCCCTTCTTGTTGCTCCTCTTGATGCTCTTGATCATAATCCTCCTCTTCATCCTCCTGTTCTTCATCTCTGTCATCCTCTGCATCCACTTCCACAGGTGTGACAGGTGCTTGGGAGGTTGTGGCCTGCGTTTGCACGTTTTCCGCTTGTTGTGCCTCTTCTGCCTCCAGCTCTACATCTTGTAATAATTGTTCGAAATCTTCATTAGTGAGTTCTTCCAAAGGTGCACCACTAGGAAATTCAAGATCGGTTGGGATGGGAGGGAATATCAAGGTGGAACCATCGGTGCTGCGTCTTGGAAGTCGGAGTGTGAATGGTCGGACTCTTCGGGGTGGAGGGGTGACGTCTGGTGTTAGGGTGGCTCCACGTGGTTGAGCACATGGGACTTGGACAGTACCTCTCATCTTCTTAGAAGGGGGTCCAGTGGATGTCCTGCCTCTAGACTGCTCAACCCGATTCCACATTAGGGCCCGTTGGATGGGAATGTCATAAGCCAAACACCTATAAATGATTCTCGTCAGAGCACAGCAACCATATAAAACCTGTTTCCACGGCCATCGTTTGTGAGCTAGGTGTATCTGATCAATTATCCAGTGGGGTAAGTTGATGGTGAGGCTCTGTGTCTCTGCTAGATACAAGCTAAACCAAATCTTTTTGGGCGGCATGGTGAATCTATCTTGTGCCGGGAAAGCAAAGTGTTGCATGCACATGCAAAGGTGTATTGCAATATTAGGCGTCATGGACACCATGTCCTTGAGCTTGGTGAGACTTCGATTCTTCATGTAATCCGGTACTAGGGTTTCCTTCTCTGTAGGAATATGCATTCCACGCATATCTAGAGCCTCTCTCACCAAATTGTTTGATAGCCTGAACCTCTTGAGCTCATTCCCCTTTGTCAGAGATGGAATCACAAATGAGCTTGCACCTTTTGGGTTCTGGTTTGGAGTCAAGGTGTTGATGAGATAGTAGCATCGCATGAAGTCAGGTTTTGGGAGTCGTGCACTGAAATAGGCACTCAATCCTGCCTTTTCCCATATCGGACGTAGACCTTCCGCATTTTGTAATTTCTCAAACTCTCTTGTAAAGAAATGGTATCTTCCTTGCTTTCCATTGAAGTCCAACTCTGATTCCCATAGGTACGTTCCTTCACCCAAGGGTCCTGCCACCTCGGTAAACCAGTGGGAAGTCTTTCCTACGGGCATGGTGTGGCCACGTGGAGGGTCTGCAATAGGTATAATTTTGATGGCCTGCAATTCTTCTGGTCTTTCATTTGTCTCAGGCAAAACGGGTAAACTATCTAAGTCCACCACTTGCGGGCTTGTTTCTGTGTGAGAGCTAGTTCCTGCTGCCTCAGCCATGTTGAAAACTTCGCAGCTGGTTCTGTGAGAATATATGAATAAATGTTAACATTGCAATGGACACGAAAATGACATAGTGTCCCCTGTTACCACATTAACTTAAAGTTCGGGAGTGGTTAGGGGTTAATAAGTGCTCGGTGCTAGTGTGTGTAGTTAGGAATTGGGTAGGCCTACGAGCTAAGCGGAATGATGTGAAGTGAGAGTGAAGCGGTTAGTAGGTGGTCCTGGATTTACAATTGGGGTCCGGGGGTTTGTTACAAGTTTTGGACTGCCAAATGCAGTGGATGGGTTTTGCTCTTGTTTCCGTAGAGGCTCTCGAGAGCTTTATAGGTGTGTCAGCTTGGAAGTGAGGCCTTTTAGGGACCCATTTACAAATGATTCTGTTCGTGCTCATGGGCCTTGGTGTGTTCGTGAGTGTTGAAAACGAGTGGATGCCGGCTGTGCGAGTGAATGGGTTACGCTGTATAGGTTGTGGCTTCGGCGTAGCTATTTGTGCCCGCAAGCAAGCCTTAGGCACCCAAATTTTTCTTGATTGTGGGCTAGCCTTCATCGACTTCTTGGGCACCCAAATGGATTTCACGTTAGCAGAAGAATTTCTGAAAGACTTCTTATTAGTGTCGTGTTGTTGGTTACTAATAAGAGGCTTTGCCCGTGTGATTGGCTTGAGTGCAACCGGGTGTTCGCCTTTCCGCACCCACACTTGGTTTACTTGCTGAGATATTTTGCTGCACAGGTACTTTTGATTTCCAGCATAGGTAGTACTCTGCTTCTTCTGCCTTTGCTCCACCTTTGGTTGCTGCCTCCTTCTGGCCTTTGGAAAAGAAGGGAGTTCCATTGCATCCCTGACTCCTTTTTTGAGAATATCATTCCTCTGCAACACATAGTTTTGGACAAGAACAGCATGGTCAACTTCATGTGCACCCCTGGAGGGACCAGGAGTCTGTGCCTTTCCTAGTTCCTTGAGTGCTCCATTATCTAACTCCACTGTAATTCGACTATGATTGACCCATACCTGAAGAAGTCCACTTCTTAGGTTTAAGTTGACTGCTTGGTCATAGATCCAGTCTTGACCCAAGACCAGGGGTTCCGTGAGGTCCTCATCTTGACACACTAGTACTTTAACTGTCATTGCCGTATCATGAATGCAGAGGGGAAGTTCCACCTCGCCCATGCAAGGGGTTTCCACGCCTCCCAATCCTATGAGATATGCTTCCACAGGATTGACATTTAATTGCAACTCTTGACAGTAAGACAATTTAACAGCACTAGTGGCTGCGCTTGAGTCAATCAAGGCTCTTACAGTCCTTGCACTCTTTCCTTGTCCTATATCTAAGGTTATGAAAGGTCGTCGATCAGTTATCCTAGGTGAGCTTGTTCCTACGACTTCACACATTGCCATATGATATCCTCGATCTGCATAGTCATTTGTTCTAGGTTGGTCTCGGCCTTGCCTTCGTAATTTCATCCTCCATATGCGCTCTAGGGCTTCTGCTTGAGCTTCTTCTCGAATTCGCTTTTCCTCCTCTTTGCGTTTCTTAGCGGTGTTGAGTCGGCTGAGCATTTCCTCCGTGAGGGGTTCCTGATACAACTTGACTCTGCATCCGCTAATATAGTTAGGGAGAACATCACCTTCTAATGTGGCTAATTGCACAGCTCCACTTGTGGAGATCCTATTAATGATCATGGGTCCGTAGCCTCTCTTTTCTAGCTTCCTTGCGTGTTGTTTCAGTGTATAGACTAAAACTAGATCTCCTGCTTTCAAGCCCTTATCCTTCACATGGGCATCAAAGTATGCCTTCTACCTCTTCTTAGCTGCATAAATTCCTGCAGCTGCTCTCAGTCTTGTTTCCCCTAATCGTTCAAGGTCAAAGATCCTAGAGGAGAGCTCATGACCTGTCCATTCGTGCTCTTGTGCTACTCTCAATGTAGGAATCAAGAAGTCCAAGGGTAGCACAACATTTTGGCCAAATACCATCTGAAAGGGGGTGGCTTGGAGTACCGTTTTGTAGGCAACTCGATATGCCCAAACAGCATGGTGTAGCTGTTTGTCCCAATCAGAGCGTTTAGTGTTCACTAATTTCGTCAGTACATTGCATAAGATCTTATTAGTGCTCTCAGCTTGTCCATTAGCTTGAGGGTGATAAGGGGCAGACTTCTTGTGTATTACCAAGAATTCTTGGAGTAGATTTTCAATCACTTCGTTCAAGAAATGAGTGCCTCTATCACTTACAAGCTCTATAGGTAGCCCATATCTTGTGAATACATTCTCAAACAAGAATTTAGCAGTTGTCTGAGCGTCATTCTTTGTCGTGGCTTTTACCTCTACCCACTTAGTTAGATAGTCTGTTGCAACAATGATGTATTCCGCATGAGAACCCTTAGCTGGGGGATTAATAGGACCGACGAAGTCTATTCCCCACTTAGAGAATGCACGTCCACCCATCATAGGTTTCAATGGCATCTCATCTTTTCGTATAGGATATTGAGTTCTCTGACAGACATCACACCGTTTCACATAGGTATGTGCATCCATGTGAAGGGTAGGCCACCAGAAGCCCGCAAATAGTATTGCCTTGATCACCCGATCCGGTCCAAAGTGTCCTCCTGCTACACCTTGGTGAGCAGTTTCTAAGATCTTAAGATATTCACTTTCATGGACACATAGCCTCAGGTAACCATCTTTACCACGCTTATATAGATTATCACCAATGAGTGAGTAATCCAGGGCTTCTTGTTCTAAACTCCTTTTCCTAGCCAGAGTCATGTCTGGAGGGAATGTGTTTGTCCTCAGGAAGGATACTAGAGGTTCGCTCCAATCTGGCACTATGGATACTTGATAAAGAGTAGCGTGTTCCACAGGTGGTTTAGTGCAGCAGATTGGGCATTCCTTGCACAACTTTTGGACATCAGCTTCCATAGTTGGCCAATGTACTTCGAGTCTCTTTAGGGTCTGTAAAGTTCGTTGCTTTGAATGGTGTTGCTCCAGTGCACCTACATGTGCTAATTGCAACCATTTAGAGTACTCATCCTCTTCTACGCAACAAGCCAAGATCCCTTGATCTGTGTGCTTGTACATACTTCCTGCCATGATGTGGTACTTTTGGGCTTTTACAACCTCTCTATTCCGTGTGTTTACCACTGGATGATTAGGCCCGTATGTCAATACTGGTACCAATGGCTTAGCCCACTGCGGTACAACTTCCAAATTAAACAAGTAAGCATCAGGAAGGTCATCTGACACTCCTTGTGGGGCTTCTCCCGATGTGAGCCTAGAAAGGTGATCAGCTCTCAAATGAGTTCTCCCTTTTCTTACCACAACCTCAAAATCATATTCCATTAGCAAGAGAAACCATCTCACTAATCTTCCTGTATTGCATGGCTTGTTTACGAGGTATAGCAATGCCTGATGATCAGTAAAAAATTTAAACTTATTTGCAAGCAAATAGTGTCTAAATTTCTTAACTGCATATACCATGCCTAAACCTTCTCGCTCTGTAGTGGTGTAATTCCGTTCAGCCGCATTCAATTGTCTACTGGCATAGGCAATTGGAAGATCCATATTACCTTCACCAGTAGGTTGTGCAAGCACACATCCAATAGCATAATTGGATGCATCCACGTGAACATGGAATGGCTTATTCCAATATGGTGTGGTCAAGATTGGTGCTGAACATAATCTTCGTTTAAGCTCCTGGAAGGAATTCTCACATTCATTCGTCCACTCAAAGTTAGTCAGAAGTCCGTACATAGGCTTTGCAATGACAGCATACATGTGTATAAATCGTCGGTAATAACCACAATGCCCCATGAAAGCTTGTACTTCCTTGACATTCTTTGGCCTAGGTAGCTCTGCTATGGCTCTCACTTTTTCTTCGTCGGTAGATATGCCATTCTTTGACACTATGTGTCCTAGAATCTTGCCTTGCCTGACCATAAAAACGCACTTTTCTGGGTTCAGGCAGACTTGATATTCTCTACATTTGTCAAAGATTTGTCTGAGTTCAGGAATATGGGTTTGTCTAATATTGGAATGAGCACAAAGATCATCAACATAGACTTCTAAACTCTTCCTCAGGAACTCCTTAAACACATGGCACATCAGCCTTTGGAAGGTAGCAGGTGCATTGGTAAGCCCAAATGGCATTACTCTAAAGGCGAAAATGCCCCATTCTGTGGCAAAGGCCGTCTTATGCTGATCCTCTAGAGCTATGGCTACTTGATTGTAACCCGAAAATCCATCAAGGAAGCTGTACACTTCCTTGCCTGCCACTCTTTCTAAGAGATGTTCTGTGATGGGAAGCGGATAGTTATCTCGAATTGTAGCTGCATTGACCTTTTTCAAGTTAATACACACACGCAGCTTGCCATTCTTCTTGGGCACCACTACGATGGGGGATACCCACTCAGTGTGCTCAATTTCATAGATAAATCCAGCTTCAACCAGTCTATCTATCTCTTCTTTGATCTTAGCAGCGTAATTATCGTTATATGTGTAGGGCTTTTGCTTAGAGGGTTTAGCATCTGAAGTCATGGGGATGGTGTGTGAGCATATGTCAGGGTCAACACCTTTCAAATCCTTGTAACTCCAAGCGAAAACATCTCTGTATTCTCTTAGCAAGGCAATTAACGCATGCTCTTCTTCCTCTTAGGTCATGACCTATGTACGTACATCTCTCCTCTCCTTCTTCTAGGGCCACTACGATTTTCTTGGTAGTTTCTTTGTTATCATAGGCCTCTCCTGATTGTGCCTCTCGTTTAGGCATTCTTATCATGACTCTCCTGTCATCTATCTCATATTTCTTAAAATTTTCTGGGACCTCAAACAAAGATTCTTCCTCTTCTGGTGAGACTTCTCTCTTCTTTCGTTTCTTTCCTTCTTCCTTCGGAGTCACGTGTGTTGTTAATCTTACATCATTTGTAATCTCTCCATGCCTCTGGGGTTGAAATTCTATTTCATGGAAGTATTCTTCATCTGATGCAAATGGTGGGTCCATAATGATAGACTCGAGATCGGAGTCACTTGCATCCTCAAATGCATCAGGGCTAGGTTCGCATTCTTCTAGAACTGCCTCTCCCATGATTGGCTCTATGGAGAAGACTGAAATGTCATAGCCATCCTCATCACAGTGAGGTGTCCATTGTTCTTCATTGATGGCTACATCCATTGTTGCTAAGATTTCTGCCCAACCGTGAGGTTCAAATTCTTCATCTGGAAAAACTACAGGTGCATAGGCTGGGTCTTGGATTGATCTATGGGTTTCTTTTGCACCTACCTCTCTGGCTTTCTCTCTCTTCTCTTCCTCGACTGCTACCTTGCACATCCATAAGTGGGTGTCTTCATGCATCCAAGAGGATCCTGACCCTATGGAATGCACCAATTCTGCATCATCTTTGGTTCTATGGATGGGATTCCATTGGATAGGAGGAACATCTCTATGAGAGTAATCCTTGAGATTGACTTTGGTCGTAACACCTAAGTGTTGCAGGTACAAAGAATTGGTTCCCCAGTCCTGTACCACTTGCAACTGTCGCATGAATGGTCTTCCCAAAATCATCTCATAGGCATGATTTTTGCCAAAATCACATATAGCAAATGTATGCTCGAACTCGACACCACAAGTGGTGAGAGTTATTCCTTCTAGCAATCCTAAGGGTCTCTCAATGTGACCATCGGCCATCTGCAATTTCATTCTCGTTGGCCTGAGTGCTGGCTTGCCCCAACGCTTCCATAGGGAAGTAGTGGCAATTGCAACTCTTGCACCTGAGTCCAAAATTGCCTTTGTGGTGTACTCCTGGTAGGTGATGGGAAGATAGGTGTTCCCTTCTTCGCCTTCACACATATCTCCTATCTTATCCAAGGGAATTTCTGGCACCGTCCTATGGGATCCTACCTGGGAACGAGGTTTTGCAAGTTCAGTTACTTGACTGGCTACATATTTCCGCGCTTTTGGTCTATCCTTAGGCAGTTCTTCCAAAGTGAGATCGCGCTGCACCTTGGTGTTCTTTACTACCTCCGGGTTCCTAGGTATGACTGAATCTTCGTTTCTTACCATGACTGTAGGTGTTCTCATACAGGTGGACTTAGCTTCCCATGGGCCTGTGAAGTGGGGTAGCTCTTGTATGGTATTAGACTCAAAGTCCAATTTCTCGTGAGACTGAATACTCTCATGTTCCCCGTAAATAGATGGGATGTCTTGTGGGAATTGGTCGTGTGCATCATCCAAAAGTTCAAAGGGAGGGGCGACTTCGCTTTCGTTATCCCATTTATCTTCTTGAATCTCTTGTAGGAAGTCTGGTGCAAACCGATTCATAGAAGAAGAAGTGTCTGGCTCCGTAGAATTAGGCACATAAGCAACCTGGGATGGAGGGCTTATTCTATCGTTGGTTCTTTCCTCGCTCTCATAGATATTTGGAGCACAAGCTTCCTGGGGAGGATTACTTATTCTATTACTTTTTCGAACAGGCTCATACTCTCCATGAGAAGGAATGTAGGCAACCTGTGGAGGTACGTAAGCTTTCGAGGGGGGTTCATCTGCCTTTTGGGGGGGAAGATAAGCTTCTTGAGGAGGCACATGGGCTTCCTGAAGAGGCTGGCTTATCCGTTCTCTTGCCCTGTCCTTTCTTTGAGGGGCAGGTTCCTTTTCTGATTGTGCAATTAGCCTCTCTATTCTTTCTAGCAGTCCATCAAAATGTAACTGCGTCTTAGCTGAGCTAGAGATGTTAAAGAGGCGGCTAGCTTCGAACATGGCTTGAGCCAATTCCACCATTTTGGCACAAATTTTGGTTCGTTCTAACTCTAGTTCTGCTCTAGGGTAGCACTTTTCATGATCAGTTACGTTTGGCCCTTCTTGGATTCTGGCCTGATATGCTTTAAGCATCATATTAAGGTCCTCGGGAGTGGGATCAGCTAATACTGATCCTACTCGGGGTGGTGGGTGGGTTACGTGAGGTGTATTAGAGGGTGGAGGGATGGAGGGTGATGGGGATGGTAGCGGTGGGAATGTGTGAGAGTGCGGTTGGGATGTGATATCTATGATTTTGGCCTTGGTTTCTCGTAGACTTTCCTCAAGTTCACTCATCTTCTTTGCCCATTGCCTTTTCATACGTTCACGGCTATCTCTCCAAGCTCTAATCCTTTTCTTGGTTATGCTCTCAGTTTCACTAGCTGTTGGGCTCTTTTCCTGGTCTACCCCTTGGTTTTGCTGCAATGCTTGAGCTCTAGTGACTACCTGTACGGGAGCAGTGGAAGTGACACTTCCTGTGGAATCTACTACTAACCCAATAACGTTGATAGGCGTGATTTTTGGCATATTATTGGGGTTCTTTGGGCAATCTCGTAAGAGATGCTCTTTTCCACAATCTTGGCAAAAGCCTTGGATCGTCACTGACTGGGGTTGTGTAGGTGGAGGTAAGGGACAATCACGAATGAGGTGATCTCCTTGGCATCTGTAGCACGGTCCTCTTGGGGATGGAGGTCTTACTTGCCTAGGTTGAGGCCTAGGGTTGGGGTTTGCATACATGACGTTTGTGTAATCGGACTCCCAACTAGGTTCACTTGGTTCTTCACTATAGTAGGACTCACCATGTTCAGGAGATTGCATGTAGTAAGCCTGGGGACTATCAACATGTGTAGAATCAAAGCTATGGTCACTGGGATCACTTTCAGAAAGCAGTGGTGTTACAGGGACTATAGCTCTATTCAGGTTCTCTTTTGCAGCAGTATACTTTACCGGAATCACATTAGCTGGAGCTGGGGGTTGTTGTGCTAACACAGGCTGAGGTCTTTGTTGGTTTTGGTATGGTTGCTGATAGGGTTGCTGTGGCCTGCCATATGGCTGTGGAGGGTACTGGTTCTGGTATCTTCCCTGTGGTGGATAGGGTTGAGGATAGGTTTGCCTAACTGTTTGCTTATTGTAGGGGCAATCTTGTGCGGTGTGATTGGTATACCTCCGTTCTATGGTGCAGTACTGGCTACTAGGATTTACTTGGGGCTGAGCCATAATGGGACATACATTCGCCATGTGGTCGCCACCACAAGTATAGCACCTTTTCACAGGGGCAAACCTTGGGATTTGTTTGCTAGTTACCCCTAATTCCTGAGCTACTTTCTCTGCAAGTTCCTCAATTGATGTGGCTTGCGTGGAAGAGAGGCTAGAGGCACTATCTGAATCTTGGTATATCTTGGAAAGCTCTAACTCCTCCCCTAGGTTATCCTCAATGTCAATACACATGCGTACACACTCTTCTATGGTCCTAGGGTCCTTCAGATACACATAGGATCTCAATTTCGTACTCAGCAATCCATCAAGGAATAAGGCTACTTGTTTTGCAGGTGTGGGTAGCTCCGAAACAGAGCACCTTTCTAAGTATTGCCTAAACCTTCTTCCTGCAAGTCTCACGGTTTCTTGAGGGGTTTGCTTGAAGCTGTGAATCAAAGAGGAGGTATTGTGTCTTATGCCACTCTTAGAGAATTCAATAATAAATGCCTCTAGGAGTTGGTCTATGCACCTGAATTGTCGCTCATCCAATGGCTGAAACCATGTAAGTGCTGTGTTCCTAAGGGTTAGACCGAAGGCATTGTACTGCGTGAATAGATCCTCCACTTGTTCAGCTCTCAGGACTTGCCTGAACTCCGCCACATGATCATAGGGATCTCCTGTGCCATCAAAGTAATTCTTCATGGACTTAACTAGCTGGGTCGGTCTCAAAGTTCTTGTGTGCTCTCTAGGTCTCGGTAGAGGGAATCCATCCACATTTCTTTGGTTCCTGTGAGCTCTAAGCATCTCAGGTTCTACCCTATTCGTCTCCGTCCTCGTTCTTTCTCTGCCCACTGGGTTGGAAAAGCTTACTTCTGGTCTATCTCTACTTCTGTCTCTTTGAGTTCCATGAGCTTGAGATGTTCCAGCTCCCGGGTGACCATAGGATACGTTCGATCTTGGTTGGGGGAAAATGAATTCACCCTTCGAAGTGTAAGCATGCCTATCATTTTCTGTCACCACAAAGATCCTTTTCGAAGTGTGATCTAAGTAGGTCACTCTACCTGGGCTATCCGGATCCTTAAACTCATAGATCATGATAGTTCCTATATCAGTTGGCTGATTAGCTTTATACCTCCAAAAGGCTTCGTCAGTTTCTCGATTGAGGAGCAACTCTATGCTCTTGTTGTCTTGGGGAACCCACTCAGGCGTGATAATCCTAGTGAGAACAGATTTGCCTCGGGGGGTTCTAAGTTCCGCACCCATGTTTCCTTGTTCCAAGTCACCTAAGTCCGCCTCTGAGATTACATTCCCAAATTCATCTGTCCTGTCTGGGTGACTGGTGACTACGTATATGGTTCCTTCTTTGTCCAGGTATGCATCGTTTTCAAACTTGACTGCTGGGTGCTCTAGTCCAATGGATTGATCAGGATTCTTAATCTGTATCACAGATCTTCCTAAGCTGTCCTCATAGATGCTAACACCTAATCGGTTGGTCCTAAGGTATTCCAGCTGTGTTTTGTAAGGGCCTTCTACCCTGTACAAGTAAGGCACTCCTGAACTTCCCGTAGGTCTGTCCATGCCTTGAGACATCTCTGACTCACTGGTCTCAGAGCTAGGGTAGTACGAGTGGTGGCTCAACTGCTGGGCCCAAGACCTAGCAGTGTGGTTAACACTAGCCTCTGAAGACCTAAGGCTTTGTCTCTCCCTTACTAAATGTCGTCCTGATCTAAGGTTCATATGCCTATCTAAGTAGTCCAATTCTTTGCCCAGAGCACAACCTCGTTGGTGATCAATTGGTATCAGTCACTTGATTCTTTTTAGTTATTTATCGTGTTTAAGGTCTTGTCTGATATTATGTCGTCAGGAATATTTGAATGTTCTTCGTGCTTTCAGGTTGATCGTTCCACGTTAGGTTCTTCTCCTTTATGTTATCGACAGTACAGAGATTAGGTTTTTAGCTTGGACTTGAGTTTTTAGGTAGTCTTCAACTTGATACCTGCCTATCGTCGCCCTGACTTACCCCTACCTCTCGTCGTTCTTAGCCTAAACTATGAATTGACAGAGGGGGTTAAAAGTTTCCAACCTTGTGTTTCCTGCTTGGTTGCCCTTGAGTACCCAGGAAGTGTGTTCCCAAGCTTGCACTTACACTTGCTTAGAACGCCTTTCGATGCTCTCAAAGGATCTGTACAAGTTCCAAAGTTAGCTTAAAGATTTAAATTCCACAGACAGAACCAAGTATTTTCATTCCTGTAGCACAAACACAAACTTGCATAGTGATTTTTAAGAAAACAATTCTAAAGACCCCTGACTTTGATCCCCCTGGGTATGGTCAACTTCAAAACATCCTATCTAAAAATCAACGCATTATCTTTATAAAAAACAGTTGAGGACGTGTAGTATATGCCACAAGCTCTCCAACAAGCCCTAGAGCTCAAAAAATGGATTTCGTATGAAAAAGTTGTGACCGTTCAGGGTTCTAGGGTTACGACAGGGTTCAAACAGGATCACTGTGCAATAGGTTTTCCCCAAGTGGTTTTCCTAAGGCTTCCTAATGTGCTCTAGAGTAAAATGTTTATGCCCAAAATTAGCCCAACTCTTCAATTAACAATCCCTAAAAAATTTGACCAAAATTGGCTGTCAATCGCGATGGACAAGGCTGTCAGTCGCGATGGACAGGACTGTCAGTCAATCGCGATGGACACTCAATCAATCGCGATGGACAGGAGTTCAGTCAATCGCGATGGACAGAGGGTTCAGTCAATCGCGATGGACAGGCTATCGGTCGCGATGGACAGGGGGTTCAGTCAATCGCGATGGACAGGCTATCGGTCGCGATGGACAGGGGGTTCAGTCAATCGCGATGGACAGAGGGTTCAGTCAATCGCGATGGACAGGCTATCGGTCGCGATGGACAGGGGGTTCAGTCAATCGCGATGGACAGGAGTTCAGTCAATCGCGATGGACAGGCTATCGGTCGCGATGGACAGGGGGTTCAGTCAATCGCGATGGATAGGAGTTCAGTCAATCGCGATGGACAGGCTATCGGTCGCGATGGACAGGGGGTTCAGTCAATCGCGATGGACACTCAATCGGTCGCGATGGACAGGCAGTCAATCGCGATGGACAGAGCTGTCAATCGCGATGGACAGAGCTTCAGTCGGTCGCGATGGACAGGCAGTCAATCGCGATGGACAGAGCTGTCAATCGCGATGGACAGAGCAATCAATCGCGATGGACTGAAATTTTGCAAGATTTTCAAAAATTTTGATGGAAAAGTGATGTGCAGGGTCTCTAGTCCACTGTGGTGCACTCAGATTTACCAAAAGGTGAGAATTTCTGTCAATCGCGATCGACAGGAGTCGGCGACTGCGAGACAGTTTCGACGAGTTTCGTACCTGCGCAAGAAGCTGAGGATGGTGATTCAGCAAGGTCCTGCAAAAAGCTCAAGAAACATGCAAGAAAACACACATGCAATATCGCTCTCTCGCTCTCTCTCACAAGTGAAATGAGGGAAATGAGGTGGAGATGGGGATATAGTCAAAAAACTGAAATTTTCGCGATGATGAAAATGGAGGTGGAAGATGGTGAAGAGGAAGATGGTGATGATGATGGTGAAGAAAAAACAAGAAAATAGATGAAAGTGAAGAAAATACCTACAACTCCAACGCGTCAACTCTACGTCTTACCATCACACGCTCGTCCTCAAAGCTCGATCCCCGGCAACGGTGCCAAAATTTGGTGTAGCTCAGTGATGAGTAGCACCTCCTTTAATGTCAATCCGGGAAGACGTGAGGATGGTATGAAGACCTCGAGCAAGTGGCGGCACAAGGGCGTGAGTGAGAAGCACACAAACATGCACACACATACACACACACGCGCACACACGACAAGACAAAGAGTGAGAATCAATGGAGTTCTTAGATTACTTTCAAAAAGCTCTTACAAGTTTGTTTCAATTACAAGCTAACCTCAAAAATGAGCTCTCTAGCTCTTTTTATAGTTTTTGACTAGGTTTTGGCCCTCTCCAGACCTAGTGTCTGGCCTAGTTAAAAATTAGGTTCCAGGGCCAATTTGAGGGCTTAAACGACGTCTAAAAAATATGAAAATTGATATGTAGGTACTTCTAAGGCTCCTCAAGCTCAAGGACTCCTTGGCTTGCACAAAATGGAGCTACAAAAATATGAAATGGTATTTACAATGATTGTTAGTGATAAGAATCACTGTTAAAAGATGTTGATTTGGAAAAAATTTGAAGGGCCTATCTGCCAGATTTGCGTCGGCTGCTTTGTCTACTTACTCCTTCACCTTGTTCTGACTCTCTCCGCTGGCTTCCTTGTCTAGTCGGTCCTTGGGTGCCCATACTGCTCTCAACACCATCTTTGATTTTCATTATCATGGTTGATTTCTTAATCTCGTAGCCAACTGGGAAAAGCTTAGATGCACCCCAAAGGAGACTTGGCATGGCCACACTTTGCACAACATCTTCAAGTTTCACCATGTATTTCTCATCATCCCAAAATTTGACACCAAACACACAAGATGTACAATATATGATTTGAATTTTTTGTTGAAGTAGAAGCTAGTGGAGAGGAAATCTCCACAACAAAATGGAGTTAATGGTGAAAGAAAAGAGCAAGGGTGAAGGGAAGATTATGGTATGGTGAAAGGCTAAGATAAAAGGACAAAGGAGGTGACTGGTGAGGTGGGGAAAATTCTCTAAGTGGAAATTGAGGGTGAGAAAGAGAATCCCATACATGAATAGGTGGTGAAGGATGGGAAGGTTGAGAGGGGAATGAAGGGATGGAACAAGAATGGATGGAGAGAAAACATATGTGTGAAGGATCAAAGAAAAATGAAGGATAAAAGTAATAAAGAGGATGGATGGAAAAGACAGAGTGTGAAGTTAAATGGTAAGGTATTCCAATTCTATCCTCGGGATGATAAATTTTGGGCCTAGAAGGGAGAAAAATAACTATATGGGAAATTTCTAAGGTTGAAATAGAAGAGGGGAGATGGTAAGGTATCCAAAACTTATCATGGGGTAGATAAATTTGTTGGAAGAGATGGATGGATACCTCAAGGAAGTGAGGTGAAACTGCTAAAACCTACTTTGTACCTGCCCTAAATCACTTCAAAGTTTGATAGTAGGCCCTTTTAGATTGCAGATGACACCAATAAAGTACCTATGTACTTTGGAGTTGATGCTTGAATCAATTGGATCAAAACAGACTACTTGATGAATAATAGAGTCACAAAACTTGCTATTTTGGTCTAGATACCTGCTGGTTCTTTTGCTCAATTCTCACAGTACAACAACAATTGATTAAATTCCTTTTGAGGGAATCAAATAGCTTATATAGATAATGATTACAAGTGGAATCATAATAAAAGATAAACTATGCTATGAGAAATGATTTTAGCAATCCAAGGCTTACCCTCGACTTTCTAGGGATTGAACAATAGATGACCAATGAGCAGTTGATGGTGATTTCTCCCAAATGGCTGAATCAAAAGCTTGGAAACTTTGAAAATATAAAATGGACTTGAAGCCTATTCCAACAACCTATAGATCATGCAAAATTGTTGAGAACTCACTGAGATATGATCAAACAAAGTTCACTATTCTGAGTAGTCATAGCAGAGAAATAAAGAGAGATGATCAATGATGCATATCTATTATAAAACATGATTGTACAAGATCATTGGCATTATGATAGTGCTCAATGATGGTTGCCTAAGTGAGCTATGGTGTAAGTCACTTAGCTACTACAAATGATCAGAAAAGTATTGTCAATGAGCCACACACAACCGTGAGTTTTACAAAAGTCTTTATATAAGGAGTTTTTCTAAGTTTGAAGTTGAAATTCAAACTTGGATCCAACTAAAAGTGATCCCTATGATTGAGGAGTTATTCCCTCATTGAATCTCGTAGTACTTTGTTCTTCCTAACTCCATGAGATTTTTCTTTACGAGATTGTCTCAATACTTTAACCTTTTACAAATGGTAAATGCTCAAATGATTACAAGAAATGATGTCATCAACTTACACACATAAATATATCATTTTTGAATTACTTCTCTTGACAAACAGAGAACACTACAACAGAGCAGGCGTATACCGAGGCTTCTACTGAGGAAAATGAACGGGCGCGATTTTGCCCCGACATCGGTGTAAGAGTCGGTGTAGGCATCGGAACCAAAGCGTCGGTATAAGCGTCGGTATGAGCGTGGGTATAAGCATCGGTATAAGCATCGGTATGAGCGTCGGTATAAGCATCGGTATACGCGACGGTATAAGTGATGGTATAAGCTACGGTATAAGCGACGATATAAGCCATGGTATGACCCTGGGCAAAATAGTCAGTATAAGCATCGGTATGTGCCTGGGGATACCAGCGCTTATATCGTCCCCTATATCAACGACCATATCTGCAATTTTTTTTTGGGAAGAGTGTGTTGTCTCTTGCTACAACAACATTCCTATGCTATTTGTTGGAGTTAGACGTCTGCGGAAGCACGCTAACAGCACAAGGAAGAAGAAGAAGCTTGGAGCACAACACACAATACTGAATGTATTACTAGCGAATGTACAAAGATAAGTAGCCCATTAGGGCAATAGGCGTATATACAAACCGGGGGAAAAAAACCTCCTAAAGAGGGAAAAAAGTGCCCCGGCGGTCCTAGTGTGTTCACACACATCACTACCTAAATATATCAACAAATCCCCCCTGGGAGTGATACGGTGAACAAGGAGCTGGCACTCATGTATAAGGAAGTACCAAGCTATGTGGAAATCACTCCACAAAAGGAAGTAAGCCCAAAGCTTTGCGGAAATCTTCAAACTTCTCCCTAGGCAGAGCCTTCGTGAAAAGGTCTGCTATGTTCTCCTACGTGGGCACATATGCCAAATTGATCTCCCCAGCAGAGAACCTCTCCCTGACATAGTGATAATGCACCTCAATGTGCTTAGTGCGAGCATGGAACACAGGGTTCCTCGCAACTACCGATGCACTCTGACTGTCAGTGAAGATGGTGGTGGCAGAAGACTGGCCAACACCCAAATCAGCCATAAGGCATCTGAGCCACACACACTCAACAGTCGCTATGAAAGCTACCCTATACTCAGCCTCACAACTGAAAGTGGCCACAATAGGCTGCTTCTTGCTCAACCAAGATATACATGAGCTACCAAGCATGAAGCAAAAACCACTGGTGGACACACGAGTGTCATAGCAACCAGCCCAATCTGAGTCAGAAAAAGCATGCAAATCTGGCGGTAGTGATCCCCCCTTGGGATAAAACAACCCAAGTAGCGAAAGATGCGCTTAACCGCCTTCCAATGCGTGACTCCTAGGTAATGGATAAACCTACTCATCTGTGAGACAACAAACTGAATATCTGGCCAAGTAATGCATAAGTAAATCAAGCATCCAACAGCTTGCTGATAGAGAATAGCATCAAATGCATCTCGAGCATCATGAAGACTCAATCGTAAACCTGTCTCCATAGGAGTGGCAATAGGCTTACAATCTTCAAGGCCAAAATGCTGCAATAATGTGTCAATATATTTCGATTGACACAAAACCATTCCACCATCAACTTGCATAAACTGAATGCCCAAATAGTGATGCAAATGCCCCAAATCAGACATCTCAAATGAGGCATGCAAATCAGCCTTGAAATCAGCAATATGCTTCTCAATAGGAACAGTGAGCAGCATGTCATCAACATAGACAACAATGATCAGAAGCACATCATGAGCACGCTTAACATATAAGGTGCTTTCAGTTGGACTGTTCACAAAACCATGTGCAACCAGATAGGCATGTATCTTCTCATACCAAGCATGTGGTGCTTGCTTTAAACCATATAATGCCTTCTTTAACCTGCACACTTGGTTTTCATGCCCTTTCTACACAAAGCCTCGGGGCTGAAAAACATACACTTCTTCATGCAAGTCACCATTCAGAAATGCTGTTTTAATGTCCAACTGATGTACATTCCAACCATGATGGGTTGCAAGTGCACAAATGCTACAAACAGTAGTCATACGGCATGTAGGTGCAAAGGTCTCATCAAAATCAATGCCTCTTTCCTGCGCATAACCCTTTGCAACAAGCCTAGCGTTATACCTGTCAACTGTACCATCAGGTTTACACTTCAGCTTGTATACCCACTTAGTGCCAATGGCCTTCTTGCCAGGAGGCAAGTCACATAAAGACCATATACCATTCTTCATTATAGCATCATATTCAGATTGCATGGCAGCCATCCAATTTTCTGAATTCTGTGCTTCATCAAAAGAAACAGGCTCATTCTCATCACAGAGACTAGACGCAGCCATAGCATAGCAATCTGATGCAAAGGAGGCACTATGAGAGCCTGAACGAGTACGATATGACAAAGGTGCATCTAATTTGCTGTCACGCAAAGTCTGCACTAGCCATTTTGGCATAGTTTTTGCCTGCTCAATATCAGCTCTCTCATCAACAAGTGCATCATGTAAATCTGCATCAGAAATAGAATGATCTACATCATCATATGAAACCTGCAAAGGCTGAGAAGTTGCCTCATTAGGACCAACACTAGACTGTCCACCTGTAAAAAGAGGCATCAAAGTATCATACATGTCTTTGGAGCTAACAGATGTCTCCTTAGTACATGAAAGCAATGGCTGAATAACATCTTCCATAAAGACAACATCACAGTTAACCAGAATGCGTTTAGTCTATGGATGATACAGACGATAGCCTTTACTTTCAGAACTGTACCCAACAAAAATACATTTTACTGCCTTATCATCCAATTTTCTACGATGTTGTTCAGGCACTAGTGCATATGCCAAACAACCAAAAACATGCAGATGAGCAATAGATGGCTTGCGGTCATGCCAAGCCTCATATGGAGTGATAGACTGCAGCGCTTTAGTGGGACACTTGTTAAGTACATATGCTGCACACATGATAGCCTCAAGCCAGAAACGATGAGGTAAAGCCTGACTCTTGACCATGCACCTCACCATCTCCATGAGTGACCTATTCTTTCGTTCAGCAACTCCATTCTGTTGAGGTGTATACGGCACTGTACACTGGTGTTTTATCCCACGTTCAGCCAGAAATGCATTAAAATCAGAAGACATATATTCCCCCCCTCGATCAGAACGGAGGGTGCCCATTTTACATGCTGACAGATTTTCAGCCAAAACCAAAAACTGTTTGAAGCACATGAACACTTCGGACTTTGCTTTGAGTGGATATACCCATGCATGCCTGGAAAAATCATCAATGAAAGTCACGAAGTAAAGGTAATTTCCAAAAGAGGGTGTCTGCATAGGACCACATACATCACTATGTACAAGCTGCAATTTCTGCGTAGCCCGAACTGAACCATCTTTTGGAAAGGATGAACGCTGCATTTTGCCCAAAATACAGCCCTCACAAACATGTTTTCCAGGTGCCTCAAGTTTGGGCAAAGAGGACATCATTTCAGATTTCTGCAGGCGTAGCAAACTAGCAAAATTCAGATGACCAAAGCGTGCATGCCAAAGCTTTGCATCTGACATAGCCTGAGAATCATGAACTGCACATGCCAAATCATTCACAGATCTTTCATAGTCTATGAGCTTATACAGCCCAAGACATAAAATGCCAGAAGCAATAATCACATCGCCATTTGATAGATCATGAACTGTACACCTGTCATCAACAAATTTCACAACCAAGCCAATCTTGGCTAATGCAGAAACTGATAACAGGTTCTTTTTGATCCCTGGCACAAATAAAGCATCTGATAAAGTGAAAGAACTACCATAAATCAAAATGATCTTACCAACTCCCGTAACAGGATAAGAGGAGTTGTTGGCGCATGTAACAGTATTCCCTCTAGGGGCAGGCTCGAGTGAAGAGAAGAAACTGCGCTGCGAGGTAATATGTTTGGTCGCCCCACTGTCAAAATACCAAACATCTGAGTCTACTACAGACATGCACTACTCATGAGAAGATGGTTCAAAACTGCAGACAGTAGTAAACGCCCATTCTTCTTCCTGCACAAGATTTGCAGACTCCGTTTTTGGTGTAGAGGCCTCTGCAACAACCATTCCAGGCTCTTTCTTCTTTGCCTCTTTAGCAGCCAGTTTTGGAGAGTTCTTTATGATATGATCATTCCCTTTACAGTACTTACAAAACAATTTCTGCTTTTCTGATTTCAACTCATCTTTATCTTCCTTCTTCGAATATGCAGAATTAGCAGATTTCTGCTTACTACTTGAAGAGCTCCATTTTCCTTTGCCCTTCTGACTAGCCAGGAAAGCTTGATCTACAACTCACATAATGGACCTGTTCTACCTAGACTGATCTTCTTGCAACAGAACAGAGACTAAATCCTCAAATGATAAGGCATTCGGATTACCTTTCATCATCAACCGAAGAGTAGAAGCAAAACTTTGATATGAATCAGGAAGACCATTCAGAACGGTCAGCAGAAATCAATTATTCCTTCAAATCTTTGATCTTCGTTAGGAAACTGTCCATAGAATCACCTTCATTCATGTGCTCACTCTCCAACTATTTTCGGAGGTAAGCAACACGAGCCTCATTCCTAGCTTGGTACAATGTGGTAAGTGTATCCCAAGCATCCCTAGTTGTTCTGCAAGAGCGAATATGAGGAATAATGGCACGTTTGACAGACAAAGCTATCAATGCATGTGCTTGGGCATCTCTGCCATCCCAACGAATCTGCTCTGCAGTAGGTGCAACAGAAACAACAGCACGAACAGGAATCTACACCATATCATCTTCGACACCATCTTCATCAGCTCCAGCACTTGTATTTGTAGTACCTGTCGTTACAAGTGTAACACGACGTCTTTCAACACCCTGCACAATGTTCCACAATCCTTTTGCAACCAAAACATGTCGCATCATATAAGCCCATAATGGGTAGTTGGTACCATCCAACTTATCTTCAACAGCCAACATACAAAATACATCACTGCTTTCAGCCATGGCCAATGACTAAAATACCTTGATGCAGAAAATTGACTGTATCTCAAAAAGTT
>CM035406.1:64421275-64528794 GCA_020310875.1 Ceratopteris richardii
TCTGCACTTGGTGCTTTCCCTTAGGTTCCTCAAGATTAGAAAGGAGAGCTACATTGCCTGCTACATGGTTTGAACAACCTACGTCAATATAGAAGAGGTGCTCATCATTCATACCTTGTTTTGAAGTCATGTTCATAATAAGAAGGGAATCCTCTTGATCCTCTGTATTATGGTTGAATCTTCCTCTTGAGTGTGAGTAGCCACCTCTTTGAAATCCTCTTCCTTTTTGGTTCTTGAAGTTCCTATAGCACTCATCTGTTGTGTGATTGGATAGTCCACATATATTGCATGGGGAAGAGTTGAAAGATCTCCCCCTACCTTGCTTACCTCCTCTGCCCCTTCCTCTTGAATTCCTACCTCTCCCTGCATAGTTAGCTTGACAAGTAGTACCTTCATCTTCAATTTTCTTGCTCTTTCCTTTATGGTTAGACTTCCCTTTATCTGTATAGAGGGAAAAAAATTGTTACCTCTTGATGGTTCTCCATTTTTGTTGAGCTTGGCTTCATAGGTAAAGAGTTGTCCCATGAAAGTGGTAAGATATGGAATTTTCATGTCATATAAAGATCCATAGCAGTTGTGAAAGCTTCCCACTTATCATCTGCCTTGATGCCATTGATTATCTATCTCACTATTTGCTCGTCTTCAATCTCCTCTCCTATGCTCTCCAATTGATCAGCCACATCTTTTACCTTGGTCACATACTTTGAAACATTCTACTTAGGTTGCTTCCTTTGAGTAGTAAACTCAATCCACAATTGATTTTTTCTAGCTCTTCTATTGGAAGAAAAGTATGAAGATAGAGTATCCCAAGTCTCTTGGGAAGTTTTACAATTCCTCATGTGAGGAAGAAGGAAGTCAGAAATAGAGTTAAGTAGATATGACCTTGCTAAAGCATCTTTGGCACACCATGAGTTGAGTCTTTGTAGCTCTTCTCTTGTACGTTGACCTTTGCTTTTGAATATGAGCATCTCCTCATCTCCCGATATGTATACATAGAGACTCCTTCCTTGTAGATAGACCTTCATCCTCCTGATATGTATCTCTTCATCTCCTGATATGCATCTCCTCATCTCCTGATATGTATCCATAGAGACTCCTTCCTTGTAGATAGGTCTTCATCCTAAAGGACCATGTTGGATAATTATTCCTGTCCAATTTATCAATGAAAGAAGAGAAACCATCTCCCATTTTCCCTCAACTTGCTTGCATACCACTGTTGGAAGAGATGGATGGATACCTCAAGGAAGTGAGGTGGTACTGCTAAAACCTACTTTGTACCTACCCTAAATCACTTCAAAGTTTGATAGTAGGCCCTTTTAGCTTGCAAATGACACTAATAAAGTACCTATGTACTTTGGAGTTGATGCTTGAATCAATTGGATCAAAACAGACTACTTGATGAATAGCTAGAGTCACAAAACCTACCATTTAGGTCTAGACACCTGCTGGTTCTTTTGCTCAGTGCTCATAGTAGAGTAGCAATTGATTAAATTCCTTTTGAGGGAATCAAATTACCTTAGATAGCTAATGATTACAAGTGGAATCATAAAAAACGATAAACTATGCTATGAGAAATGATTTTAGCAATCCAAGGCTTACCCCCGACTTTTAAGGGACTGAACAGTGGATGACCAGTGAGCAGTTTGATGTCGATTTCTCCCAAATGGCTGAACCAAAAGCCTTGAAACCTTGGTACTATAAAATGGACTTCAATTTGATTCAAGAAGCTATAGATCATGCAAAATGGTTGAGAACTCACTGAGATATGATCAAACAAAGTTCACTGTTTTGAGTATTCATAACAAAGAAATAAACAGAGATGATCAATGATGTATATCTATTATAAAACATGATTGTACAAGATCATTGGCATTATGATAGTGCTCAATGATGGTAGTCTGAGTGAGCAATGGTTTCAGTCACTTAGCTACTACAAATGATTAGAAAAGTATTGTCAATGAGGCCACACACAACCGCGAGTTTTACAAAAGTCTTTATATAATGAGTTTTTCTAAGTTTGAATTTAAAATTCAAACTTGGATCCAACTAAACATGATCCCTATGATTGAGGAGTTATTCCCTCATTGAATATCATAGTAATTTGTTCTTCCTAACTCCATGAGATTTTTCTTTACAAGATTCTCTCAATACTTTAACCTTTTACAAATGGTAAATGCTCAAATGATTACAAGCAATGGTTCACATGCTTCATCAAATAGTTGCACATATTCTCTTCCATGTGTTGAGCCCATAAAAGTCATGATGGTCAAAGCAAACCGGTCAAAGTCAACAAGGGAAAGGTCAAGCCAACAGGTGCAAAGTCAAAGTGCCTAAGTGACAATTAATTGTCCCGCAAAGGGTAAATTAATTGTCCTAAGGATCAGGATGTGTTTTAAAGTAATTGGGAAGGTTTAGGTGAACCCCCTTTAGTACACAAAGGAAGAATTAAAAGGGAATGTGAAGGCAGGTGAAGCGGAAAAGTGTACGCACAAGTGGAAGTATGATCCCCATTAAAATTTTTTGGTTTTACACTAAACTCACTACAGGACAAAGGGCAATTTGTTGGCCGCCAACTAACAAGAGAATCTTGGGACATCAAAGGAAGCCCAAGAGTCCATGGCAGTTAGAAGTCACGGGACCGGCGGGTTCAAGAGGAGGACAAAGGCTATTCTTGAACACATTGAGAGCTAAGGGCAAGGGAGAGCCCAGAGGAAGCAAAAAAGGAAGCAAGAAGAGCCACCAGTGTGCGACGACACTCAAGAGTGCAAGAGGTGTCAAGAGGAAGGTGTGCAGAGAAGGCGGATTGGATTCCAAGAGTCCCAAGGTCCATTGTGTGTGTGCGCCGAGATACCAATTCCTTAGCTTGGTGGAAGCTTAGTGCAAGGTGTGCACAAGGGAAGCGTGAAGCAAGTGAAGGATTGGTGCAGGAGAGGCCGCTGCCAGAGGACTTGAGATAAATGGTCTTCAGTAATTGATATTCTCTGAAGTTGTATTTAGTCATTGATTAGACTGTGTGCAGTCATTGTAATTGTTGCAAGATAATAAATATTCAAGGTTTCCGAGAGTATTCCTTTGTAGAAGTTCTCACTGTTATTCCATTTTCATCATCTCCTTTTTCTCCTACAGATCCTCAAACTCCTTCTTGTCCACGAATCCCCAACAAATTTGGCACGCCCGGTGGGACTTCCAAGGAGATTTGAGCATAGGAGACTATATACTGCTATTAGAGAGCAATATTCCAGTGTCGACAACACTACTCGAGTGGGCCAAAAGGTACATATTTTTATCAAGTGTCTCATTTTAAGTGGACTATGAATAGCTCATGACCGCGACCCGATCACAAACCTTGAGGATCAAGTGCAAGCAGACAAGAAGAAAGACGAACAGAAGATCATCGAGTCCACTTTCATCGACTTCATCGGTAGGAAGCATGGCAGGACAGGTGGACCTAGAAATCTTGCTCTCCAGATTAAACATAAAATTTCCCTCCTTCAGAGGTTTAGCCCATGAGGACCCAGATGAGCACATTCGAAGATTTCTTGCATTATGTAAGACTAGGGGACTAATGGGTAGGGAAGATGCTTTCTTGATACTCTTCCCCGCCACATTGGAAGGTCTGGCAGACAAGTGGTTTAGCCAGTTTGCTGAAAATCACTTTACCTCTTGGGATTTGATGAAAGAGGCTTTTAAGAATCAATTTCAGCATGGCAACACGGCTGAGATCATTATAGAAGAATTGGAAAACTTGAAGTTGGGTCCAGGAGAAAAGTTCCCAGAGTTCGTGACCAGGGCCAAAGCACTAATGGCTAAGCTACCGGATCCACCACACGACTTCTTTGTCAAGAAGTGGTTAGCCAAACCTCTACCTGTGGTCACCCAATGCAAAATAAAAGAGTTAGTGCTACCTACTGCCTCTGTTGAGGAGTTCATCAATACGGCCACCCGCTTGGAACAGATAAGGCACCAGTATGGTGCAACTTCTTCCCAACCATCATATGGTGCAGAATTGGAGGACCCAGTGAGCCAGTTAAGAAGGGAACTAGAGGGCTTGAAAAGGAATAAGCCCTACACAGAGGAGGAGACTACTGTAGCTCAGCTGAGAAGAGAGATTGAAGCCCTCAAGCTCCAAAAGGAAGAGGAAGCCCAAGCAGAGGAACTAGCTCAGCTGAGGCAGGAGTTGCAAGAACTAAAAGGAGGCGGCATTAAGAACGGACTCTGGTGCTCCATGTGCAGCAAGCAAGGACACATAGTAAGTGAATGTCCTTTGCTAAATGTGAGTTGTCAATTATGCAGGAAGATTGGGCATGAGGCCCATGAATGCCAAGTAAGGGGAATACCGACAACGACATATTGGACACAAGGAGGACTTTTGCCACCAGCAAATGTAATGGCAGCAGCAGCAAACCAAGGTAATAACTATAATCCTAGACCGAGATCTAACTTTGCAAATGGGCCTAGAAGGCCAATTATTTGCTTCAGGTGTGGAGAATGTGGGCACTACCAATCTAGGTGCACCCTCCCAGAAAATGCACCTCCTTGTAGGAACTGTCCAGAGGCCAGGGATCACTATACAAACTGTTGTCCTAAGAATCAAGCCTCTACTTCCGGACCCCATCTCCAAATGATCTCTGTATTCAAGGAGGAAACACTCCCTGAGGTGAATGAACCTTCACCATCTACTAGAGTGGTACAATTAGAAGAACCGGAATCCTTTGCAGTACAGACAAGAAGCAAGGGAACGGCAAAGGTGGTAGAAAATCAAGAATTGATAATTAAGGAATTGAACAAAGACAGAGTTGCAATTGAAGACAAAGATACTACAAGTGCAGACACAAACCACAATGAATGTCTCATAGGCACCAGTGATGCCATTGGGCATGCCTTCAACAGGGCTCAAGAAGAGTTTGGCAAAGCAAATGAAGCTCACTCTCTTAAAGAGTCAGAGGCTTCAAAACTACTCAAGTCAATGAAGAAGGAGGTTAGTATTTTTGATTTAATAAAGATGGATGGGAAATTCAGGTCAGAATTATTGCAGATAATTGATGAGGCTTCTACTACAAGCTTAGTGGCCAAGACTGCTATTTTGCATAAAGGGATAATTAGGGGGGAAGCACCCCTTACAGATTATAAAAGTCCTCGGCTTACAGTATCAATCAAGGGTCATGAATTTCAAGGTGTTATTGTAGATGGTGGTTCTGGCATTAACCTGATGCCTGAACATACCATGAAAAGGATTGGACTCCACCCTTCAAGACCTGCAAATTTCACGGTTACTTTGGCAGATCAGAGCAAAGTAAGGCCCTTGGGGGTAATTCCAAAAGTTCCACTTGAAGTACAAGGTAATCTATTCATTCTGGATTTTGTGGTTTTAAGATTGCCCCAGGTTGAAGGAGGATTTCCTCTCTTAATTGGAAGACCTTGGCTGAGGCATGCCAGTGTCATCCATGATTGGGGTAAGGACACTATGTGGGTACAAAAGAAAGGGCAGGAGCTGACACAAATTCATTTAGAAGAAGGCCCAGACAATCAAGGAAACACTAGTATGATGCAAACAGTGAGCATTTGCATAGAAACAGAAGCAGAGGATCAACCCCAAATAGATTTTGAGGAAGAAGAGGATATTCTAAGTTGGCTCCATGCAGGCAACTCTTCTTCTTGTTTTGGAATCTTTCTTGATAATCCTGGCACGACTGAGGATTATGATGAAGACAAAGAAAAGGTCCAGGTTGATGGATTAGGAGAGCCCATCACTGACCACAGAAGAGGCAGGAAGATGTTGGAGTTAGACGTCTGCGGAAGCACGCGAACAACACAAGGAAGAAGAAGAAGCTTGGAGCACAACACACAAGACTGAATGTATTACTAGAGAATGTACAAAGATAAGTAGCCCATTAGGGCAATAGGCGTATATACAAGCCGGGGGAAAAAAACCTCCTAAAGAGGGAAAAAAGTGCCCCGGCGGTCCTAGAGTGTTCACACACATCACTACCTAAATATATCAACAAATCCCCCCTGGGAGTGATGCGGTGAACAAGGAGCTGGCACTCATGTATAAGGAAGTGCCGAGCTATGTGGAAATCACTCCACAAAAGGAAGTAAGCCCAAAGCTTTGCGGAAAGCTTCAAACTTCTCCCTAGGCAGAGCCTTCGTGAACAGGTCTGCAATGTTCTCCTGCGTGGGCACATATGCCAAGCTGATCTCCCCAGCAGAGAACCTCTCCTTGACATAGTGATAATGCACCTCAATGTGCTTAGTGCGAGCATGGAACACAGGGTTCCTCGCAACTGCCAATGCGCTCTGACTGTCAGTGAAGATGGTGGTGGCAGAAGACTGGCCAACACCCAAATCAGCCATAAGGCGTCTGAGCCACACACACTCAACAGTCGTTGTGAAAGCTGCCCTATACTCAGCCTCACAACTGGAAGTGGCCACAGTAGGCTGCTTCTTGCTCAACCAAGATATACATGAGCTACCAAGCATGAAGCAAAAACCACTGGTGGACACACGAGTGTCATAGCAACCAGCCCAATCTGAGTTAGAAAAAGCATGCAAATCTGGTGGTAGTGATCCCCCCTTGGGATAAAACAACCCAAGTAGCCGAGTACCACTCAAGTAGCGAAAGATGCGCTTAACCGCTTTCCAATGCGTGACTCTTGGGCAATGCATAAACCTGCTCATCTGTGAGACAGCAAATTGAATATCTGGCCGAGTAATGCATAAGTAAATCAAGCATCCAACAGCCTGCTGATAGAGAACAGCATCAAATGCATCTCCAGCATCATGAAGACTCAATCGTAAACCTCTCTATATAGGAGTGGCAATAGGCTTACAGTCTTCAAGGCCAAAACGCTGCAATAATGTGTCAATATATTTCGTTTGACACAAAGCCATTCCACCATCAACTTGCATAAACTGAATGCCCAAATAGTGATGCAAATGCCCCAAATCAGACATCTCAAATGAGGCATGCAAATCAGCCTTGAAATCAGCAATATGCTTCTCAAGAGGACCAGTGAGCAGCATGTCGTCTACATAGACAACAATGATCAGAAGCACATCATTAGCAGGCTTAACATATAAGGTGCTTTCAGTTGGACTGTTCTCAAAACCATGTGCAATCAGATAGGCATGTATTTTCTCATACCAAGCACGTGGTGCTTGCTTTAAACCATATAACGCCTTCTTTAACCTGCACACCTGGTTTTCATGCCCTTTCTGCACAAAGCCACGGGGCTGAAAAACATACACTTCTTCATGCAAGTCACCATTCAGAAATGCTGTTTTAATGTCCAACTGATGTACATTCCAACCATGATGGGCTGCAAGTGCACAAATGCTCCGAACAGTAGTCATACGGCATGTAGGTGCAAAGGTCTCATTAAAATCAATGCCTCTTTCCTGCGCATAACCCTTTGCAACAAGCCTAGCCTTATACCTGTCAACTGTACCATCAGGTTTACGCTTCAGCTTGTATACCCACTTAGTGCCAATGGCCTTCTTGCCAGGAGGCAAGTCACATAAAGACCATGTACCATTCTTCATTATAGCATCATATTCAGATTGCATAGCAGCCATCCAATTTTCTGAATTTTGTGCTTCATCAAAAGAAACAGGCTCATTCTCATCACAGAGACTAGATGCAGCCATAGCATAGCAATCTGATGCAAAGGAGGTACTATGAGAGCCTGAACGAGTACGATATGACAAAGGTGCATCTAATTTGCTGTCACGCAAAGTCTGCACCAGCCATTTTGGCATAGTTTTTGCCTGTTCAATATCAGCTCTCTCATCAACAAGTGCATCATGTAAATCTGCATCAGAAATGGAATGATCTGCATCATCATATGAAACCTGCAAAGGCTGAGAAGTTCCCTCATTAGCACCAGCGCTAGCCTGTCCACCTGTAAAAAGAGGCATCAAAGTATCATACATGTCTTTGGAGCTAACAGATGTCTCCTTAGTACATGAAAGCAATGGCTGAATAGCATCTTCCACAAAGACAACATCACGGCTAACCAGAATGCGTTTAGTCTGTGGATGATACAGACGATAGCCTTTACTTTCAGAACTGTACCCAACAAAAATACATTTTACTGCCTTATCATCCAATTTTCTGCGATGTTGTTCAGGCACTAATGCATATGCCAAACAACCAAAAACACGCGGATGAGCAACAGATGGCTTGCGGTCATGCCAAGCCTCATATGGAGTGATAGACTGCAACGCTTTGGTGGGACACCTGTTCAGTACATATGCTGCACACATGACAGCTTCAAGCCAGAAACTATGTGGTAAAGCCTGACTTTTGACCATGCACGTCGCCATCTCCATGAGTGACCTGTTCTTTCGTTCAGCAACTCCATTCTGTTGAGGTGTATACGGCACTGTACACTGGTGTTTTATCCCACGTTCAGCCAGAAATGCATTAAAATCTGAAGACATATATTCCCCCCCTCGATCAGAACGGAGGGTGCCCATTTTACATGCTGACAGATTTTCAGCCAAAACCAAAAACTGTTTGAAGCACATGAACACTTCGGACTTTGCTTTGAGTGGATATACCCATGCATGCCTGGAAAAATCATCAATGAAAGTCACGAAGTAAAGGTAATTTCCAAAAGAGGGTGTCTGCATAGGACCACAGACATCACTATGTACAAGCTGCAATTTCTGCATAGCCCGAACTGAACCATCTTTTGGAAAGGAAGAACGCTTCATTTTGCCCAAAATACAGCCTTCACAAACATGTTTTCCAGGTGCCTCAAGTTTGGGCAAAGAGGACACCATTTCAGATTTCTGCAGGCGTAACAAGCTAGCAAAATTCAGATGACCAAAGCGTGCATGCCAAAGCTTTGCATCTGACATAGCCTGAGAATCATGAACTGCACATGCCGAATCATTCACAGATCTTTCATAGTCTATGAGCTTATACAGCCCACGACATAAAATGCCAGAAGCAATAATCACATCGCCATTTGAGAGATCATGGACTGTACACCTGTCATCAACGAATTTCACAACCAAGCCAATCTTGGCTAATGCAGAAACTGATAACAGGTTCTTTTTGATCCCTGGCACAAATAAAGCATCTGACAAAGTGAAAGAACTACCATCAGCAGTAGTCAGAATGATCTTACCAACTCCCATAACAGGATAAGAGGAGTTATTGGCGCATGTGACAGTATTCCCTGTAGGGGCAGGCTCGAGTGAAGAGAAGAAACTGCGCTGCGAGGTAATATGTTTGGTCGCCCCACTGTCAAAGTACCAAACATCTGAGTCTACTGCAGACATGCACTGATCATGAGAAGATGGGTCAAAACTGCAGACAGTAGTAAACGCCCATTCTTCTTCCTGCACAAGATTTGTAGACTCTGTTTTTGGTGTAGAGGCCTCTGCAACAACCATTCCAGCCTCTTTCTTCTTTGCCTCTTTAGCAGCCAGTTTTGGACAGTTCTTTATAATATGATCATTTCCTTTACAGTACTTGCAGAACAATTTCTGCTTTTCTGATTTCTTCTCATCTTTATCCTGGTTCTTCGATTGTGCAGCATTTGCAGATTTCTGCTTACTAGTAGAAGAGCTCCATTTTCCTTTGCCCTTCTGACTAGCCAGGAAAGCTTGATCTGCAACACGCATAATGGACCTGTTCTGCCTGGACTGATCTTCCTGCAACAGAACAGAGACTAATTCCTCAAATGACAAGGCATTCGGATTGCCTTTCATCATCAATCGAAGAGTAGAGGCAAAACTCTGATATGAATCAGGAAGGCCATTCAGAACGGTCTGCACAAGTGAGCTATCTGGTATAACCTCATCAGCAGAAATCAATTGTTCCTTCAGGTCTTTGATCTTTGTAAGAAAACTGTCCATCGAATCACCTTTATTCATGTGCTCACTCTCCAACTGTTTTCGGAGGTAAGCAACACGAGCCTCATTCCTAGCCTGGTACAAAGTGGTAAGTGTATCCCAAGCATCCTTTGCTGTTCTGCAAGAGTGAATGTGAGGAATAATGGCACGTTTGACAGACAAAGCTATCAATGCATGTGCCTGGGCATCTCTGCCATCCCATCAAATCTGCTCTGCAGTAGGTGCAACAGAAACAGCAGCACGAACAAGAATCTGCGGAATATCATCTTCGACACCATCTTCATCAGCTCCAACACCTGTATTTGCAGTACCTGTCGTTACAGGTGTAACAGGACGTCTTTCAACACCCTGCACAATGTTCCACAATCCTTTTGCAACCAGTACATGTCGCATCATATAAGCCCATAATGGGTAGTTGGTACCATCCAACTTATCCTCAACAGCCAACATACGGAATACATCACTGCTTTCAGCCATGGCCGGTGACTAAAATACCTTGATGCAGAAAATTGACTGTATCTCAAAAAGTTGAACAGAACTGCCCACACGAGTTCTGCTAGACCTGTAGCAGACTTCGAGACGCTTAAACTGGCGAACAGAAACTGGTATATACCTTTGGCACAAAAGGACGAAATAGCCTGCACAAGCACTGCGATAGTGCGTTCGGAGGCCGAAACGAGCTCAGATCGCGATTTCGGCACCACAGAGCGAAGGTGTTTTGATCTCGATAACACCCTGAGTATGCTCACCAAATTTTGTGCGAATCTGAGACTGCAAACGGAGGAGTGTCGACGGCGCCCTAGAAGAAGCAATGACCTGCTCTGATACCAATTGTTGGAGTTAGACGTCTGCGGAAGCACGCGAACAGCACAAGGAAGAAGAAGAAGCTTGGAGCACAACACACAAGACTGAATGTATTACTAGAGAATGTACAAAGATAAGTAGCCCATTAGGGCAATAGGCGTATATACAAGCCGGGGGAAAAAAACCTCCTAAAGAGGGAAAAAAGTGCCCCGGCGGTCCTAGAGTGTTCACACACATCACTACCTAAATATATCAACAGAAGATACCCCTCAAATACAAATTGGAGGAGGATGTGTCAACAACGGATAACGAAGTTTCTAAAGCTAAAAACAAGGTAAAAAATTCTGAGGTTGAATGTTCTTTCCCAATTCAAGAAATCCCTGCAGGATGGATGCAGGACAAGGAGGAACACATCGTAGTCCAAAATACACCTGCTTATGAAGCAATGCACGAAAAGCTAGTAGAAGAAGACAAGGAAGCAGATGCCCAGGGAGATAATATGGTAACAAGAAATCCGGTCCAAGAAATATACTTAGGCACTCAAAACAATAATCAACCAGTTCTGGTGGCCACTTGGTTGTGGAGCCACCCAGAGCTCTTGGAAAAGGTAAAATCATTCTTGACCCAGTACGCAGATGCTTTTGCCTGGCATTATAAAGACTTAGAAGGAGTGCCTGCATCTTATGGAGAGCACAGAATCCCACTAGTTGATGGAGCCAGACCCATCAGAGGAAGGAGCTATAGACTCAATCCAAAGTATGCCGAAGCCGTCTATGCGGAAATCCAAAAGATGGAGGATGCAGGAATCATCATTCCTGTGGAGCACTCAGAGTGGCTTTCACCTATGGTTATAGTACCGAAGAAGAATACAAATAAAATCAGAATTTGCGTTGACTTTAGAGCTCTCAACAAGGTGACCATTCCAGATGGGTTCCCTATGCCCTTTGCAGAACAGGTCATTGAAGAAGTGGCTGGGCATGCCTTATATAGTTTTATGGATGGATTCAGTGGCTATAATCAAATATCAATACATCCAGAGGATCGGGAAAAGACTGCTTTTATCACACCTTGGGGAACATATGTGTATGTAAAAATGCCATTTGGGCTCAGAAATGCCCCAGCCACCTTTAACAGAACGATCAATCTCATTTTTGGCCCCCTATTGCTGGAATCACTTAGAATCTTCATGGATGACTTCTCTTCGTTTTCAGGATCTCACAAGGAAACTCCTCTAGATTGTTTGGACCAGCACTTGAGGCAGCTGCAGAATATTTTTCAAAGATGCAGAGAAACTAAGTTAAAGCTCAATCCCAATAAATGTCATTTCCTTGTGACAGAAGGAACCCTTTTAGGACATGTGGTGTCGGCTAAAGGTATGGCCCCAGATCCTGACAAAATTCTTTCCATATTAAAGTTACCTAAACCTAAATCTCCTAAAGAGATCCAGAGTTTCTTGGGGCATACCGGTTATCATAGAAGGTTCATAAAAATGTATGCAGAAATAGCTAGACCTCTGACTAGACTTACAGGTAAGGAAGTTCCTTTTAAATGGGAAGAAGAGGAGGAAAAGGCATATCAGACATTACGGTCAAGGTTGGTGTGTGCTCCTATCCTGGTCACACCGGAGTGGTCAAAAATCTTTCATATACATGTCGATGCCAGTGCATATGCAGTGGGGGCAGTTTTGACCCAACCAAGTGAAGAATTTAAAATGGACAGGCCAATTCAATATGCCAGTAGAATCTTGACCAAGGCCGAAAGGAATTACAGTACTATTGAAAGGGAAGCACTAGCAATGGTCTTTGCCGTTCAAAAATTCCGTCATTACTTACTGGGGGTAAAATTTATTCTTATATCAGATCAGCAACCACTAAAATACCTCCTCAACAAACCCCAGGCCACCGACAGAATATGGAGGTGGCTATTGTTGTTTCAAGAGTTTGATTTTTCTGTAGTACATAAACCAGGAAAAGACAATGTTATGGCGGATAACTTATCCAGAATAAATATGAGGAATCAATCTAGTGGAATCAATGATGACTTTCCAAATGCTCATCTGTTTGCTGTAAAAGCTCAAGGCTGGTATTACGACATTAAAAATTTCATTAAAACTGGATTGTATCCAGAAAAGGCTAGTGCGGTACAAAAGAAGAGCCTACTAATCAAGAGTAGACCATATACCTTCATCGAAGATAAATTGTACAGACAGGGCAAAGATGACCGGTTCAGGAAGTGTTTGGAAGAAGAAGAAGTGAGGAAAGTCCTTCACTCTGCACATGAAGGTACAGGTGGTGGGCACCTCCCAGGACACATTATGAGTCAGAGGATACTGGATGCGGGTCTATGGTGGCCTACACTATTTAGGGGTGCAGATGAATGGGGAAAAGCATGTGACATTTGCCAAAGGTGTGGACCTAAGCCAACAAAGCAGAGACATAACCCCTTGGTTATTTCCACCTCCTGGCAACCATTTGAGAAGTGGGGGTTAGATTTTGTAGGGCCAATCTACCATCCAGCGTTTCCAAAAAGAGAAAAATATCTCCTGATAGCTACTGATTATGCCAGAAAGTGGGCTGAAGCTATTGCCTCCTCTGATTGCACTGCCCCAACTGTTGCTGATTTCATTTATAGTCACATCATTTGCAGGTTTGGTTGTCCACTTGAAATTTGTACTGATCAAGGTACCCATTTTGTCAATAAAGTCCTGCAAGAAATCTTCAACAGGTATAGAATTCTTCATAGGACCTCTTGTGCTTACTATCCACGAGCAAATGGACAGGCCGAGTCCACGAATAAGGTTTTAATTGCAATGTTAAGAAAGGAGTGTATGTTGCAACCAACTTCATGGAGCATTGCGTACCTAGGTACACTTTGGGCATACAGGCTAGCCTACAAAGAGGCCACTGGCTATTCCCCATTCCAACTGGTCTATGGCATCTTACCTATCGAGTCCTTTGAATTTTTACATGGATACCTAAGATAGCATTTATGCATGGAAAGAAGGATTGTGATATCTCTCAGAGGCTAGGAGCACTACATAAAGTGGAGGAGATTCGTCTACTTGCGACCAAACAATTGATAGAGACTCAGAAAAAAAGGAAGGAGGCTCATGACCGAAATTTATGGCAGAACACCTTGAAGCCCGGTGATTTAGCCCTATTACACAGACCACAATTGTCTAACCAAACCAAAGGGAAATGGATCCCTCACTGGGAAGGCCCTTTTCGCATTACAAAGATGCTGCAATGGGGTGGTGTGCAATTGGAAACACTGGATGGCGACACCCTACCCTTGGTAAACATCTCCAGACTCAAGGGTTACCACCAAAAATCATAAACATGGCTTTTTTCCTATTTTGTTCCTCAATGTTTTTGAAATGCTTTAATAGATTCAACAATAATCAAAATGTTCACGCATTTTTTTTTGCATCGATTTTTTTCTGCTTTTTCACCCACTAAATGAATTTCAATAAAAATGAGCGCCTTATTTTGGATGGTCCTTGCTTCCCATTCCAACTTTCAATATTTCCCTTTCTTTTGTTTCTCTTTTTGAATGGATGAGATTGGCAATTGCTTCTCCTCTCTTTTGAGTCCTCTTTTAAGATGAACCAACCCTTCCTGTGAGGTGATCCCTCATCCCAACTAACTATATATACTCGGCATTCTTCTTCTTATTGCTCACATCATCATACTGATCAAGTCCTGATGATCGTGCAACCACCAAATCATTGAGGTGTATGCAGCCACTATGGAAAAGAAACGAAGCACCCTCCCCTCTACCATCAACCTTCCCGCCTTCCTCTCCCTCTCCCCCTCGCCTCCACCCTCGCCCCGCTACTCCACCCTTCGCTCCCTCCCTCGCCCCCCATCCCCCCTCGCCCCCCATCCCTCCTCCAACCTCTCCGCCAACCCCTACTCCACCCCTCGCCTCCACCCTCGCCCCACTACTCCACCCTTCGCTTCCACAATCGCCCCCTCCCTCCTCCAACCTCTCCGCCACCTCCTACTCCACCCCTCGCTCCACTCAACACCCCCTCCTCTACCAAATCCCCTTCCACCCCGCCGGCGACCCCAAAACCCCTGCTCCACCCCTAACCTCCGCCCAACCCCCCCCTCCTCTACCAACTTCCCTCCCGCCCCTCCTCTCCCCACGCCTCCACAGCCCCCGCCCAGCCACCGCCCATTCTCTGCCCTCATCCGCCGGTGGCCCCTCCCCTCCTCTATCAACTTCCCTCCCAACCCCACAGTCGACCCCTACCCCTCCGCACCGTCGTCCTCCCCCCACCCGCTCCTCCTTTCCCCACGCCTCCACAGCCCCCGCCCTCATCCGCCGGTAGCCCCTCCCCGCCCAGAATCCCTCCCCGCCTCTGCCCTCATCCGCCGGTGGCCACTCCCCGCCCAGAATCCCTCCCCGCCTCTGCCCTCATCCGCCGGTGGCCACTCCCCGCCCAGAATCCCTCCCCGCCTCTGCCCTCATCCGCCGGTGGCCCCTCCCCGCCCAGAATCCCTCCCGCATACACCCTCTTCCGCAGAGCCGCCGCCGACTCCTTCGCAAGCCATCTCCCCTCGCCCCGCCGCGCCCGTAGCCTTCTCCGCAGCCGCGCCGCCGCCAAACACCCGCCCGCTCCGCCCGACTCCGCAGCTCCGCCGCTCCGCCGCTCCGCCGCTCCGCCGCTCCGCCGCTCCGCCGCCATCCGCCGTCCGCCCGCCACTCCGCCGCTCTGCACCGCCATCCGCCGTCCGCGCCGCCATCCGCTGTCCGCCCGCCACCACTCCGCCATCCATCGTCCGCCCGCCACAACTCCGCCATCCGCCGCACCTCCGCCGCCCGCCCCAACTCTGCCGCGCCGCCGATGACTCTCCGCTGCCTCCCTCCGCTGCGTCGCTCCGCCGACCCAGCCGCCGCTCCGCCGGCCTCCGACCCGCAGCCGGCCCTCCTCCGCCTCCGCCGCAGCTCCTCACAATCAACCACCCGCCTTCCCACAACCATCTCCACCCAGCGGCCTCCCTTTTCCACCCATCTCCAACCCGCCTGTCCGCTTCCTCAACCCTCCACCAATCGCCCAGACTGTCCGCTTCCTCTATCCTCCACCTCCGCCTCACCAACTCCTCCCTCCGCCGCCTCCCTTTTCCACCCATCCTCCGCCGTCCGCAACACAACCCTCCATCGCCTTCCGCCACCACGCCGCCCATTTCCGCCTCCGCCCGCCATAGCCACCGACCCCCCCCTCTGCGTACAGCCATTCCCCCCTCGCCCTCTTGCAACCTCCACCGACGCCCTTGCCGTTGCTCCCGAGGCCCCCCTTGCTCCCTGCGACCGCGGCACCCCCTTATCCATTCTACCGCAGCCCTCCCACACCCCCCCCAACCCCCCGCTCTCCCCCACCCCATCCGCCCGCAGGCACCCCATCCCATCCGCCCGCAGGCACCCCATCCGCGCCCCCCCCAAACCCCACTCTCCAACCTCCCGCTCTCCGCCGCCAACAGACACCCCATCCGAGGCCTCCGCCGACAGTCCGCCACCACTACCTCTCCATCCCCGCCTCGCCTCCGCCGTGAACCAGCCCATCAGATTCTTCGGACTTCTTCCCAGTTCAGGACCTCCAATTCCTCGTGTCCACTTCATCGTGTTCATCTATGGCTGATCCTCCCCCGCACCCTCCTGCAGAGTCTACTCATCCGATGCATACCCTTCCCACCCTCGTCCACCCGGTCCCGTCAGTGCCCGCCTCCCTTTCCCCAACGTTTCCTCCATCCACCCTCTCCCCTTTTCCCGTAGCTGATGCCTCAACTTCTGCCATTCCTCCTCCACCTATCAATATTCCTACTTATTCCATTCGCTCTGATTCTACCGATTACTCTCCCCCATCCCTCCCTCGCCCCCCCTCCCCCTCTCCCTCTCCTTCTGCTTCCCATAATTCAATCCCTACAGGCGATTATATGACCGTTTTTCTCCCAACTGATCTACCTATCCAGATCAATATTCATTTATCTCCACCTCCAATTGACCTCCGCAATCTCTTCTCCACCGAAAATCTTAGGTATGCAGGTCTTTTAGGCTTGGCAGACGTTCTGTTGCAGGACCCTTCCAACCTTAATGACGTCTACGAAACTCTTCGGCTATTCCCCCAATTTCGTACCGGCACTCTTACCATCCCGGACATCGCCAACCGTATAGGATCCTCCCTCATCGACTTCATAAGTCCCCCACTCTTATATTCGGGAGTGTCACCCGCGGAAACAATTGCTTTTTGTAAAGAGCGTTTTGAGAACCAAGCCCGTTTTTCCATCCGCATGCAAGCAATCCTGACTTCCTTTTTGCTTAGAAGCCCCACTGCTGCGCTTCCCCTTTCCGACATTCGTATTGCGGATCCCCTGTACTGCTTCCTAACGAGCCGCCCCTACCCTTACGCCGCCCTCCTCTATAGTTCCTTGAGCGTGCGCTCTCGTAGACTCCGTGAGGCTATCCCTCGCCGCTCTCGTACCTTTAACATATATTCTGCTCCCCTCCTAGCTTGGGTCTATCAAATCCCTGCACAATTGGCTAACCCTTCCACTATTTCCCCATCCCCTCCATTCCCTGTTAGCAACCCGCAAAATGATCCCATTATCCCTTCCATATCCCGGCCTCCCCACTCCCCTTCACTCTCCACTGACTCAACATCCGCTTCCACCCAACCCTCTGCACCCCCGGATCTCCATCCACTTAATCCACGGTCTCCTTCTCCTATCATTATCACATCTCCTGCCAGGACCCCCATGCATCCTCATACTCCTGTTCCCCCACATGGCTCCTCTTCATTCCGCCCACTCATTCAAACCCATCTGAACCCACTCAACCCTACCAGTACTCCCCCACGTCCCCCTGTTTCCCAATTTTATACTCCAAGTAATGACCCACCCACCCAACCCCACCATTCCAATCTTCATTCCACAACCGGTCCCTCTTCCATTCCAACCAATTCTCAAACTCCACCCGTAGCACCTGTTCCTCCATCTGATAACCAGTGTGAACCCTCATTTTTCCTATTACTCCGCGAAGCCAGTAACATTGCTCAGGGAAGTGCTGACGCTTCCAAGTTGTCCATGGATTCCATCTCAGCTGCAGCTAGCATTCATCAACAATATATCTCGACTATAGACAACATAAATCGCATGGCCACCTCGCAGTGGCAATCTCTCACTGAATCCGCCCGCTTGCTCAAGGAGGAGCGAGATAGGTATCGAGACATTGCGGATTCTGCGCTCCAAACTTTAGAGGATCTTCAAAATCGTTTTCAGTTAGGTTTATGTGATAATGCAGCGTGTCGGCGTATCAAGCGCGAACGGGACCATCTTCGCACTTGCCTGAGTTCTATCCAACACCTTATAGAGCAAGCTTCCGTTCCCCTCCCATCTTCACCACAGCCAACTCCTCAATAATCTCAATCCAGTTTTAATAATGCGCTGGCCACTTTTCAATATATTACATGGCTTCAGCTATAGTTCTAAGCTTCCCAATAATTGTATCATCCTTCTGCTTATGCCAATCCGACTTCAATAATCATCGGATATTGTCTTCTTTTCTTTAGTAACCAATAAAAGTACTTTTTCTCTCTTTTTCGTCTTTAATTTCTCTCTGTTCATATGAATGTTCATTTTGGTTCTTAAGCTATTCTTGTATCCAGTATGTTGTCTCTCCGGGTCGGAGAGTCCTTTAGGTGGTGGGCATCTGTTGAGCCCATAAAAGTCATGATGGTCAAAGCAAACCGGTCAAAGTCAACAAGGGAAAGGTCAAGCCAACAGGTGCAAAGTCAAAGTGCCTAAGTGACAATTAATTGTCCCGCAAAGGGTAAATTAATTGTCCTAAGGATCAGGATGTGTTTTAAAGTAATTGGGAAGGTTTAGGTGAACCCCCTTTAGTACACAAAGGAAGAATTAAAAGGGAATGTGAAGGCAGGTGAAGCGGAAAAGTGTACGCACAAGTGGAAGTATGATCCCCATTAAAATTTTTTGGTTTTACACTAAACTCACTACAGGACAAAGGGCAATTTGTTGGCCGCCAACTAACAAGAGAATCTTGGGACATCAAAGGAAGCCCAAGAGTCCATGGCAGTTAGAAGTCACGGGACCGGCGGGTTCAAGAGGAGGACAAAGGCTATTCTTGAACACATTGAGAGCTAAGGGCAAGGGAGAGCCCAGAGGAAGCAAAAAAGGAAGCAAGAAGAGCCACCAGTGTGCGACGACACTCAAGAGTGCAAGAGGTGTCAAGAGGAAGGTGTGCAGAGAAGGCGGATTGGATTCCAAGAGTCCCAAGGTCCATTGTGTGTGTGCGCCGAGATACCAATTCCTTAGCTTGGTGGAAGCTTAGTGCAAGGTGTGCACAAGGGAAGCGTGAAGCAAGTGAAGGATTGGTGCAGGAGAGGCCGCCGCCAGAGGACTTGAGATAAATGGTCTTCAGTAATTGATATTCTCTGAAGTTGTATTTAGTCATTGATTAGACTGTGTGCAGTCATTGTAATTGTTGCAAGATAATCAATATTCAAGGTTTCCGAGAGTATTCCTTTGCAGAAGTTCTCACTGTTATTCCATTTTCATCATCTCCTTTTTCTCCTACAAATCCTCAAACTCCTTCTTGTCCACGAATCCCCAACACCATGCCTAGCAAAATGTGAAGGCTTGGACATTTGCCTAAACAAAATTGATGTTTAGAAGGTCAAAATATTGAGGAGAAGTCAATTAGAAATAGATAGATAGATAGAGAGGGAGAGAGAGAGAGAGAGAGAGAGAGAGAGAGAGAGAGAGAGAGAGAGAGAGAGAGAGAGAGAGAGAGAGAGAGAGAGAGAGAGAGAGAGAGAGACAGAGAGAGAGAGAGAGAGAGAGTTGGTGAGAAAGGTTTATAATGGAAAAGAAATGAAAAAAGAAAGGAAGGTGGGAGAGGCAAATGGTGAGAGGGAAAGAAGGTTGAAGATATCCCAATTCAACTTTCTAGTATACTTTTGAGTGATGAATGAACTAATAAAGTTCCTATGAAGGTCCCACTTGCTCTATGCTTGTGTCAATCATTGAATGAATAAAAAATTCCAAGTGTAAATGCTCCAACAACAATTGCAATGTTTAGTCTTGAGCATAAAAACTTGTACATAAGACTCTAGAATGCGGACAAAACTTGTGCTATCTTGGCTAAGCTAACCATGGCAACCATGCTTGTATCGGAATCATCCAAAGCATCATCATGAAGACTAACATTTTTTGACATATCCATATAAACATCTAGCATGATCGAATCCAATAATGATTGCATACCTGCTGACTCCTCAACGTCCAAATCATCCATCCTCTCAGCCAAGGATGTAAGTAGTTGTGCTTCTTGAGAACTAACCTACTCTACCACACACCATGTATCATAAGAGCTATCCTGATCTACCACACCAAGTAGATAATTGCACAACATCAACACCAAGGTCCATCTGATGACCAAACTCTAACCGAGTGTCATCACAATGCTTTGTCCGAGCATTCATATCATGCTCTAAATGCACAACCAAATGATCATCCAAAGTGTGCTCCACATGAGGATCCATGCGATCAATTGATCACAGAAATCCTGCTCCTTATAAGCATCATGCGCATCCAAAACATTCTCTACATGAGAATCTATATGAGAATCTAAATCTTGCCAAATATGTGCATCAAGAATGTCCATAGACATATGTATGGGTAGACAAAATGAGGCATGACATGTCCCAAATTTCACATAAGGTTGAACTCCCACTAAAAAAGGATTGTCTCTCACATTTAGTACCTATAGTGGATACAAGTGCCCAATCTTAGCACCTCTAACAAGGCTAATTTGTCCCAATTGCAATTGAAATTGATGCTCACCAATTGATACACAAAAATTGCTATCTTGCAATTGATCAATTGATATCAAGCTCATAGGGAATGAAGGCACATAACATACATGTCTAAGTATAAATGATACTCCACTAGGTAGCATAATGCATTGCACCCTCAATGTCATATGTCATAATGCATGTTCACATATCCACGAATCTAACGTGAGAATTAACAAAGAAACTCATGAAATAGTAACATGGAAAGTTTCTAATGCATTTATCAACCAAGCCATATGTGTGCTATCTAATGAACAAGAGGAATCTTGCGATGAATCATAAAAGAAATTGATATAACCATAATAAGCATAATCAATTGTCATAGGCTCCCCTGAAACCACTACCTGACCTACATCACATGCATGTTTCTAACATTGTTGTCACATCCACTTGAAGAAGCATCAACGAGTATGAACTTCATGACCATAGTGCCAACATCAAAGCTCTTGATATGATCTATGTCTCACATAAATCAATGGACCAGCATACACCACATGTAGTCTCTACCATAATGCATTACTCGTCTCCCCATACATCATAACCTCATATATAGAATCCACAAGATGCAACCAATAGTCGAGCTGGCCAATGCATCCATATCCATCCATACAAGTTTGGGCATGTCATGAGGCCTCTGTGCATCTCTATCCACATACAAGAGACTAAAATTCAACTATAAATAAATACTCTATCAATAGGATCATACTTGCATATCCATATGCATGACTCACATGACAAATGTCTTGTTGGAGAAGTAGCCTTGTGAGCCACCCATCATATAATCATGCATCTAGCATGCACATAAAACCATGAGCATATTCTTGCTCATCCAAGTCTCCAAAATGAGAAAGTGGATGTGAAAGAATCTTAGGAAAAATTGGATTGATTATCCCATGTAAACTGAACAATCAAGGCAAATTAACTAGTAGAAAATGAAGAATGAATAATCTATCAACACTTATCACTAATCCCAACATATATAACGACAAACACACATGCCAAAAACTAGTGGCAATACACAACAATACAATGGTGATACACTTCCCACTAAAAAATGAAACTAGCAAGATGATCCAACCTATCACAGATAACAAGCAACCAAGTCCAAGTAAATAGAGATACACGAGAATCCAAAGCTATCACAGAAGCATAAAGGATCTATTAGACCACCTGTCTAGCATAAGGGTTGATGAAATTTCTACAACATCTCCAATGAACAATGGACTCTATGACCAAACAACCTTGACATTGTGGGAATCACTATCCATACATGCCAAGAATCACTCCAACAAACAAATTAACAAATCAATGACCTTAGGGTAACACAATAACCAATCCAAGTGACAAAAAAGTATGTAACTGTGGCTCCAACTTGGATCACATGCTTGTAAGAAAAACCAAGAAATTGAAAGTACCATCCAAAGATCTAATCAATCTCTCATGTAACTATGTGCTATCAATAAATAAAGTCATATCCAAGTGGCATAAAATAAAATATGACCAGAATGACATTGTACACACCCATAAAACCACAATCTCAAATCAAAGAGGAAATATCATAAACTAAAGTTAGTACCACAATGCCATTATACATGCCAAAACTAGACATAATATGCTCTATCTCATATGGAGGACCATCCATCATAGATCATACATACTGAATGCTCTTAAGCTCTAAACCGAGAGCTCGCACACCAAAAAATCTCTCTCACAAAAGTTCCAAATCTAAATGAACCTCTTAAAGAAATTAGGATTTTTGTGGTCAAAATCTACTGCGCTTTGTCTTTCTATTTAAATACTAATCCGATCTAAATCTCAAAATTCACTTTTCATCAAACTTAAAAAATTTCTCTTCAAATCTACACAATGCAAAATACATGCTTGCTCTCGTTTTCATCTTGACCTATAGCACTATGTCTCTATATTTTGTAATCTCATTGATGAAGATATCTGAATCTATATCTCTCTTCTACAAAGTTGTATATCTTTGCTTGATGTACACACACCAATTTGAATCATTCCAATTTGAGATGTATCACTCAATTTATTGCCAAAGCATTTTCCTACTATCAATTTGATTATAGATCCGAATTCTAAATCACTATGTGTTTCTTGAATTTTTGGCAAAGTAAAACTTTGAGCTTGTTTTTGCAAACTTGTAGAAAGTTGTAGTTCTCTTTAGAAGATGCACAAAAGACTTTAAAATAACTCAATCTGATCTTCATTCCAGTTATGGCCAAAATACCAACTTGCTATCAAAAAGTTGTCGACTTGCAAATTCACCTCTTGTGCCCTAATCTTCCAATGGTGTAGAGCCACAAAAAGAAAACTTATTAGCATTAAGTGATGCGGACCAACTTCAATTGTGAATCCAAGTACCTTACCCCAATTGAGTCATGGAAATATGACTATAAATTCAAGAAACCCAAAAAAAGCTCAAGATATTATATTCTAGCACATGCACACACAAGTAGAAGAGCAACAAGCATGAGAAGCATGCAGACATGCTCGCACTAGGTGGATATGACCTTGAGATATCTAAAGAACATGCTAAAAGCTTCACACAAAGAAACAAATGTAAGAAAAGTGCATTAACAAATAGATGCAAGATTTCATTCAAAATGACACGAAAAAGTGATTACAATGTTTTTAGAGTTTTATTAATAAAAAAGGATTTCTTATGAAGAAGCCACTGTAAAAAACTAAAACTCTCATTTATACAAACTTTTTGCTTGTGTGAGTAAGAGAGCTCTTCTTCTTGAAAAAAATATGCATAAGATTCCATGGCTTTTTTATGACTTATTCTTGCTTGATTACTAATGTGAAATGCGGTACTTGTTTCAATATATGTCAACTACATTAGGATAAGTTTTTTTGGTCTTTTCTCATAATTACAAGTTGTTTTGTGCTAAATTTTTGTGTCCATTGACATGTCACAAATATTTTTAGCTCTATATAGAATTTTAGATTTCCTTTTTTTGTATTTTCTCCTCGATGAAATTTTAGATATTCTCAATAGCTTCAAAACAAACTATCATATGCTCAATTTGGAAAAGTAACAAGGGAGATAAGAGCATTATTTTGTCACTATCTATATCCTTTTGATCACCTGTGCCAACCCCACTTTGAAGACAAAGATAGTGATAGAGATGAACTTTTTATCATGATTTCCATGATAAAAAAGTTTTCCTATTGTGATAAATGATATTTATCATGCTTTTCTTGATTGAAGATTTTTATCATGAACACCGTGATCAAAAATTTTCATCTTGATTGCCTTGATAAAATGATTTAATTATTGTTATCATGATTGCCTTGATCAAAGATTTTTATTGTAATCAACTTGATCAAAGTCTTTTATCATTGTGGTGGCCAATTTTCACTTAGTTTTGGGTGACATATTTGGATGATTAGGGAAGTTGATGGTTGAATACATGGAGTTAAGCAAGAAATCTATACATCTCGTTTGCTCATTGCCCCATATTGCAACTAGGTAAAGATCAACTCTTCACAAATTTTGACAAATTAAAGGTGTATGAACATGCCATGTACTACATTTCGACCCTTCTTTTTTGTCATTGCCGAGGAGAGCAATGACCATGCCTAGGTAATTGGCATGATGGATTATGAAGTGTGCAGGTAACTCACCCTGTGCTTGTAAATATTTGCTTGAAGTTGATATTTTCAAGAAGAAGTAAGATCTTGGATTTTATCATCCGTAGATTAGATTTCTTGAAAATAGGCCCTAAAGAAATCTTTTTAATGACACATACTATTTCTAAACGAAGAACCTTGACATATCTAGAGCTTAGGAGTTACCTTGTTTTCTCTTTTCCTCTCTTCTCATCTCTTCTCAAACCATCTTCCCTCTACCCTCCACTATCTTTTTTTCTCTCTTGTCTTAGTCTTATTAAATATATAATGTCCTTCCACCTATTCAAACCTCTATTCAATCTTTCTTAGAAATTCCTGATCTTCTCCGTAGTATCCATCCTTCTTACTTTTATCCTTCCCCTCTCTTATATTCCTCCCTCTCTTTTGTCTCTTTTTCTCCTTCATGCCTTACCCTCTCCACTAATCAAAAACCCTATTTATCCCCAATTTCCTCACTAGTTACAACTCCTCCTTCTTGATCTCACTCCTTTGCACATCTCTCTCGTGTTTTCTGGTTGTTTCACTCCATTTATCTCTCATTTTCCTATTTCCTTGTCCCTATCCAAACCGTTTTTCTTTTCTTTTCCATTTACTGGTACCTAATCCACTCTCATTCAACCCCTTTTCAACCCTCATACTTTATCGCCTATATGTTCTCATCTCTTTCATATATAAACTCTTCCTACTCTCTAGTTAGGTCAACTTCCCTATTTATTAATCAAGGTTATCCTTCCATGAATCCCTCATAGTAAAGATCTACCTTTATTGTCTTATCTCTCTTGTCAAGCATAAAAAATAGGGTCTTGTGCTAATTGTATGCTGCTAAGATTATCACAATGGATGATGATAGGCTTTTGCACTTCCACACCGAAATCTACAAGTAGCATCTCTAGCCATGCTGCCTCACATGCTTCCATTGCAGCACCTCTATACTCAGCCTTTGTACTCGAGAAAGCAACAATGATTTGCTTCTTGCTGCTCCATGTAATAGCTGCACCTCCAAGTGAGAATAGAAAGCCAATAGTAGATTTTCTATTTGGAGTACCACCAACCCAATCTACATCAGTGTATCCATGAACCTGAAAATCTACACCAGCTTCATAAAACAATGCATAATCCAAAGTAGCACTCACATAATGTAGAGTGTGCCTCCGAGCATCCAAATGTGGCTTCTTGGGAACTTGCATAAATTGACTTTCAAGTCTAACAGTATAGTTTAGATCAGGCCTCGTAATTGTGAGATATATCAAACTTCCCAAAATTTTCTTGTACATAGTAGCATTTTCCAATGCTTCACCTAATGTAGTATCTAACTTCAAATTCTGAACTAATGGCATAGAAATCGGCTTACAATCAGCCAGACCATAATTTTGAAGCATACTCAAGGTGTATTGCCTTTGTGACATCCATATACATGTTTCTGTATGTATAAACTCAATGCCCAAGAAATAGCACAACACACCAAGATCTTTCATGTCAAATTCCTACATAAGAAGTTGCTTTACCTCTTTCATGCTTTCTTCATTATCACCACCTAGAATCAAGTCATCAACATAGATAGCCGCAATTGTGATGCCATCATCACCCTTCCTTGCATATAGTGAATGATCTGCATCACACATAGAAAATTCAACCGTGATCAAGTAATCAACAATCCTTGCATGCCATGCACGAGGTGCTTGCTTCAGCCCATACAAAGCCTTTTGCAACCTGCAAAAATATTTTGGATGCTTTGAATCTTCATATCCTTGTGGCTGGTCCATGTATACTTCTTCTTATAACTCACCATGTAGAAAATTATTCTTCACATTGTTGAGAATATGAGAGTGCATCTCCCTTTTGTATCTTGGAGTCACTCTATTTCCATTTCATTTCCATTACATTTCCTTGTATTTCCTTTATATTTGGGTACTTTGCCATTTGCTTCTACTAGTTGTATTCATTCTCCTTTCAGGGGAATTATCCCACATGAGATGTATTTTGGAGAGCCCCTCACAAATCTATATAAGGAGGGCCTCTCCCCCATTTGTATTTGGTTAGAAGCTTGAGGAGCCTACTCCATGCTCTTGGCAAGCTCATTTCTAATCCACATGAGTTTACCCATTTCATGGTCTACTCATTTTGTGTCTCACACATTCTTTGTTTTGTGAGAGTACTTTACTTTTCATTTTGCTTCCACGTGTGTACTCTCTACACACATCCATCTGATGCAATGTCCATGCTTTTGTTGTAGCTAATGCAACAAGTGTTCTGATAGTAGACATTTTAACTATAGGGCTGAATGTTTCCTCATAATTAATGCCATAAGTTTGTGCATATCCTTTTGCTACCAAACGTGCTTTATACTTGCTTATGCTACCATCACCATTGTGCTTTACCTTGTAAACCCACTTGCAACCTATGGATTTCTTTCCTTGAGGCAATGGAACTAGCTTCCATGTATCGTTTCCATAAAGTGCAGCCATCTCCTCATCCATAGCTTTTTCCAATCTGCATTTCCAATTGCATCTCAAAACAAGAAGGTTCAGCATCTTGTATTACCTTTTTCATGTAGGCACAATGACGATCCATGTAACTATCATCTGTCAATCATTGCACTCAATTCCGTATCCTCCTAGATCTTCTTGGTCTTGGGTCACTTCTCCTTGTATCATCTCCATGTGCCTTTCTTACTCTTGAGTCTTCACAGAGGGCAATCCAAGTTCCTCATCAAGACTCTTTTCTAAACCGCTTGAATCTCCATCAAAGTCTTCAAAATCTGCACATGTTTTATGACGAGCAAAAAGCTTTTCTTTACCTTTCTTGGATGTATTTGATGAATTTGCGGGATTGAAATTTGCACGTAATCTTCCACTCCATGGATTTGAGTTGGAACTATTGCTTGGTGATGCATTCGGTCCACTCAAAACTTGAGATTCTGCACTTGATTTTTCAGCATTTTCTTTGTCATTTGGTTCAATATTCAGTTTTTCTTTGGCATCTGCATAGAAGCTTGACATTTCATCAAATATAACATCTCTGCTCACCTTCACGTGTCGTGTGAGTGGCTTATAACATTTATATCCCTTTTGCTCAAGGGAGTATCCAATGAAGACACACTTTTCTGCTTTTGGATCAAGCTTCATCCTCAATTCATGTGGAACATGTACATATGCAATACAACAAAAAAATTTCAGATGTGATAAGTTCGACTTTTTACCTGTAAACTTCTCTTTAGGTGTAACTTGATGTACACCAGCAGTCGGAGTTCTGTTCATGATGTATACAACAGTATGGATAGCATTTGCCCAATAACAATGAGGCATATTCTTCTCAACCATCAAGGCTCTTGCTATTTCTGCTATATGTCTATTTTTGCATTCAGCAATGCCATTTTGTTGTGGTGTGTACTTGCATGAAAATTGATGCCAAATTCCATGATTTTTTAGAAAATTGTTGAAATCATTTGACATGTATTCACCTCCTCCATTAGATCTTAATGTCTGAATATACTTCCCTGTCTACTTTTCCACCATAGCTTTAAAAATCTGGAAGTGAGTGAACACCTCACTCTTCTCTTTCATAAAATATACCCATACTTTTCGTGTATGGACCTCAATGAAAGTAGCGTAAAGCCTGCAACCGCCCATAGATGTGGTCTTTGCAGGACCCCAAACATCTGTATGTACTATTTCTAGTATGTTCTCACTAACATGCTTGTCATATGGAAATGATTCTCTTGATTGTTTTCCAAATTGACATGTTGCACATACCTTTTGCATCTCTGCAACCTTGAAAATTGGTAGTCCATGGACAATCTCCTTTGACTGCATCAATTTCAGCCTTTGCAAGTTTGCATGTCCAATCCGTTTGTGCCAGATCTCCATATCAACAATGATTCCTACATCTTTTTTAAACATGGATGCATTCATTTCAGGAATTTTCACATTTAAGGTGAACATCCTACCCACTTTGTTTCCTTTGGCAATCAATCTTCCATCCTGTTTGTATTCTTCTGCATATAACCCATTAGCATTGAACCTAACTTGTAATCCCTGGTCAACCATTTGTCCAATAGAAACCAGATTCTTGTTATATTTGGAACATGTAGCACATCAGCAAGATGTTTTACCTTCCCATCCTCCATAAACAATGCTATGTTTCCTGTATGCTCGATAGGGAGTGATGTGTTATCACCTGTTTCAACATATCCAAGAACTGAAAATTAAGTACTAAACCATTCCGCATGACTGGTCATGTGATTTGAAGCACATGAATCAACATACCAGAAATTATTATTCGATTTTGAAACACTAGCAGACATCGAATTAATAATGTGATGTTGAACCATGAACGACTTCTCAGAATCATCTGCACTTATGGATGCATAGTTGTTTTGCTACCTTCTGTTATTTTGATTCTTCAACCTGCAGTCACGTTCAAAGTGTCTAGGTTTACCACAATTCCAACAACCTTTACTGTCATTACCTGAATCATTTCTTTCGAAATTTCTGCGACCTCTTTGGCTCCCCCTACCTCAAAACTGTCCTCTTCCTCCTGCATGATTCTGTTGTTGACCTTGGTCTTGGTTACTGTTTCCTCTTCCACTTCCAAAGCCTCTACATCTGCCTCTTCCTCTGCCAGAGTAGAATACCTGCTCAGAACTGGGATTTCCTTAAGAGTTTGAATCCTCACCAAGATTCGTTTCTTCAATAATCAGCATGGATACCAAATCAACAAAATTCGGAATATTTTCTTTGGTCTGTATAGAAGTTCTGAACTGCTTATATGCAACTCCTAAACCACAAAGGCACACTTGCACCTTATCATCATCATCTACATTCATGCCAATAGACACAAGTGACTCACATATGCTTTTGATTTTCAGGGTGTATTCACTTATCGACATGCCCCTTCTTCTCCAATGTATGCAGCTTGTTCTTGAGGTGCAATTTCCGTGCCTTTGTATTGGTCTCATACAATGTGACCAAACTGTTGCAAGCCTCTTTTGGAGTCTTGGCATCCTGCATGTGCCCAATCATGCTATCTTGTATGCTAACAGATAGCCAATACATTACCTTTTGTGCTCCTTGATTCCATTCCTCATATGCTCTTAACTGGTCCGTAGTCTGATTCCTCTCTGGTAACTGTAGAGCATTTACGTTCTCTCCTTCAATGTACTTCTAGTAGCCTTTTCCCATCAAGAAATTTGTCATTCTGAATCTCCAAGTATGGAAGTTGTTCTTGTCCAGCTTATCGCTCATAAGCTGACTCATTCCATGTGCGTTTGCCATTTTTGCAGCAATTCACAACACTGCAAAACACTACAGGCATCACTTTTGCTTGAGTACTGTGGCACTATGACGTGACAGTTTGATCTTAAAAAAACACAGTTTTCGTGTACCAATAGTACATGGAATCGCTTGAAATTTTGGATCTAGAATATATGAGTGTTTTCGAACAGGACACAAGTTACAATTTTGCAAACTGACCTCATTTTTTTGTGGGCCCCACCTTGCAGGCTCAAAAATATTTTGAGGTCTTCTACCTTCACGCCAATTTTCGTAGCAATTCAAGGTTGTTTGTGAATCACGCTTTCTCCATGCCTTCTCATGTACTCTTCACCGTCGGCCTTCTCCATGAGCTCTCTACAGCCACACCAGCTCTGATACCATGTCACGAGGAAGGAGATAAGGAAGAGAGCTCACACACACACTCTCACAATCAAAGAGAAGCACACACTCAGATTGAGGCAAGGAAGAATTATCTTCTTCTTCTTCTTCTATTACATAAAAAGGAATGTACAAGAATGACCTAAAAACAAGGATACAACTACTACAATATATAAAGACTAGTACATAAGGAAAAAACCAATGTCCGCGAATGAGTGAGCTGGAAAGAAACAAATGTGCCATCACTCTCAGTAGATAAATCTAATAAAGCTCAATGAAGTGTCCCTGACATATACAGGCGTGACCACTATACATGTCAGAGAAATGAAAAAGTGATACGTGTCATCCTCGATCATCACATGTTGAGCTTGATATCTCAATAGTTTTGAGCTATTGTAAGAGACTTTTTGAGTAATACAAAGAACTCCATTGTTCCTCTCTTTGTGCTTGCCTTGTGTGCATGTGTGTGTGTATGTGTGTGCATGCTTGTGTGCTTCTCACTCACGAACTTGTGCCATCAGTTGCTCATAGTCATCATACTAGTCCTCACATCTCCATGGATTGACAATTATGAGGTGGATCTCCTCACATTGGTACTTACCATTATGCTAGAGTGACACCAAATTTGGCACCATTGCCACAGAGAAAGCTTCAAGGACGAGCATGTGATGGTAAGACGTAGAGTTGCGACATTGGAGTTGTAGGTAATTTCTCTACTTTTCCATATTTTTCTCTTTTGTACTTCACCATTATCATCACCATCATCATCCTCACCATCTCCCACCTCCATCTCCACCTGTTAGTGAAGATGATGGTGGCAGAAGATTGACAAACACCCAAATGAGCCATATGGAGTTTGAGCCACACACATTCAACAATCATTATGAAAGCAGCCCTATACTCAGCCTCACAACTAGAAGTGGCCACAGTAGGCTGCTTCTTGCTCAGCCAAGATATGCGTGAACTACCAAGCATGAAGCAAAAACCACTAGTGGACACACGAGTGTCATAACAACTAGCCAAATCACTATTAGAAGAAGCATGGAGATATGGCGGTATTGATCCCCCCTTGGGATAAAACAATCCAAGTATCCGAGTACCACTCAAGTAGCGAAGGATGTACTTAATCGCCTGCCAATGCTTGACACCTCGACAATGCATAAACTTGCTCATCTGTGAGACAACAAACTGAATATTTGGCCGAGTAATGCATAAGTAAATCAAGAATCCAGAGCCTGCTGATAGAGAACAACATCAAATGCATCTCCAACATCATGAAGACTCAATCGTAAACCTGTATCCATAGGATTGGAAATAGGCTTACAATCTTCAAGGACGAAACAGTGCAACAATGTGTCAACATATTTCGTTTGACACAAAGCTATTCCACCATCAACTTGCATAAATTGAATGCCCAAATAATGGTGCATATGTCACAAATCATACATCTAAAATGAGGCATGCAAATCAGCCTTAAAATCAGCAATATGCTTCTCAATAGGACCAGTGAGCAACATCTCATCAACATAGACAACAATGATCAGAAGCACGTCATTGGCACACTTAATATATAATGTGCTTTCAGTTGGACTATTCTCAAAACCATGTGCAATCAGATAGGCATGTATCTTTTCATACCAAGCACATGGTGCTTGCTTTAAACCATATAATGCCTTCTTTAACCTGCACACCCAGTTTTCATGCCCTTTCTACACAAAGCCACGGGGTTGAAAAACATACACTTCTTCATGCAATTCGCCATTTGGAAATGATGTTTTAATGTCCAACTGATGTATATTCCAACCATGATGAGCTGCAAGTGCACAGATGCTACAAATTTTATTCATTCGACATGTAGGTGCAAAGGTCTCATCAAAATCAATGCCTCTTTCCTGCACATAACCCTTTACAACAAGCCTGGCCTTATACTTGTCAACTATTCCATGAGGCTTATGCTTCAACTTGTGTACCCACTTAGTGCCAATGGCTTTCTTGCCAAGAGGCAAGTCACATAAAGAACAATTACCATGCTTCATTATAGCATCGTATTTAGATTGCATAGTAGCCATCCAATTTTCTGAATTTTGTGCTTCATTAAATGAAACAGGCTCATTCTCATCATAGAGACTAGATGCAACCATAACATAGAAATATGATGCAAAAGAGGCACTATGAGATCCTGAACTAGTATGGTATGAAAGAGGTCATCTAATTTGTTGTCACGCAAAGTCTGCACCAGCCATTTTGGCATAGTTTTTTCCTACTCAACATCAACTCTCTCATTAACAAGTGCATCATGTAAATCAACATAAAAAATGGAATGATTTGCGTCATCACATGAAACCTGCAAAGGCTAAGAAGTTGCCTCATTAGGACTAGCACTAGACTATCCACCTGTAAAAGAGGCTGCAAAGTATCATACATGTCTTTGGAGCTAACAAATGTCTCCTTAGCATAGCCTTTGCTTTCAGAACTGTACCCAACAAAAATACATTTTACTGCTTTATCATCCAATTTTCTACGATGTTGTTGAGGCACTAATGCATATGCCAAACAAACAAAAACACAAAGATGAGCAACAAATGGCTTGCAACCATGCCAAGCCTCATATGGAGTGATAGACTGTAGTGCTTTAGTGGGATATCTGTTAAGTACATATGGTACACAGATGATAGCCTTAAGCCAGAAACTATGTGGTAAAGTCTGACTTTTGACCATACACCTCGCCATCTCCATGCGTTACTTGTTCTTTCATTTAGCAACTCCATTCTGTTGAGGTGTATACAACACTATACATTGATGTTTTATCCCACGTTGAGCAAGAAATGCATTAAAGCCAGAAGACATATATTCCCTTTCTCGACGAAATCGGAGGGTGCCCATTTTACATGCTGAAAGATTTTCAGCCAAAAGCAAAAGAAGTTTGAAGCATATGAACACTTCAGACTTTGCCTTCAATGGATATACCCATGCACACCTAGAAAAATCATCGATGAAAGTCACGAAGTAAATATAATTTCCAAAAGAGTGTGTTTGCATAGGACCACAAACATCACTGTGAACAAGGTGCAATTTCTGAGTAGCCCCAATTGAACCATCTCTAGGGAAGGATGAATGCTACATTTTGCCCAAAATACAACCTTCACAAACATGTTTACCGGGCGCCTCATGTTTGGGAAAAAAGGACACCATTTTAGATTTCTGTAGGTGTAGCAAACTAGCAAAATTCAGACGACCAAAGCATGCATGCCAAAGCTTTACATCTAACATAGCCTGAGAATCATGTAGTGCACATGCTGAATCATTCACAGATCGTTCATAGTCTATGAGCTTATACAACGATGATATAAAATGCCAAAAGCAATAATCACATCGCCATTTGACAGATCATGAACTGCACACCTGTCATCAACAAATTTCACAACCAAGCCAATCTTGGCTAAAGCTAAAACTGATACTAGATTCTTCTTTATCCGTGGCACAAATAAAGCATGTGACAAAGTAAAAGAACTACCATCATCAGTAGTCAAAATGATATTACCAACTCCCATGACAAGATAAGAAGAGTTGTTGGCACATGTGACAATATTCCCTGTAGGGGCAGGCTCGAGTGATGAGAAGAAACTGCGCTACGAGGTAATATGTTTGGTCGCCCCACTATCAAAGTACCAAACATCTAATTCTATTGAAGACTTGCACTGCTCATGAGAAGATGGATCAAAACTACAAACAGTAGTAAACACCCATTCTTCATCTTGCACAAGATTAGCAAACTCTGTTTTCTGAATAGGAATCTGCAGAATATCACCATCTTTGACACCATCTACATCAGCTTCAGTACTTGTATTTGTAGTACTTGTGTTCGCAGGTGTAATATGGCATTTTTCAACACCCTGAATATTATTCTACAATCCTTTTGCGACCAATACATGATGCATCATATAATCCCACAATGGATAATTGGTACCATCCAACTTATCCTCAACAACCATCATACGGAATACATCACTACTTTCAGCCATGGCCACTGACTAAAATACCTTGATGCAGAAAAACGACTATATCTGAAAAAATTGAACAGAACTACCCAAATGAGTTCTACTAGACCTGTAGCAAATTTTGAGATGCGTATACTAGCAAACCAAAATTGGTATATATCTTTGGCATAAAAAGATGAAATAGCTTGTACAGGTATTGTGATAGTGCATTTGGAGGCCGAAATCAGCTCAGCTCACGATTTCGGCACGACAAAGCAAAGCCATTTTGATCTCCAAATCACCCTGAGTGTGCACACCAAATTTCGTGCAATTTTGAGATTATGATCGGAGGAGTGTCCAGGATGCCCTAGATGAAGCGACAACCTGCTCTAATACCAATTGTTGGAGTTAGACATCTGCGAGTTCATGCAAACAACACAAGGAAGATGAAGAAGCTTGGAGCACAATACACAATACTGAATGTATTAACACTAGAATGTACAAAGATAAGTAACTTGTTAGGGCTATAGGCGTATATACAAGCCAAGGGAAAAAACCTCCTAAAGAGGGAAAAAAGTGCCCCCGTGGTCCTAGTGTGTTCACACACATCACTACCTGAATATATCAACACACCCCTATCCATCGCGATTGACACCCAAGAATCACGATTGAAACCAATCCATCGCTATTGACAGGTCATGATGGGTAGCTCTGTCCATCTCGATTGACAACCTTGTCGATTGCGATTGACAGCCAATTTTGGCCAATTTTTTAGGGTTTTTTAAGTTGCCAATTTTGGCTAATTTTGCGCATAAATATCAATTAGATTAGGTCGTCGTTTCATCTAGAGCATCTTCGACACTCCTCTGGTCATAATCTCACAATCACATGAAATCTGGTGAGCATACTCAAGGTGATTAGGATTTCAAAATTGCTTCATTTTTTGTTGCCAAAATTGCAATCTAAGCTCGTTTCAAACTTCGAATGCACTATCACATTGCTTGTGCAGGTAATTTTGTCTTTTTGTGCCAAAGGTATATACAGGTTTCAGTTTGTGAGTATAAGCGTCTCGAAGTGTGCTACAGATTTAGTAGAACTCGACAGGGTAGTTATGTTCAATGTTTTGAGATACAATCATTTTTCTACATCATGGTATTTTAATCAATGGCCATGGCTAAAAGCACTGATGTATTCCATATGTTGGTTGTTGAGGATAAGTTGGACGATACCAATAACCCATTATGGGCTTATATGATGCGTCATGTATTGGTTGCAAAAAGAATGTGGAATATTGTGGGTGTTCAAAAACATCCTATTGCGCCTGCAAACACAATTGTTGAAGGTGATGGAGATGGTATTGAAGATGATGATATTCTTCATGTTCCTGTTCGTGCTATGGTTCTTGCTAGACCTACTATAGAGCAAATTCGTTGGGATGGCATAGATGCTCAGGCACATGCATTGATAGCCTTCTTTGTCAAACGTGCCATTATTCCTCACATTCGCTCTTGCAGAACAACTAAGGATGCTTGGGATACATGTACCACTTTATACCAGGCAAGGAATGGGGCTCGTGTTACTTAGCTCCGAAAATAGTTGGAGAGTGAGCACATGAATGAAGGAGATTCCATGGACAGTTTTTTGACGAAGATCAAAGATTCGAAGGAATAGTTGATTTCTGTTAATGAAGCCTTGCTTGATAGTTCACTTGTGCAGACTGTTCTGAATGGTCTTCTGGATTCATATCAGAGTTTTGCTTCTACTCTTTGTTTGATGATGAAAGGCAATACAAATGCCTTAACATTTGAGGAGTTAGTCTCTATTCTGTTGCAGGAAGATCAATGTAGGCAGAATAGGTCCATTTTGTGTGTTGCAGATCAAGCTTTCCTGGCTAGTCAGAATGGCAAAGTTAAATGGAGCTCTTCTACTCATAAGCAAAATCTGCTAATTCTACACAATCAAAGAAGGATGACAGATATGAGAAGAAAACGAAAAAGCACAATTTTTTTTGAAAATACTGTAAAGGGTGCATTGCTCATGAGAAGATGGGTCAAAGCTACAAACAGTAGTGAACACCCATTCTTCATCCTACACAAGGTTAGCCTCTTTTTTCTTTGCCTCTTTTGAAACTAGCTTAGGACAATTCTTTATAATATGATCATTTCCTTTACACTACTTGCAAAACAACTTCTGCTTTTTTGATTTCTTCTGATCTTTGTCTTCCTTCTTCGAATGTGCAGAATTAGCAGATTTCTGCTTAATACTTGAAGAGCTCCATTTTCCTTTGCCCTTCTGACTAGCCAAGAAAGCTTGATTTGCAACATGCATAATGGACCTGTTCTGCCTTGACTGATCTTCCTGCAATAGAACAGAGACTAACTCCTCAAATGACAAGGCATTTGGATTGCCTTTCATCATCAACCGAAGAGTAGAAGCGAAACTCTGATATGAATCAGGAAGACCATTCAGAACGGTCTTCACAAGTGAGCTGTGTGGTATAACTTCATGAGTAGAAAATCAATTGTTCCTTCAAGTCTCTGATCTTTGTTAGAAAAATGTCCATAGAATCTCCTTCATTCATGTGCTCACTCTCCAAGTGTTTTCAGAGGTAAGCAACACAAGCCTCGTTCCTATCAGAAAAGCAGAAATTGTTTTGTAAGTACTGTAAAGGGAACGATCATATCATAAAGAGCTATCCAAAACTGGCTGCTAAAGAGGCAAAGAAGAAAGAGGCTGGAATGGTTGTTGCAGAGGCCTCTACACCAAAAACAGAGTCTGCAAATCTTGTGCAGGAAGAAGAATGGGCGTTTACTACTGTTTGCAATTTTGACCCATCTTCTCATGATCAAAGCATGTCTGCAGTAGACTCAGATGTTTGGTATTTTGATAGTGGGGCAACCAAACATATTACCTCCCAGTGAAATTTCTTCTCTTCACTCGAGCCTGCCCCTACAGGGAATACTGTTACATGCGCCAACAACTCCTCTTACCCTGTTATGGAGTTGGTAAGATCATTTTGACTACTGCCAATGGTAGTTCTTTCACTTTGTCAAATGCTTTATTTGTGCCACGGATCAAGAAGAACTTGTTATCAGTTTCTGCATTAGCCAAAATTGGCTTGGTTGTGAAATTTGTTGATGACAGGTGTACAGTTCATGATTTGCCAAATGGGGATGTGATTATTGCTTCTGGCATTTTATGTCGTGGGTTGTATAAGCTCATAGACTATGAAAGATCAGTAAATGATTTGGCATGTGCAGTAAGTGATTCTCAGGCTATGTTAGATGCAAAGCTTTGGCATGCATGCTTTGGTCATCTGAATTTTGCTAGTTTGCTATGCCTGCAGAAATCTGAAATGGTGTCCTCTTTGCCCAAACTTGAGGCACCTGGAAAACATGTTTGTGAAGGCTGTATTTTGGGCAAAATGGAGCATTCCTCCTTTCCAAAAGATGGTTTAGTTCGGGCTACATAGAAATTGCAGCTTGTACATAGTGATGTTTGTGGTCCTATGCAGACACCCTCTTTTGGAAATTACCTTTACTTCGTGACTTTCATTGATGATTTTTCCAAGCATGCATGGGTATATCCACTCAAAGCAAAGTCCGAAGTGTTCATGTGCTTTAAAAAGTTTTTGGTTTTGGCTGAAAATCTGTCAGCATGTAAAATGGGCACCTCCGTTCTGATCGAGGGGGGGAATATATGTCTTCTGATTTTAATGCATTTCTGGCTGAACATGGGATAAAACACTAGTGTACAATGCCGTATACACCTCAATAGAATGGAGTTGCTGAACGAAAGAACACGTCACTCATGGAGATGGCGAGGTGCATGGTCAAGAGTCAGGCTTTACCACATAGTTTCTGGCTTGAGGCTGTCATGTGTGCAACATATGTACTGAACAAGTGTCCCACTAAAGCACTGTAGTCTATCACTCCATATGAGGCTTGGCATGACCGCAAGCCATCTGTTGCTCATCTGTGTGTTTTTGGTTGTTTGGCATATGCACTAGTGCCTGAACAACATTGCAGAAAATTGGATGATGAGGCAGTAAAATGTATTTTTGTTGGGTATAGTTTTGAAAGTAAAGGCTATCGTCTGTATCATCCATAGACTAAACGCATTCTGGTTAGTCGTGATGTTGTCTTTGTGGAAGATTCTATTTCAACCATTGCTTTCATGTACTAAGAAGACATCTGTTAGCTCCAAAGACATGTATGATATATACCTCTTTTTATAGTTGGACAGTCTAGTGCTGGTCCTAATGAGGCAACTTCTCAGCCTTTGCAGGTTTCATATGATGTTGCAGATCATTCCATTTCTGATGCAGATTTACATGATGCACTTGTTGATGAGAGAGCTGATATTGAGCAGACAAAAACTATGCCAAAATGGCTGGTGCAGACTTTGCGTGACAGCAAATTAGATGCACCTTTGTCATATCGTACTCGTTCAAGCTCTCATAGTGCCTCCTTTGCATCAGATTGCTATGCTATGGCTGCGTCTAGTCTCTGTGATGAGAATGAGCCTGTTTCTTTTGATGAAGCACAAAATTCAAAAAATTGGATGGTTGCTATGCAATCTGAATATGATGCTATAATGAAGAATGGTACATGGTCTTTATGTGACTTGCCTCCTGGCAAGAAGGCCATTGGCACTAAGTGGGTATACAAACTGAAGCGTAAACCTGATGGTACAGTTGATAGGTATAAAGCTAGACTTGTTGCAAAGGGTTATGCGTAGGAAAGAGGCATTGATTTTGATGAGACGTTTGCACCTACATGCCGTATGACTACTGTTCGGAGCATTTGTGCACTTGCAGCCCATCATGGTTGGAATGTACATCAGTTGGACATTAAAAAAACATTTCTGAATAGTGACTTGCATGAAGAAGTGTATGTTTTTCAGCCCCGTGCCTTTGTGCAAAAAGGGCATGAAAACCAGGTGTGCAGGTTAAAGAAGGCATTATATGGTTTAAAGCAAGCACCACATGCTTGGTATGAGAAGATACATGCCTATCTGGTTGCACATGGTTTTGAGAACAGTCCAACTGAAAGCACCTTATATGTTAAGCGTGCTAATGATGTGCTTTTGATCCTTGTTTTCTATGTTGACGACATGCTTCTCACTGGTCCTATTGAGAAGCATATTGCTGATTTCAAGGCTGATTTGCATGCCTCATTTGAGATGTCTGATTTGGGGCATTTGCATCACTATTTGGGCATTCAGTTTATGCAAGTTGATGGTGGAATGGCTTTGTGTCAAACGAAATATACTGACACATTATTGCAGCGTTTTGGCCTTGAAGACTGTAAGCCTATTGCCACTCCTATGGAGACAGGTTTACGATTGAGTCTTCATGATGCTGGAGATGCATTTGATGTTGTTCTCTATCAGTAGGCTGTTGGATGCTTAATTTACTTATGCATTACTCGCCCAGATATTCAATTTGCTGTCTCACAGATGAGCAGGTTTATGCATTGCCCAGGAGTCACCCATTGGAAGGCGGGTGTTGGCAGTAGTCAAGGAACTGAAGGAGTCACAAGACAAGGAAGCCTACGTAGGGAGTCAGAATGAAGAGAAAGCACAAGTAGACACAGTAGTCAAAGAAGATCTGGCAAGTAGGCCATTTAAATTTTTTCAGGCATCAAAGAGTTAGGCACACAAGAAGAAGGAGCAAGTAGGGAGCTCCAGGAAATGTATGTCAAAATGTTAGAAGAAATCCCTACAAAAATAGTGATTTTCATCACTAAAAACCATTGTAAATACCATTTCATGTTTTTGTAGCTCCATTTTGTGCAAGCCAAGGAGTCCTTGAGCTTGAGGAGCTTTAGAAGTACCTACCTATCAGTTTTCACATTTTTTAGACTCCGTTTGAACCTCCAAATAGGGTAGAGAACCTAATTTTTAAATAGGCCGGACACTAGGTCTGGACAAGGCCAAAACCTAGCCAAAAACTATAAATAGAGCTATAGAGCTCATTTTTGAGGTTAGCTTGTAATTGATTTGAACTTGTATGAGCTTTTTGAAAGTAATCTAAGAACTCCATTGGTGCTCTCTCTTTGTCTTGCCGTGTGTGCACGTGTGTGTGTATGTGTGTGCATGTTAGTGTGCTTCTCACTCACTCACTTGTGCCTTCACTTGCTTGAGGTCATCATACAATCCTCACGTCTTCCCGGATTGACATTAAAGGAGGTGCTACTCATCACTGAGCTACACCAAATTTTGGCGCCGTTGCCGGGGATCGAGCTTTGAGGACGAGCGTATGATGGTAAGACGTAGAGTTGACACGTTAGAGTTATAGGTATTTTCTTCACCTTTTTCCTATTTTCTCTTGTTTTCTCATCACCATCATCATCCTCACCATCTCCCACATCCATCTCCATCATCGCGAAAAATTTTAGTTTTTGGTCATATCACCCCACCCATACCATTCCCCTCATTTCACTTGTGAGAGAGAGCGAGAGAGCATTTGTGTGCTTGTGATTTTCTGTGTTTTTTGAGATTTTCTGCAGGAATCAGCATCCCCAGCAGCTGCACCAGCTCCAACAGGTAAAAAATTTGACTGTGCAGGTCCCGAGGCATTGACCTCTGTCAATCGCGATTGACAGAAAAAATGATCTTTTTGCTAAACAAAGTACATAACCATAATCTACAGGCCTAGAGCTTCCCAAATGTGTGTTTAAAATTTTAAAATTCCTAAGATTTCTATCAATCGCGATCGCTCTGTCAATCGTGATCGACAAACCACGACGGACACATGCCGACGGCTCTGTCAATCGTGACCGACACGTCAATTGCGACCGACAGAGTCAACGACTGACTGACCACGACTGATAGACCCTACGCGTGACACGTGTCAATGGTGATCGAGCCATCAATCGCGATCGACCAGTCAATCGTGACTGACAGCCCCGACGGACCTGTCAATCGCGACGGACCCAGTCAACGATTGCTTGACCACGACGGACAGACCCTCGCGACGGACCTGTCAATCGCGACTGACCCATCAATCGCGAGTGACAGAGTCCACGATCCTTTGACCACGATTGATTGAATTTTTGGGCCACGTGTCAATCGCGATTGACCCATCAATCGCGACTGATAGCCACGACGGACCTGTCAATTACGACCAAGACGTCGATCGTGATTGACCTATCAATCGCGACTGACAGAGCTTGCGAACGCGATTGACGGGCAAATTTGGCTAATATTTTAGGGCAAAAAAGAGTAGTCTATTTTTGACAAATTGTGGAACAAATACTAGGGTTCATCATTGCTTGTGAGGCCAATACCCCAAAGCATTTCGAGAAGTCCTGTCTGCCTGCTAACCTGTTTAAAATCCTGATTTGGCCCCAAAACCCTGAATGGACATAACTTCCTCATACGAAATCCGATTGCGGTGATTTTTGTTTTGTTGGAAAGCTCGTGGGAAGGACAACCAAAACTTCCACGGGTTATGGTAGAACTAATGTCAGGATTATTAGATAGGGTAATTTGAGGTGACCATATCCCGAGGTAGGAAAACTAAGTTTCCCTTGGGATTGTTTTCCATAGAGGCAAAAGGCAATTGGGTCTGTGAATTACATGCATGAAAATGATCTGTCTGTCAACTGAATTCAATTCTTGAGCTAATTGTGGAAATTTTCAGGTTCTTTGAGAGCATCGAAGGGTACTCGAAGCAAGAGTAAGTGCGAGCTTGGGAACATGCTTCATGGGCATACAAGGGCAACCAAGGGAAGAAACTTAAGGTTGGAAATTCTCAACACCCTCTGTCAATCCCTAGCATAGGCTAAGTACGGATAGAGGTTTTGATTAATTAAGAACACATTAAGAACAACCAAGTCCAAGAACTCTAATCACTCAAGTGCAAGTGCTAGGAGATTACAATTGCGAAGTAACCTAAGGGAAAGAAATTAAATCGAGCAACCGCACTCAAAGTACAATAAAAACTTAAGTGTTCCTTGCGAGGAAGATTAATTGGACAAGAAGTGACACCCTAAGAGCAATTAAAAAAGAACAAGTGACTGATACAACAGAACTCAGCAATGCAAAGTGTACTTGGGAAAAATTGGGATTATTCAATTGGGCATATGAACCTTAGGTCAGGCAGACACTTAGGCTGAGACAGACAAAGCCTCAGATCTTCTGAAGCTAGTGTCAATCACACTGCTAGGTCTTGGGCCCAGCAGTTGAGTGATTACCCATACACTCCCCGATCGTAAACAAGTGATTCTGAGATGTCCTATAACATGGAGAGACCTGTAGGCAGTTCAGGGGTGGCTTATCTAGAAAAGCCAGAAGGACCTTACAAGACTCAATTGGAATACATCAGGACTAATCGTCTAGGTGCTCGCATCTACGAAGACGGCCTGAGAAGATCTGTGGTCCAGATTAAGAACCCCGATCAACCCCATGGACTAGAACACCTGGTAGTCAAGTTTGAGAATGGAGTATACCTAGATAAAGAGGGGACTATATATCTAGTCACCACTCTTCCTGATAGAACAGATGAGTTTGGAAATGTGATTGCGGAGACCGACATGGGTGATATAGAGCAAGGGAATTTAGAGAGAGAGCCAAGAACTCCCGGTGGTAAATCCATCTTGACCAGAATCATGACTCTAGAGTGGATTCCACAGGATAATAAAAGCATAGATTTGCTTTTAAACCGAGAAACTGATGAGGCTTTTTGGAGGTATAAACCTGCCCAGCCTCAGGAAGTAAGTGCTCTCACAATCTATGAGTTTAAAGACCCTGATAGCCCAGGCAAAGTAACCTACCTAGACAATACATCAGAGAGGATCTTCGTGGTCACCGAGCATGGCAGACATGCCTACACATGGAAGGGTGAATTTGTTTTTCCCCAACCACGGTCCAATATGTCCTACAGTCACCAAGGAGCTGGCACCTCCCAGGCTCATGGAGCTCAAGGAGATAGAAGTAGAGATAGACCTGAAGTAAGCTTTGCCAACCCCCAGGGAAGAGAAAGAAGGAGAACAGGGACGGATAGAGAAGAAACCGAGAGATTTAGAGACCCAAGGAACCAAAGAAATGCTGATGGTTTTCCTTTGCCAAGGCCAAGAGAACACACTAGGACCCTGAGGCCAACTCGACTGGTGAAGTCCATGAAGAATTACTTCGATGGCACTGGAGACCCTTATGACCATGTGGCAGAATTTAGGCAAGTCTTGAAAGCTGAACAGGTAGAGGACCTATTCACACAATATAATGCTTTTGGTCTAACCCTTAGGAACACTGCCCTTACGTGGTTTCAACCACTGAACGAGAGGCATTTCAGAAACATAGACCAGCTCCTAGATGCATTTATCATTGAGTTTTCTAAGAGTGGCATAAGGCACAACACTTCCTCACTAATTCATAGCTTCAAGCAAACACCTCAAGAGACGGTCAGACTAATAGGAAGACGGTTTAGGAAATACCTAGAGAGGTGCCCGATGCCTGAGTTACCCACACCAGCCAAGCAAGTGGCTTTGTTTTTAGATGGCTTGTTGAGCACCAAGCTTAGGTCATATGTGTATTTGAAGGACCCCACAACTATAGAAGAATGCGTGCGCATGTGCATAGACATTGAGGATAATCTAGGCGAGGAGTTAGAGCTATCAAAAATCTATAAGGATTCAGATAGCTCTAGTAGTCTCACATCTGGTCAGTCCACATCCATTGAGGAACTTGTAGAGAAGGTAGCTCAAAAACTAGGTGTCTCTAGCAAACAAATTCCAAGATTTGCCCCAGTTAGGCGGTGCTACACTTGTGGAGGTGACCATATGGCAAATGTATGTCCCATTATGGCCCCAACCCCAGGTGAATCCTAGTAGCCAGTACTGCACCATAGAGCGAAGGTACACCAACCACACTACACAGGACTGCCCATATAACAAACAAACTGTTAGGCAAAATTACCCTCAGCCATATCCACAATAGGGTAGATACCAGAATCAGTGCCCACCACAATAATACAACAGACCACAGCAACCTTATCAGCCACCTTATCAAGGGCAGCAGAGACCTCAACCAGTCCTAGTGCAACAACCCCCTGCTCCAACCAATGTGATCCCAGTGAAATATGAATCTGCTGAAGAAAATCCAAACAGAGCCATAGTCCCAGTCACCCCATTGCTATCAGATAGTGATCCAAGTGACCATAGTTTTGACTCCACACATATTGATAGCCCACAGGCTTACTACATGTAGTCACCCGAGCATAACGAGTCATACTATTATGAGGACCCAAGTGAAAATAGTGGGGAGCCTGAGTATGCTAATGTCATGTACACAAAACCCAACTCTAGACCTCAACCTAGGTAGGTACGACCCCCATTTCCTAGAGGACCATGCTTCAGATGTCAGGGAGATCACCTTATACGTGATTGTCCACTGCCTGCCCCTACACAACCCCAACCAGTGACAATTCAGGGTTTCTGTCAAGACTGCGGAAAAGAGCATCTCCTACAAGATTGCCCAAAGAACCCTAATAACATGCCTAAAATCACTCCTATCAACGTCATTGGGTTAGTGGTAGACTCTACGGGAAGTATAACTTCCACAGCCCCAGTGCATGTGGTCACTAGAGCCCAAGCCTTGCAGCAAACTCAAGGAGTAGGGTAGGAAAAGAGTTCTGAGGTTAGTGAGACAGAGAGTATAACCAAGAAAAGGACAAGAGCATGGAGAGATAGCTGGGAGAGAATAAAAAGACAATGGTCATAAAAAAATGAGCGAACTTGAAGAAAGCTTGAGAGAAACCAAAGCAAAGATAAGTGAACTCGCATCTCAAAACCACTCTCACACCACCCCTCCACCACCTTTCCCTTTACCTGCCAATCCATCTTCTTCCATTCCCCAACCTTCCAATACACCACCCTTAACCCACCCACCACCCAGAGTAGGATCAGTCCTAGCCGATCCCACTCTTGAAGATCTAGACATGATGCTTAAAACATATTAGGCCAGAATCCAAGAAGGGCCCAATGTAACAGATCATGAGAAATGTTACCCTAGAGCCAATCTAGAGATAGAGCGAACAAAGCTTTGTGCTAAAATGGTCGAATTGGCGCAAGCCATGTTTGAAGCCAGTCGCTTGTTCAATGGCTCTAACCCCATCTGAACACCATTGCACTTTGATGGACTATTGGATAGATTGGAGAGTTTACTTGCAAAGTCTGGAAAAGGAGCCACCTCCCAGGCTAAGGAGAGGGCAAGTGATAGAATAAGCATTCCTCCCCAGGGAGCTTATGTGCCTAACTCCACTGAACCAGACACCTCTTCTTCTATGAATAGGTATTCACCAGAGTTCCTGAGAGAGATTCAAGAAGAGAAGTGGGCAAAGGAGAGTGAAGTCCCTCCTCCCATTGAACTCGTGGATGACACACATGATCAGTTCCCACAGGACATCCCTTCTATTTATGAAGAACAGGAAAGTGCCCACTCTCATGAGAGGTTAGACTTTGAGTCTAATTCCTCGCAAGAGTTACCACATTTCACAGGCCCATGGGAAACCAAGTCTACTTGCCTGAGAGCACCCACAGTCATGATAAGAAACGAAGATTCAATCATACCTAGGAATACAGAGGTAGTAAAGAACACTAAAGTGCAGTGCAATCTCACTTTAGAAGAGCTACTCAAAGTTAAGCCAGAAGTGTGGAAACACGTAGCCAAACAAGTGACAGACATAGCGAAATCGCGTTCCCAGGTAGGATCTCATAGGACAGTGCCTGAAATACCATTCGATAAGATAGGAGACATGAGTGAAGGAGAAGAAGGAAATACCTATCTCCCAGTTACCCATCAGGGATACACAACCAAGGCAATTTTGGACTCAGGTGCAGGAGTTGCAATTGCTACAACTTCCCTATGGAAGCGTTGGGGCAAGCCAACACTCCGACCGACGAGAATGAAATTGCAGATGGCCGATGGCCATATTGAGAGACCCTTGGGATTGCTAGAAGGCATAACTCTCACTACATGTGGTTTTGAGTTCGAACATACTTTTGCTATATGCGACTTTAGCAGAAACCAAGCCTACGAGATGATTTTGGGAAGGCCATTTATGCGGCAATTGCAAGTAGTACAGGACTGGAGAACCAATTCCTTATACTTGCAACACTTAGGTGTTACGACCAAAGCCAATCTCAAGGATTACTCTCATAGAGATGTCCCTACTATCCAATGGAATCCCATCCATAGAGCTAAAGATGATACAGAGCCAGTGCACTCCATAGGATCAGGATCCTCATGGATGCATGAAGACACTCACTTATGGATGTGTAAAGTGGCAGTAGAAGAGGAGAAGAGAGAAAAAGTCAGAGAGATAGGTGCAAAAGAAACACATAGATCCATTCAAGACCCAGCCTATGCACCTGTAGTATTTCCTGATGAAGAATTTGAACCCCATGGATAGGCAGAAATCCTAGCAACCATGGATGTAGCCATCAATGAAGAACAATGGACACCACACTGTAATGAGGATGGCTATGACATTTCAGTTTTCTCCATAGAGCCAATCATGGGAGATGCAGTTTTAGAAGAGTGTGAACCTAGCCCTGATGCATTTGAGGATGCGAGCGACTCCGATCTAGAGTCAATCATTATGGACCCACCTTTTGCATCAGATGAAGAATACTTCTGTGAAGTAGAATTTCAACCCTAGAGACATGGAGAGCATACAAATGATGTAAGGTTAGCTACACAAGTGATCCCTAAGGATGAAGGAAAGAAAAGAAAGAAGAGAGAAGTCACACCAGAAGAGGAAGAATCTTTGTTTGAGGTCCCTGAAAACTTTAAAAAGTATGAGATAGACGATAGAAGAGTCATGTTAAGAATGCCAAAACGCGAGGCCCAATCACGAGAGGCCTACGATAACAAAGAAACCACCAAGAAAATAGTGGTAGCCATGGAAGAAGGAGAGGAGAGATGCACGTACATAGGCCATGACCTAACCGAGGAAGAAGAGCATGCATTAATAGCCTTGCTAAGAGTATACAGAGATGTATTCGCTTGGAGTTACAAGGATTTGAAGGGTGTTGACCCAGACATATGCTCACACACAATTCCCATGACCTCAGACGCAAAACCCTCTAAGCAAAAGCCATACACATATAATGATAATTATGCCGCCAAGATCAAAGAAGAGATAGATCGTCTGGTAGAAGCTGGATTTATCTATGAAATTGAGCACACTGAGTGGGTATCCCCCATTGTAGTGGTGCCCAAGAAGAATGGAAAGCTACGTATATGCATCAACTTGAAGAAGGTTAATGCAACCACAATTCGAGATAACTATCCGCTTTCTATCACAGAACATCTCTTAGAAAGAGTAGCAGGCAAGGAAGTGTACAACTTCCTTGATGGATTTTCGGGCTACAAGCAAGTAGCCATAGCTCCAGAAGATCAGCATAAGACAGCTTTTGCCATAGAGTGGGGCATATTCGCTTTTCGGGTAATGCCATTCAGGCTAACCAATGCCCCTGCAACCTTCCAAAGATTGATGTGTCACGTGTTTAAAGAATTCCTGAGGAAGAATTTAGAGGTCTATGTTGATGATCTTTGTGCTCATTCCAACATTAGACAGACACATATACCAGAACTCAGGAAAATCTTTGACAAATGTAGAGAGTATCAAGTCTGCTTGAACCCAAAAAAGTGTGTTTTCATGGTCAGGCAAGGCAAGATTCTAGGACACATAGTGTCAAAGAATGGCATATCCACCAATGAAGAGAAAGTAAGAGCCATAGCCGAGTTACCTAGGCCAAAGAATGTCAAGGAAGTACAAGCTTTCATGGGGCATTGTGGTTATTACCGACGGTTTATACACATGTATGCCATCATAGCAAAGCCTCTGTATGGACGTTTGACTAACTTCGAGTGGACTGATGAATGTGAAAACTCCTTTAATGAGCTTAAAAGAAGACAGTGTTCAACACCAATCTTGACCACACCGGATTGGAATAAGCCCTTCCATGTTCATGTGGATGCATCCAATGATGCTATTGGATGTGTACTTGCACAACCTATGGGTGAAGGCAATATGGATCTTCCAATTGCCTATGCTAGTAGACAGTTGAATGCGGCTGAACGAAACTATACAACCACTGAACGAGAGGGATTAGGCATGGTATATGTAGTTAAAAAGTTTAGACACTATTTGCTTGCAAATAAGTTTAAATTTTTTACTGACCATCAAGCACTGTTGTACTTGGTAAACAAGCCATGCAATACAGGTAGATTAGTAAGATGGTTTCTCTTACTAATGGAATACGACTTCGAGGTTGTGGTGAGGAAAGGGAAGACCCACTTGAGAGTAGACCATCTCTCTAGGCTCACATCGAGAGAAGCCCCACAAGGAGTATCAGATGACCTTCCTGACGCTTACTTGTTTAATTTGGAAGTTGTACCTCAGTGGGCTAAGCCATTAGTGCCAGTATTGACATACGGGCCTAATCACCCAGTCATAAATACTCAAGATAGAGAGGTAGTAAAAGCCTAGAAGTACCATATCATGGCAAGAAGTATGTACAAATAGACACATCAAGGGATATTGGCTTGTTGTGTGGAAGAGGATAAGTACGCTAAATGGTTGCAGTTGGCACATGTAGGTGCATTAGAGCAACACTACTCAAAACAACGAACCCTACAGACACTAAGGAGACTCGGAGTGCATTGGCCTACTATGGAAGCTGATGTACATAAGATGTGTAAAGAATGCCCAATCTGTTGCACTAAACCACCTGTGGAACATGCCACTCTTTATCAAGTGTCCATAGTGTCAGATTGGAGTGAACCATTAGTAGCCTTCTTGAGGACGAAAACATTCCCTCCAGATATGACCCTAACGAGACAAAGAAGTCTAGAACAAGAAGCCCTAGATTACTCACTCATTGGTGATAATCTATACAAGCATGGTAAAGATGGTTACCTGAGACTATGTGTCCATGAGAGTGAATATCTCAAGATCTTGGAAACTGCTCACCAAGGTGTAGCAGGAGGACACTTTGGACCAGATCGGGTGATCAAGGCAATACTATTTGCGGGCTTCTAGTGGCCGACCCTTCACATGGATGCACATACCTATGTGAAACGGCGTGATGTTTGTCAGAGAACTCAGTATCCTATACGCAAGGATGAGATGCCACTAAGACCTATGATGGGTGGACGTGCATTCTCTAAGTGGGGAATAGACTTTGTAGGTCCTATTAATCCCCCAGCTAAGGGTTCACATGCTGAATACATCATTGTTGCCACAGACTATCTAACAAAGTGGGTAGAGGTAAAAGCTACGACAAAGAACGATGCTCAGACAACTGCTAAGTTCCTATTTGAGAATGTGTTCACAAGATACGGGCTACCTATAGAGCTAGTAAGTGATAGAGGCACTCACTTCTTGAATGAAGTTATTGAAAATCTGCTCCAAGAGTTCTTGGTAGTACATAAGAAGTCTGACCCCTATCACCCATAAGCTAATGGCTAGGCCGAAAGCACAAACAAGATTCTATGCAATGTGCTTACCAAATTGGTGAATAATAAACGCTCTGATTGGGACAAACAGGTACACCATGCTGTTTGGGCATACCGAGTGGCCTATAAAACGATACTCCAAGCCACACCCTTTCAGATGGTATTTGGCCAAAATGCGGTGCTACCTTTGGACTTCTTGATTCCCACATTGAGAATAGCACAGGAGCATGAGTGGACGGGCCATGAACTCTCTTCGAGGATTTTTGACCTTGAACGATTAGGTGAAACCAGACTAAGAGTTGCAACAGGAATATATGCAGCTAAGAAACGACAGAAGGCGTACTTTGATGCCCATGTTAAGGATAAAGGATTAAAGGCCGGAGACCTAGTTTTAGTCTACACTTTGAAGCAACATGCAAGAAAATTAGAGAAACACGGCTATGGACCTATGATCATAAATAGGATCTCAACGAGTGGAGCAGTACAACTAGCCACCTTAGAAGGTGATATTCTTCCGAGCTACATCAGCGGGTGCAGAGTCAAGTTGTATCAGGAACCTCTCACAGAAGAAATGCTAAGTCGACTCAACACTGCTAAGAAACGCAAAGAAGAAGAGAAACGAGTTCGAGAAGAAGCTCAAGCAGAAGCTTTAGAACGCATCAGAAGGATGAAGTTGAGACGGCAGGGTAGGGATCAACCTAGGACAGGTGCCTATGAGGATCCAGGATATCATGTGGCAATGTGTGAAGTCTCAGGAATAAGTTCCCAAAGAATAATCGATCGACGTCCTTTTGTGACCTTAGAAATAGGACAAGGAGTTAGTGCAAAAATTGCGCGAGCATTGATTGACTCAGGTGCAGCCACTAGTGCCGTTAAACTCTCTTGCTGTCAAGAATTGAAGTTAAAAGTCAATCCTATAGAAGCTTATCTCATAGGATTGGGAGGTGTGGAAACCCCTTGCATGGGCGAGGTGGAACTTCCCCTCTCCATTCAAGATGTTCGAATGACAGTTAAGGTACTAGTGTGTCAAGATGAGGATCTCACTGAGCCTCTGGTCTTGGGTCAAGACTGGATCTATGACCATGCAGTCAACTTAAACCTAAGAAGTGGACTTCTTCAGGTATGGGTAAATCAGAGTCGAATTACAGTTGAGTTAGATAATGGAGCACTCAAGGAACTAGGAAAGGCACAGACTCCTGGTCCTTCCAGGGGTACACATGAAGTTGATCATGTTGTTCTTGTCCAAAGCTATGTGATGCAGAGGAATGGTGATCTCAATAAAGGAGTCACGGACTCAACAGAACTCCCTTATTTTCCAAAGGCCAGAGGGAGGAAGCAACCACAGGCAGATCAATTACTGAAGACTACCTATGCTGGAGGCCAAAAGAACGTGCGAAGCAGAATGACTAAGCCATTGAAACAATTGTGGGTGCGAAAAGGCGAGCGGCCTATTACAGTCAAGCGACAACAATCACCTCAACTTCCTATTAGTAATCAACGACATGATACTAATTAGAAGACTTCCAAAACTTCTTTTGAGAAAGTGAAATCTATCTGGGTGCCCAAGAAGTTGATGAAGGCTGGCCCACAATCAAGACAAATTTGGGTGCCTAAGGCTTGCTTGCGGGCTCAACTAGTCTCGCACGAATCACATCATACACGACTGGTTCACTCACTCAAGGAGCCGTTACCCACTCTTGTTTAATACGCACGAACACACAGTCGCCCAGAAGCACGCACAGACTCACTTGTAAATGGGTCCCAAAAATGCCTCATTCCCAAGCAGACATACTCATAAAGCCCTCCAGAGTCTCCACTAAACCAAAATCGAAAGCCATCCATTGTGTTTGGCAACCTAAAACTTGTAATAAAACCCCCGAACCCCATGTGTAAATTCATCCTCACTTTCTAATTACATCACTCATACACTGCATCTTTCCATCTAGCTCGTAGAACTATCCATTCATTAACTACACACACAATCATCGAGCACTCACTGACCCACTAACCCATTACTCACCTCATGATAATGTTGTAACGGGGACAAAAAGTGTTCTATCGTGTCCATTACAATATTAACGCATGATCTATATTCTCACAGAACCAGCAAGCAAGCAATAACAATGGCAGAAGCAGGAGGCACCAGTTCCCACGCAGGGTCTAGCGCACAGATTGTGGACATTGAAACCCTCCTCCTGGAACCACCACTCACCGAGAGGCCTCAAGAACTTCAAGCGGTGCATGTTCTCCCTATTCAGGACCCTCCTCAGGGACACACTTCTCAAGTGGGGAAACACGCTCATTGGTTTAGTGATGTCGCAGGGCCATTGCGTGATGGCACCTACTTCTGAGAAGCAAAAATTGAGTTCAATGGCAAATGGGGACGCTACCATTTCTTCACTCGCAAATTTGAGAACTATCAAAATGCAGAAGTAATGCGATCGGTTTGGACCAAAGCGGGATTGGATAGCTATTTCAGAGCACATTTGCCTAAGCCAGATTTCCTATGCTACTCCTATTTTATCAGTACCATCACTCCTAGCAGGGCCAAGGGAGGTGATAGTACTTATGTGCTACCCTCACTATTGCCAGGCCACGAACTCAAGAGATTCAAGCTGACCCTCAATTTGGTACGGGCAGCATTGAACATGCAAGGAATGCATATTCCCACTGAGAAAGAAACAATGGTTCCAGACAGGATGAAGCATAAGGATCTCAACAAATTGAAGGACATGGTAGCAATGACACCTACCATTGCGCTACACCTACGAACTATTATGCAACATTTTGATTTTCCCGCCCAAGAACGATTCACTATGCCACCAAAAAAGATATGGTTCAGCTTGTACTTGGCGGAGACAAAGAATTTCACCATCAACATACCGCACTGGATCATCGATCAAATAGACCTAGCCCATCAACGGTGGAATAAGAAACATAAAAATGTACTTCATGGATGCTGTGCTCTCACAAGAATAATTTACAGGTGCTTAGCGTACGACGTGCCCATTCAAAGAGCGCTAGTATGGTCCAGGGCCCAAGAGTTCCAAAGGCGACTATCAACGGCGGGCCCTCCATCGAAGAAGATGAGAGGGGGAGTTCAATTACCATGCGCTCAACCAAGGGGAGCCACTACCACACCCGAGGTGACTCCTCCACAAACGAGGCGTGTCCGACCATTTACCATTCGCCTACCCAGAACAAGTGCAGAAGGACCCAACCTGGTGTTCCCTCCTATTCCTTCAGACTTGGAATTCACTCAAGCTTACAGCCTTGCTGATCTGACAGATGAAGAAATTGCCCGTTTGATCAATGAATCTAACCTGGAGACAGAAGCAGAGCAGACCAAAGGACAACAACCCACGACTACAACTTCAGCCCCGACCCAACCGGGAGTAGTAGAAGTAGAAGAGGATGAAGAAGAGACAGAAGAACAAGAGGCAAACGAGGAGTATGATCAAGAATATGAAGAACTTTCAGAACTAGCAAGTGCCCCGGCATACTCGGCCCAAATAAAAAGATTATACGAAACCATGAAGCGGGTCCAAGAGCAACACAAACTGTCGCTCGAGACAAGAAAGATGATCATGAGCCAAATGTTAGCCGAGGAAGGTGTGGATGACATGTTTATCGAATCAATGAACCTGCACGGTGATGCAGTAGGCTTAGATGAGGCTGTTCATGCAGCCATGACTTATATTCATCGATTTGAGAAACGAGTGCCTACCCGTCCCATGCGATCTGGCAAACAAATCCACATCAATGTATAAGAACCAGGAGGTAACACACAAACAGAAGAACATCAGGAGGAACCACTCTCACCACCCACCTCACCTCTCACTACACAAGTCACCTCACCACCTGGTACTACCATACCTATTTCTACCATTACCACAGTCGTCATGGGAATTCCTCTCTCTCCCGGCATCCAATTTGGTGGAGTTACCATGCCCACCTTCACAACACTCTTCACAAATATCACATCCACCCCAGCCACTGTTCCCATCTACACAGTCACACACACGTTCGACACAATGGAAACATCACCAGCCACAGCACCACTCCCACCCCCCACGCAACCTCAATCTCCCATACCCCCTCCACCTACCTCACCACTTGACTCCCCAACATTCACAACTCCCTTCCCCTTCCCCATTCACCCTGCATCTTCATCTTTCCCTGCATCGTTTGATGTAAATAGTATATTCATGGCATTACATCAATGCGTGTATCAACTTCAGAGTGAGTATCAGGCTCTCTAAGACCGTCATCATTAACTGACGATGAATCATCAACAACTACAGAGACGGCTTACAAGTATAGAAGAAGAAAATGCAGACCTCAATCAATGTTACACCACTCTCGAGCAAGCTCATCAAACCCTCTTGGAGACACCCCAACCATCACAAGAGTCAGGTGTCAAACAACTCGAAGCCTTATTGGAGGTCTACCAAACAGATAATCTGAGAGTCCGGCAAAATTTGACTCTACTCAGAAAACACATGGCTACAGCCCTTGAAGAAAAAAAGCGTCTGCAGAAGCAAAACGAAGAAAACCTGGAAGCTGCCATGGAAGGCTCTCCCCATGAAATCGACACAGAACAATTCAAAGCAGTTCCCTCAGAAACAACGAAAGCATTCTTGGAAAGCTATGCTGATTTATTAGAAGCACATGACGATTTGGAAAGGGAACGGGATGAACTACGTTGCCAGCTCAGGGAACAAGAGGCACAACCCAAAGTCATAGAAACGACCTCGACTTCAGCGGAAGTAAAGGCATTAACAGAGCAGGTGGCAGAACTGCAGAAGAAGTTACTGGAATATGAAAGGCAGCCCTCTCCAGTTGTAGAACCAGAGCCAAATGAATTGGTACCCATTGAGGTGGATGAAACGTATGAGGAACCATATGTTCCTATGCCAATGCCAGGTGGTCAGGAAACCTCAGAAGGAATGGACACCTTGGAAGTCGAAGTACCCGAATGGCTCCAGACATTAGAAAAGACAGCTACAACCCATGAAGATCGAGTGGCAATCCAAATCCAATCAATGGCCAAATTAGAAGACACCATCATAAAGTCAGAATATTTCCGCAGTATGTCTCATCATAGATGGATCGGCACCAACGACGATCAGTATGTGCCATACTGTGTACTCCTGGCAGATTACAACGTGGAGATCCAACGCCGATGTGGCAAAGCTCCAACTTTCGTCACACAATTTGGGCCCGATGATATCCTAGAGAGTGCTAAAAAAGGATCCATTCATCAACCCACCTGGAGGATCCGTCTTCTTGAGACCTACCCAGAGATGGTTCGTACTTGGACTAACATGCCACTCTTTATTAAATACAATCCCTGTTATGTTCCAGTCTTCCGCAGACGCACCTGGCCCGAGTTTACCATTGCTGTCAAGAACATCAAAGGCTGTGCAAAGTGGTTAAATTATGTTTATCTAGCACCTCCACAAGGACCTCCCACTGTGAATTATATGATTTCTACCATCCGTCACTGGAGCAATCGACTACGGAATACCCCCGATATGATGGCCCAAATGTGCATGAAAATCTTTGAATTAATGCTAATCACATTCAGGACATTCAAGAATATTAAAGACCCCCACTTCTTAGGAGTTGGCTTTCTTACAGGCAACCAAGATATGGTATACGACATGAGCACCACCCCATCAATAGAGGTAATATATGCTTGGCACGCCAGAATCAAGTACCTCCCAGCTTGCTTTAAACAGACATTCGAGGAGATGTTCGTAACAGGATTCTGGGAATATCACTCAGAAATATTTGTACCCAGGCCCTCACATCTCCTCCACTTATTTGCTGTGGAAAGAACCATCCATTCAGAACAATTGCGGGTGCCACATCCGGACGTACCAGGACCAGTGAATTGGGATGCATTGTTAACAGACCTAGCGCGGGGGCTACGATTAGAAGAACACCACCTCACTGCCGATGTTGTTCAATATTATGTCCAATGCACAGCTAGACAAGGGTCTGTCAGAGACGACAAACGCGAGAGAGGGGGGGGGTGTTGGCAGTAGTCAAGGAACTGAAGGAGTCACAAGACAAGGAAGCCTACGTAGGGAGTCGGAACAAAGAGAAAGCACAAGCAGACACAGTAGTCAAAGAAGATCTGGCAAGTAGGCCATTTAAATTTTTTCAGGCATCAAAGAGTTGGGCACACAAGAAGAAGGAGCAAGTAGGGAGCTCCACGAAATGTATGTCAAAATGTTAGAAGAAATCCCTACAAAAATAGTGATTTTCATCACTAAAAACCATTGTAAATACCATTTCATGTTTTTGTAGCTCCATTTTGTGCAAGCCAAGGAGTCCTTGAGCTTGAGGAGCTTTAGAAGTACCTACCTATCAGTTTTCACATTTTTTAGACTCCGTTTGAACCTCCAAATAGGGTAGAGAACCTAATTTTTAACTAGGCCGGACACTAGGTCTGGACAAGGCCAAAACCTAGCCAAAAACTATAAATAGAGCTAGAGAGCTCATTTTTGAGGTTAGCTTGTAATTGATTTGAACTTGTATGAGTTTTTTGAAAGTAATCTAAGAACTCCATTGGTGCTCTCTCTTTGTCTTGCCGTGTGTGCGCGTGTGTGTGTATGTGTGTGCATGTTAGTGTGCTTCTCACTCACTCACTTGTGCCTTCACTTGTTTGAGGTCATCATACCATCCTCACGTCTTCCCGGATTGACATTAAAGGAGGTGCTACTCATCACTGAGCTACAGCGGTTAAGCGCATCTTTTGCTACTTGAGTGGTACTCGACTACTTGGGTTGTTTTATCCCAAGGGGGGATCACTACCGCCAGATTTGCATGCTTTTTCTGACTCGGATTGGGCTGGTTGCTATGACACTCGTGTGTCCACCAGTGGTTTTTGCTTCATGCTTGGTAGCTCATGTATATCTTGGTTGAGCAAGAAGCAGCCTACTGTGGCCATTTCCAGTTGTGAGGCTCAGTATAGGGCAGCTTTCACAGCGACTGTTGAGTGTGTGTGGCTCAGACGCCTTATGGCTGATTTGGGTGTTGGCCAGTCTTCTACCACCACCATCTTCACTGACAGTCAGAGCGCATTGGCAGTTGTGAGGAACCCTGTATTCCATGCTCGCACTAAGCACATTGAGGTGCATTATCACTATGTCAGGGAGAGGTTCTCTGCTGGGGAGATCAGCTTGGCATATGTGACCACACAGGAGAACATTGCAGAACTTTTCACGAAGGCTCTGCCTAGGGAGAAGTTTGAAGCTTTCCGCAAAGCTTTGGGCTTACTTCCTTTTGTGGAGTGATTTCCACATAGCTTGGCACTTCCTTATACATGAGTGCCAGCTCCTTGTTCACGGCATCACTCCCAAGGGGGATTTGTTGATATATTTAGGTAGTGATGTGTGTGAACACACTAGGACCATTGGGGCACTTTTTTCCCTCTTTAGGAGGTTTTTTCCCTGGCTTGTATATACGCCTATTGCCCTAATGGGATACTTATCTTTGTACATTCTCTAGTAATACATTCAGTATTGTGTGTTGTGCTCCAAGCTTCTTCTTCTTCCTTGTGCTGTTTGCGTGCTTCCGCAAACGTCTAACTCCAATATCAATGATGCCCTAGATGAAGCGGTGACCCACATCACTACCTAAAATATATCAACAATTTCTAAATGTTGACTTGCATGAGGAAGTGTATGTTTTTCAGCCCCATGGCTTTGTGTAGAAAGGACATGAAAACCAAGTGTGCAGATTGAAAAAGGCATTATATGGTTTGAAGCAAGCACCACATGCTTGGTATGAAAAGATACATGCCTATCTGACTGTACATGGTTTTGAGAATGGTCCAATTGAGAGCACCTTATATGTTAAGCTTGCAAGTGATGTGCTTCTGATCATTGTTGTATATGTTGATGACATGCTGCTCACTGGTCCTCATGAGAAGCATATTGATGATTTTAACGTTGATCTGCATGCCTCATTTGAGATGTCAGATTTGGGGCTGATTTTAATGATTGTCTTCAGGATGCTAGAGATGCATTTGATGTTGTTCTCTATCAACAGGCTGTTGGATGCTTGATTTACTTATGCATTACTCGGCCAGATATTCAGTTTGATATCTCATAGATGAGCAGGTCTATGCAAGTGTCAAGCATTGGGAGGTGGTTAAGCGCATGTTTCGTTACTTGAGTGGTACTCGACTACTTGGATTGTTTTATCCATAGGGGGGACCACTACCGCTAGATTTATGATCACAAGCATGATCTTCCCCAAGTCCATAATATCTTGTCCACGGTGGTAGTGAGTACTTGCATTTGTGATGGTGTAAAGAGCAAGTAAGTTTGCCAGTATCAACAAACCTGTCGACGATGTCACAAGGTTGAATCACTAAAATGCTTGTATCTCCCTCATTATAAACCCGTTTGATGCATGATATGGCTTGCTTCAAAGCTCTCATGGACTACAATTTACAATAAGGAAAATACAAGAAAATTAGGCATGTAGCCCTATATAGAGCTCATAGACTTGTAGGGAATTCTTCTTTTCTCACTTTAATCACCTACATAAGCATTTAATCAATTCAAGAAACTTCAAAAAGATGCAATCATGATAAATATCAATTCCAAAACTCTAAAACTAGTGTCACATGCCCACAATCAAGCAAAACGATCACTCAGAGAACAGGGAAAAGTAGAAACACTAGTTTTCCAAGAAGAGAGCTCACTCTACCTTAAACCAAAATGTCCTTTTACAAATGAGGACCCGGCCTCTATGTAGGCTTCTCTAGAGACATTTCCATTTTGAAAATTTTAAAAGTTTCTAAAAATAGAAAGAATTAACTCTAAAACTTTTCTTCTTGTGGGTTTTTTGAGGGGAGACTCTTCCTTTCAATACATTGTAGAACTAATAAAGCCTCACCTATATACAACTCTTCCATACTAAAAAATTATATGGGATTTATACAGTGGTTGATTAAAAATACAAGGTTTGTCTAAATAAAACATGGATGAACTGAAAGAACTTTTGAGAATTTTTGGGGTATCACCATAGCTTTGTAACACCTGCCATTTTGGTCAAGAGGATGCTAAAATTTGTGATGAAAACGAATTTCCATTTGCAACAATAAAGCGTGAGGAATTATTATCATTATTAAAAAGTAAACTTCATGGTGGGGGAGAACCACATGGTGGTACCTCGCCCACCATGTGATTTTTTCCTAGGTAAGTGGAGGGACATACATACATACTTATCTAGGTATGCTAATTTACAAAAACTATTGGCATGAATCTCTCCCTCTGGGACGCTAGAAAAAGAGAAATATGGAATCATTGAGACTTAAACTATTAATGGGTGCGTTACGGACTAGTGGGTGTACCTAATTTTGCCCCTAAAAAACAAACCTATTATGTTTGGCCCCCAAATCTATTACTTATATCAAGACATACCTTATGGAGTAATGTTCTTCATTTGGTGAGCTTAACCTTCATTTCTTAAAGATGATCTTTGTGTGAATTTACATCCAACTCAAAAATGGTATAACCTTATACAAGCCTTAGAGCGTAGGAAACATCCTTATACAAGCCTTAGAGCATTGGAAGGTTCTTCGTTATGTAAACTATGACTTTGAATAAGTTCTAGTGTCGTCGAAGGATTGGTTGTGGTTAGATCAACTTTTTTAGACCCAAACTTTGATAATGCAAAATGTTTTGCCACCCCTATGAAATGTAGCTTCCTTGTAATTGAAAGTCAATGGGTATCTAATATAACTACGTTAGTCAACAATTAATTAAAGTGAATCTGCTAGAGCCAACTATCATAAGACCCTGGGATGGCTTTGAATAGCTATGACTTGCGTCCCCCATTGTGAACTCCACAATTATGATAGATATTTTTGTTCTCTTCTACATATGTGATGGGTATGATGTTTGTTAGGTGGAGGTGACTACTGTTCTAGAACATGCCTCACTGGCTCTTGATTTTCTTGATTATACCTAAGTTGACCGTATGGCTCTCTATATGGATTTGCATATGCATCCCTAGATGGATACATTGGCCTAGCCTGGTATTGTTTTCTTTGTTGATATTGTGGTTGTTGATATTGTTGTTGTTATTGTGGCTACCTATTGTAATCCACATATTAATAAGTGTGTGCTCTATTGCATATATACATAGGATGGTCTTTGCTCCAAGTTTGGCACTATCTAAGTGCCTATGGATTTTACTGATAGGGAACATTGTGTTGCTCCTTAACTCGCTCTATTTATAAATTGTTTACGACCAAGTTTGCCATTTCCTTAATTAAGAACCTCGAAGGGCCAGAGGAAGCATATACTTCACTCTTTCTGCCAATTGATGGGATATTTTACTCTGCTACTAGGTTATCTTCTAAGTCAGCACACTCTCGAATGAATTAGTTCAAAGTTTTGAGCATTTGAATGTACACAAGAGTGCATGATTTCTTGTTTATCAATTTCTCTAGGAAGAGGGGAGATCAATTTCCTTTTTGTGGTATTTTGCCAAGCATTCTACATTTTTTTGAAGCGTCGAGCCACAACTGGCATAGAATTGTGACTAGCATATTTAAAGCTATAGATTAAGGGGGTATGCTTGACTTGTGTCTTTGACAATTCTTTGATGAAATCCTCTAGAAAAGTTTTTAGGTGTTTGAACATCTCAATTTTCAATGGTCAAAACCATGACAATGCAATTCTGACAAGGTTTAGCCAAAAGCCTCATACTGAGTGAAAAGGTTCGTATTTTCTCAAATTGCAAAACCCATTTGAATTTGGTACATGACACATATTAATTCCATGCACTTTACCACATGGGATGTTTATAAGTTGTCAACCTAGGTCTTGAACCCTTTTCATCAATTTTTCCGCTTGAGCATTAGCTTGTACATTAGCATGTGCATTGGATTTTGCTAATTGAGCATGTTGCTCATGAGGTAGTGCCCTAGTTTAAAAATTTTCTAGTGACACACCTTAAAATCTAGAATTTACATCATCATCTAGGTTTTCAAGTGGATTCTCTAAAGGATTTGTGCTAGTTGGTGGTATACGCCTACTATCTTGTAGATTGGGGCCATCATTGCCTGAGCTCCCATCACCCAAGGGTTGAGGATTAGGCCTTGTGAATGATTGTTTATGCTCAATGATCTCCTAGCATGAGTTTCCTCATTTGAGATTGATCTCAAGAACTATGCCTCAAACATATTTACTATGAAACTCGTAAACAAGCACTTTCTTCATAAGTGGATTTACGAACGCTTCTTTTGGGTGAGCTTATCTAAGTAGATAGCTTTCCATGACGGATTCTATTTAAGACATGTGAGTTTAAATGCATTACAAGGATTATCCCTACCCTTGGCATAGGCGAGATTATAGGAGGTCCAGTATCATCATCATTAGTGTCTACTTCAAATACAATTTCACCTTTGTTGTTTGTATGATCAAGGTCAAGAGTGAGTATATAGACAATATCCTCTTGGTCTTTGTAATGATTGTCACAAAATTTCACAATAGGGTGCAAGGCAACCATCAAGAAGTTAGGGATTTTAGGCTTAACTACTTGGTGATTTAGACTGTTTAGATAGATACCTACCATGTGCGAATCATAATTTTGAAATTACAAAATCATTTATTAGTCATGATTGGATGGACCCACTTCATCAAAATTGATTGGATTTCCATGAAGATCCTTTGAGGTTGCCATTTGATTCCAATCAAACTCTGACTCACTACTAGATGAGATCACTTGTGAGTGATTAGGATGTACGTTACTACTCCCAACAAAGAATACGAGGACTCTTGTTGAATTATGTTGCATCTACAATAGCTTTGGGTATGTGAATTAAATGCAAAACGGAAAAGATAATAAGTACGCAGGCAATTATTGACAAGATTTTCACTTCAAATCATGTCTTATTTCAATCAATTGGAAATAAAGTTCTTTTGCCAAAAACACATAATTTGAACCAGTTCACAATCAATCTTGCATGAAAAATTTACTCCAATTTCTCAATTAGACACACTTCTTTTTAAACAATTAATCCCTATGTCAAGATTCTATCATCCTATGAAATAAATATTTCCTCTTCAACTACATAGTTGGCATTCATCTCCTTCAAAACTCTTACTTAAACCTTAAACAAAAACATCCCTACTTTAAACAAAATCCTTTATCCTCCCTCTCACCAAGTTACTCTCTTCAAAACATCCACTCTTTACCTTGTGCTCTAAAATGACTTGCATCTTGTGCTTTTTTCAAACAATCCACCATACAAAGAATACAAAGCATGCTTGAATCTAACTTAGCACACACTTCAAATGTGATCCCTTGGTCAAGAACTTTCAAGGTTTATAGACAATCTTGCCCCTTTCGCAATTTTTTTAAATCACCTTAACTATCATGCCCATATCAAAATGCTTTGCAACAAGGTCTTCTTGGCCAAGAGTTCCCCTCCTAATGCGCAAGAGCTTCAAGATTCATAAAGGTCTTTCCAATGAGTTCTCAATCCCCTAAAATGTTGCAAACTTCAAACCCAAGATCGTTGGCATAATTCAATCTTTGTCTTGTCAGCCTTATGATGGAAGACTCTAATGGAGCTCATTCAAGTGTAATTCAAGTGTAAAAGGGTTTCTCTTCCTATTTGTAATACACATGGAACTTCCCGTTTCGATACTCTTGTACTCTATACTTGCGTCACAATTTTGCACAAAACAAGCAATTACATTCTAGAGTTTCTCATGACATTAAGATCATTATATTCCTATTCTTAGTCTCTTTCAAGTGTTATCAAGAATTGATTTTAGTTGTAGTTGTGATTCTCAAGCTTTGTGTTACTTTATGGTCGATATTTGTAATTGGCCAATTCGCGTAGTGCTTCACATCATGGTTCGATTTTTCATCAGTAGCCTATCTTTTGTTATTGGGATGAGATATTAAAAAAAAAAAACAAAATTACTTGACTTTGATCATGGTGATTGGTAAAATCCATAATTCTAAGAGTTGTTAGGAATAATACATGTCTTCTTAATTGTGGGGATGAAGTGTTGATGCTTGTCAATTAGAGTGATTTGCCTAGTATGCTACTCTCATCATCTACTCTCTTTCCGATTGACCTCTTTATCATCTTAGCCTGTTAGATTGTGAACTTCTAATTTTATGCTCATCTTCCACTAAATTCTTCAATCGCTCACTCATTTCCTTTAGTTCTACCACAATGCAAAAATTCATCATCGCGATCAAGACTTATACATCACCATTCAACACGATGTTACCCGTATGCCAATATTTTTACTCATAATCTTTTCTTTTTTTAGCCTCTCTATTGGCGATGATATAACAAGCTCACGTTTCACCCCCTTCATGCATCTATTATGTGACCTCAGGGCTTCCTCTCTTCTATGGGTCCCTAGAAAAAACTTGTTTGCATCTTTCCATCTTCTTTCAAGCTAAATCTGTGATATTAATGTGATTATTTACCTTCATACGAGTTGAAATAGCCTTTTTGGCTCCATTTGTCAAGGCAATAACTACCTAAAAATTTTCTTTATCTTTTTAATTGAGGTGCTCGATCTTATCAGGAGAATAAAATCCAAAGTGCTTTGATTCTTATTGTTAATGATGGTCAAAAGGAAAATCTAGAGTGCCTTATTTCTCTACTAGGAGTCATGATGGTCACGTAGATTGGAACTTGATCACAAGCATGATCTTCCCCAAGTCCATGATATCTTGTCCATAGTGGCAATGAGTACTTGCATTTGCGATGGTGTAAAATGCAAGTAAGTCTGCCAATATCAACAAACTCATCGATGGTATCAACAAACTTGTCGATGATGTCACAAGGTTGAATCACTAAAATGCCTGTATCTCCCTCATTATCAACCCATCTGATGCATGATATGTATTGCTTCAAAGCTCTTATGTACTGTAATTTACAATAGGGGAAAATACAAGAAAAGTAGTTATGTAGCCCTATATAGAGCTCATAGACTTGTAGGAAATCCTTCTTCTCTCATTTTAATCACCTAAACAAGCATTTAATCAATTCAAGACACTTCAAAAAGATGTAATCATGGTAGATTTCAATTTCAAAACTCTAAAAGTAGTGTCATGCACCCACAGTCAAGCAAGAAGATCACTCAAAAAAGCATAAAAAAGTAGAACCACGAGTTTTGCAAGAAGAGAGCTCACTCTACCTTAAACCAAAATTTCGTTTTACAAGTGAGATCTTAGCCTTTATATAGGCTTCTCCCAAGACATTTCCATTTTTTATTTTGAAAAGTTCCTAAAAATAGAAAGAAACAACTCTAAAGCTCCTCTTTCTTGTGGGTTTTCTGAGGGAAGATTCTTCTTTTCAATACATTGTAGAACTAAAAAAGCCTCACCTATATACAAATTTATGTGATATATACGATGGTTGATTAAAAATACAAGGGTTGTCTAAATTAAAAAATGGATGAACTCAAAGAACTTTGGAGAATTTTTTGGGGTATCACCATAAATTTGTAACACCTTCCATTTTGGTCAAGAAGATGCTTAAATTTGTTGATGAAAGCGAATTTTCATTTGCAACATTAAAGCATGAGGAATTATTATCATTATTAAAAGGTAAACTTCATAGTGGGGATGAACCACATGGTGGTACCTCCCCCACCATGTGATTTTCTCCTAGGTGAGTGGAGGGACATACATACATACTTATCTAAGTATGCTGATTTACAAAGAGTATTGGCACGAATCTCTCCCTCTAGGACTCTACACAAAGAAAAATATGGAGTCATTGAGACTTACACTCTTAATGGGTGTGTTATGGGCTAGTGGGTGCATTTCGGAATCCAAATAGAAATGGTCTATTTTGGGAGAATTCTAGAACACTCTTTCTGTGTAGTCCTTGCTTGAGCAGTTGGTTTGGTGCACCGTTGGGGATCTAGCACTAGAGCAGAGGGTTGTTCACCCTTGCATATTGTTGGCAGTAGTCAAGGAACTGAAGGAGTCACAAGACAAGGAAGCCTACGTAGGGAGTCGGAGCAAAGAGAAAGCACAAGCAGAAACAGTAGCCAAAGAAGATCTGGCAAGTAGGCCATTTAAATTTTTCAGGCATCAAAGAGTTGGGCACACAAGAAGAAGGAGCAAGTAGGGAGCTCCAGGAAATGTATGTCAAAATGTTAGAAGAAATCCCTACAAAAATAGTGATTTTCATCACTAAAAACCATTGTAAATACCATTTCATATTTTTGTAGCTCCATTTTGTGCAAGCCAAGGAGTCCTTGAGCTTGAGGAGCTTTAGAAGTACCTACCTATCAGTTTTCACATTTTTTAGACTCCGTTTGAACCTCCAAATAGGGTAGAGAACCTAATTTTTAACTAGGTCGGACACTAGGTCTGGACAAGGCCAAAACCTAGTAAAAAACTATAAATAGAGCTAGAGAGCTCATTTTTGAGGTTAGCTTGTAATTGATTTGAACTTGTATGAGCTTGTTGAAAGTAATCTAAAGAACTCCATTGCTTCTCACTCTTTGTCTTGCCTTGTGTGCGCATGTGTGTGTATGTGTGTGCATGTTAGTGTGCTTCGCACTCACGCACTTGTGCCTTCACTTGCTTGAGGTCATCATACCATCCTCACGTCTTCCCGGATTGACATTAAAGGAGGTGCTACTCATCACTGAGCTACGCCAAATTTTAGCGCCGTTGCCGGGGATCGAGCTTTGAGGACGAGCGTGTGATGGTAAGACGTAGAGTTGACGCGTTGGAGTTATAGGTATTTTCTTCACCTTTTTCCTATTTTCTCTTGTTTTCTCATCACCAACATCATCCTCACCATCTCCCACATCCATCTCCATCATCGCGAAACATTTCAGTTTTTGGTCATATCACCCCACCCATACCATTCCCCTCATTTCACTTGTGAGAGAGAGCGAGAGAGCGTTTGTGTGCTTGTGATTTTCTGTGCTTTTTGAGATTTACTGCAGGAATCAGCATCCCCAGCAGCTGCACTAGCTCCAGCAGGTAAAAAATTTGACTGTGCACGTCTCGAGGCGTTGACCTCTGTCAATCGCGACTGATAGAAAAAATGATCTTTTTGCTAAACAAAGTACATAACCATAATCTACAGGCCTAGAGCTTCCCAAATGTGTGTTTACAATTTTAAAATTCCTCAGATTTCTGTCAATCGCGATCGACAAACCACGACGGACACATGCCGACAGCTCTGTCAATTGCGATCGACACGTCAATCACGACCGACAGAGTCAACGACCGACTGACCACGACTGACAGAACCTACGTGTGACACATTTCAATCGCGATCGAGCCATCAATCGCGATCGACCAGTCAATCGCGACTGACAGTCCCGACGGACTGTCAATCGCGACCGACCTAGTCAATGATTGCTTGACCACGACGGACAGACCCTCACGATGGACCTGTCAATCGCGATCGACCCATCAATCGCGACTGACAGAGTCAACGACCCTTTGACCACGATCGACTGAAAATCCGGGCCACGTGTCAATCGCGATTGACCCATCAATCACAACTGATAGCCACGATGGACCTGTCAATCGCGACCGACACATCGATCGTGGCTGACCTATCAATCACGATTGACAGAGCTTGCGAACGCGATTGACAGGCAAATTTGGCTAATATTTTAGGGCAAAAAAGAGTAGTCTATTTTTGACAAATTGTGGAACAAATACTAGGGTTCATCATTGCTTGTGAGGCCAATACCCCAAAGCATTTTGAGAAGTCCTGTCTGCCTGCTAACCTGTTTAAAATCCTGATTTGGCCCCAAAACCCTGAATGGACATAACTTCCTCATACGAAATCCGATTGCGGTGATTTTTGTTTTGTTGGAAAGCTCGTGGGGAGTACAACCAAAACTTATAAAGGTTACGGTAGAATTAATGTCAGGATTATTAGATAGGGTAATTTGAAGTGACCATATCCCGGGGTAGGAAAACTAAGTTTCCCTTGGGATTGATTTCCATAGAGGCAAAAGGCAATTGGGTATGTGAATTACATGCATGAAAGTGATCTCTCTGTCAAGTGAATTCAATTCTTGAGCTAATTGTGGACTTTTTCAGGTTCTTTGAGAGCATCGAAGGGTACTCGAAGCAAGAGTAAGTGCGAGCTTGGGAACACACTTCCTGGGCATACAAGGGCAACCAAGGGAAGAAACTTAAGGTTGGAAATTCTCAACACCCTCTGTCAATCCCTAGCATAGGCTAAGTACGGATAGAGGTTTTGATTAATTAGGAACATGTTAAGAACAACCAAGTCCAAGAACTCTAATCACTCAAGTGCAAGTGCTAGGAGATTACAATTGCGAAACAAGCTAAGGGAAAAGAAATTAAATCGAGCGACCGCACTCAAAGTACGATAAAAACTTAAGTGTTCCTTGCGACAAAGATTAATTGGACAAGAAGTGACACCCTAAGAGCAATTAAAAAAGAACAAGTGACTGATACAAAAGAACTCAGCAATGCAAAGTGTACTTGGGAAAAAATTGGGATTATTCAATTGGGCTTATGAACCTTAGATCAGGACGACACCTAGGGAGAGATAGACAAAGTCTTAGATCTTCAGAGGTAGTGTCAATCATACTGCTTGTCTTGGGCCCAGCAGTTGAGCCATCATTCGTACTACCCTAGCTCTGAGACTAGCGAGTCTGAGATGTCCCACGATATGGAGAGACCTACAGGAAGTTCTGGAGTGCCATATTTACATAGGGTGGAAGGCCCTTACAAGACGCAACTCGAATACCTTAGGACCAACCGAGTAGGTGCTAGCATCTATGAGGACGGCCTAGGAAGATCTGTGGTCCAGATTAAAAACCCTGACCAATCCATTGGACTAGAGCACCCAGCTGTCAAGTTTGAAAACGGAGCATACCTAGACAAGGAAGGGACAATATATGTAGTCACCAGTCATCCAGATAGGACAGATGAATTTGGGAATGTGGTCCCAGAAACGGACTTAGGTGACCTAGAGCAAGGAAACATGGGTGTAGAACCTAGAACCCCCCGAGGCAAATCTGTGCTCACTAGGATTATCACACCAGAGTGGATGCCCCAAGATAATAAAAGCATAGATCTACTCCTGAACCGAGAGACTGATGAAGCCTTTTGGAGGTATAGATCTAATCAGCCGAATGAGGAAGGAACAATCATGATATATGAGTTCAAAGATCCTGATAGTCCAGGCAGAGTGACCTACTTGGATCATGCTTCAGAGAGGGTCTTTGTGGTTACAGAAAATGATAGGCATGCTTACACTTGGAAAGGTGAATTTATTTTCCCCCAACCAAGATCGAATGTGTCCTTTGGTCACCCCGGAGCTGGAACATCCCATGTTCATGGAACTCAAAGAGACAGACATAGAGATAGACCGGAGGTAAGCTTTGCCAACCCAGTGGGAAGAGAGAGAACGAGAACGGAAACAAATAGAGTGGAACCTGAGGGACTTAGAGCCCCAAGGAACCAAAGGAATGCTGATGATTTCCCTCTGCCAAGGCCTAGGGAACACACCAGGATTTTGAGACCGACTCAATTAGTTAAGTCCATGAAGAATTACTTTGATGGCACAGGAGACCCATATGATCATGTGGCCGAGTTTAGGCAAGTCTTGAGAGCTGAACAAGTTGAGGACCTGTTCATGCAATATAATGCCTTTGGTCTAACACTTAGGAACACAGCCCTTACGTGGTTTCAACCATTGAATGAGAGACAATTCAGGAGCATAGACCAACTTTTAGAGGCTTTCATCACCGAATTCTCTAAAAGTGGCATAAGGCATAATACTTCCTCATTGATACATAGCTTCAAGCAGACCCCTCATGAGACCGTGAGACTTGCAGGAAGAAGATTTAGGCAATATCTTGAGAGATGCCCTGTTCCTGAGTTACCAACACCAGCCAAACAAGTGGCTTTATTCTTGGATGGATTGCTAAGTACCAAATTGAGGTCCTATGTGTACTTGAAGGACTCTAGGACCATACAAGAGTGTGTACGCATGTGCATTGACATTGAGGATAACCTAGGGGAGGAACTAGAGCTTTCAGAAATCTACAAAGATTCCGATAGTGCTTCTAGCCTCTCTTCCTCACAATCCACATCAATTGACGAACTTGTGGAGAAAGTAGCTCAAAAACTAGGTGTCTCTAGTAAACAAATTCCTAGATTTGCCCCAGTAAAGAGGTGTTATACTTGCGGTGGTGATCATATGGCGAACGTATGTCCCATCATGGCTCAACCCCAAGTGAACAGCCAATATTGCACCATAGAACGGAGATACACAAATCACACCGCACAAGACTACCCATACAATAAGCAACCAGTTAGGCAAACCTACCCTCAGCCCTATCCACAATAGGGAAGATACTAGAACCAGTACCCTCCACAACAATATGGTAGACTGCAGCAATCCTATCAACAACCCTACCAAAACCAACAAAGGCCACAACCTGTGTTAGCTCAACAACCTCCAATCCCCACTAATGTGATTCCTGTAAAGTATGCAACTGCAGAAGAGAATTTGAATAGGGCTATAGTGCCTGTAACACCATTGCTTTCAGAAAGTGATCCTAGTGACCATAGCTTTGATTCTACACATATTGATAGTCCCCAGGCTTACTACATGCAATCTTCTGAACATGGCGAGTCCTAATATAGTGAAGAACCAAGTGAACCTAATTGGGAGCCAGAGTACACAAATGTAATGTACACAAACCCTAACTCTAGACCCCAACCTAGGCAGGTAAGACCCCCATTCCCTAGAGGACCATGCTACAAAATTCAGGGAGATCACCTCATTCGTGATTGCCCAATGCCTGCATCTACACAACCACAGTCAGTAACAATACAAGGCTTTTGTCAAGTTTGCGGAAAGGAGCATCTCTTACGAGAATGCCCAAAGAATCCCAATAATATGCCAAAAATAACTCCAATTAACGTTATTGGCCTAATTGTAGACTCAACCGGAAGTGTCACTTCCACTGCACCAGTGCAAGTGGTCCCTAGAGCCCAGGCTTTGCAACAAAACCCAGGAATAGGTCAAGAGAAGAGTGCAGAGGTTAGTGAAACCGAGAGCATAGCCAAGAAACGGTCGAGAGCCTGGAGGGATAGCCGAGAGAGAATGAAAAGACAATGGTCTAAAAAGATGAGTGACTTAGAAGAAAGCATAAGAGAAACAAAAGCCAAAATTGTTGAACTCACCTCTCAAACAAACTCTCACATACCACCACCACCCTCACTTCCATCACCATCTAACCCACCATCTGTCCACCTACCTAAGACCATCCCACCATCCCCTAGAGTAGGATCAGTGTTAGCTGACCCCACTCCTAAAGGCATAGACATGATGCTTAAGGCATATTAGGCCAGAATCCAAGAAGGGCCAAACGTGACGGAGCATGACAATAGAGATAGAAAGAACCAAGCTTTGCGTGAAAATGGTCGCATTGGCTCAGACCATGTTTGAAGCCAGTCGTCTCTTCAACTACTCTGGCTCAGCTAAGACACAATTGCACTTGGATGGACTCCTAGAGAAGTTAGAGAGCATAATTGCAAGATCTGCCAAGGAAGAGAAAAACCAAGGAAGAGGTGAGGCAAGTAAAGGAATAAGCCTTCCCCCACAGGAAGCTTTTGTGCCCAATTCCACTGAACCAGACACCTCCTCTTCTATGAATAGGTACACACCAAAATTCCTACGAGAGATTCAAGAAGACAAATGGGAAGCCCCTCCTCCCATTGAACTTGTGGATGATGCACATGATCAATTCCCACAAGATATTCCCTCTATTTATGGAGAGTAGGAGAGTGCACAAAGTCGAGAGAGGTTAGACTTTGAGTCTAACTCCCTAGAGGAGTTACCCCATTTCACAGGCCCATGGGAAGCCAAGTCGACTTGTATGAGAGCACCCACAATCATGGTAAGAAACGAAGACTCAGTCATACCTAGGAATATGGAGGTAGTGAAAAACACTAAAGTGCAGTGCAACCTCACTTTAGAAGAGCTACTCAAAGTTAGGCCAGAGTTATGGAAACATGTAGCCAAACAAGTACAAGAGATAGCAAAACCTCGTTCCCACGTAGGTTCTCATAGGACAGTGCCAGAAATTCCTCTAGACAAGATAGGAGATATGAGTGAAGGTGAAGAAGGAAACACCTATCTTCCCATTACCCATCAGGGGTACACAACCAAGGCAATTCTAGACTTAGGTGCAGGAGTTGCTATTGCCACCACTTCCCTATGGAAGCGTTGGGGCAAGCCAGCACTCAAGCCCACGAGGATGAAATTGCATATGGCTGATGGCCACATAGAAAGACCCTTAGGCTTGCTGGAAGAAATAACTCTCACTACATGCGGTGTTGAGTTTGAGCATACTTTCGCCATATGTGATTTTAGCAAGAGTCATGCCTATGAGATGATTTTGGGAATACCATTTATGCGACAGTTGCAAGTGGTCTAGGATTGGGGAACCAATTCCTTGTATTTGCAACACTTAGGTGTTATGACCAAAGTCAATCTCAAAGATTACTCTCATAGAGATGTCCCTCCTATCCAATGGAATCCCATCCATAGAGCTAAAGATGATATAGAGTCAGTGCACTCCATAGGATCAGGATCCTAATGGATGCATGAAGACACTCACTTATGGATGTGTAAAGTGGCAGTAGAAGAGGAGAAGAGAGAAAAAGACAGAGAGATAGGTGCAAAAGAAACACATAGACCCATTCAAGACCCAGCCTATGCACCTGTAGTATTTCCTGATGAAGAATTTGAACCCCACCGCTGGGCAGAAATCTTAGCAACCATGGATGTAGCCATCAATGAAGAAAAATGGACACCACACTGTGATGAGGATGGCTATGACATTTCAGTTTTCTCCATAAAGCCAATCATGGGAGATGCAGTTTTAGAAGAGTGTGAACCTAGCCCTGATGCATTTGAGGATGCGATTGACTCCGATCTAGAGTCAATCATTATGGACCCACCTTTTGCATTATATGAAGAATACTTCTATGAAGTAGAATTTCAACCCTAGAGACACGGAGAGATAACAAATGATGTACGGTTAGCCACACAAGTGACCCCTAAGGATGAAGGAAAGAAAAGAAAGAAGAGAGAAGTCACACCAGAAGAGGAAGAATCTTTGTTTGCGGTCCCTGAAAACTTTAAAAAGTATGAGATAGATGACAGGAGAGTCATGGTAAGAATGCCTAAACGAGAGGCACAATCAGGAGAGGCCTATGATAACAAAGAAACCACCAAAAAAATAGTGGTAGCCCTAGAAGAAGGAGAGGAGAGATGCACTTACATAGGACACAACCTAACAGAGGAAGAAGAGCATGCATTAATAGCCTTGCTAAGAGAATACAGAGATGTATTCGCTTGGAGTTACAAGGATTTGAAGGGTGTTGATCCAGACATATGCTCACACACTATCCCCATGACCTCAGATGCCAAACCCTCCAAGCAAAAGCCATACACATACAATGATAATTATGCTGCTAAGATCAAAGAAGAGATAGATCGTCTGGTAGAAGCTGGATTCATCTATGAAATTGAGCACACTGAGTGGGTATCCCCCATTGTAGTGGTGCCCAAGAAGAATGGAAAGCTACGTGTGTGCATTAAACTTGAAAAAGCTCAATGCAGCCACAATTCGAGACAACTATCCGCTTCCTATCACAGAACATCTCTTAGAAAGAGTAGCAGGCAAGGAAGTGTAAAGCTTCCTTGATGGATTTTTGGGCTACAATCAAGTAGCCATAGCTCCACAAGTTCAGCATAAGACAACTTTTGCCATAGAGTGGGGCATATTCGCTTTTCGGGTAATGCCATTCGGGCTGACCAATGCCCCTGCAACCTTCCAAAGATTGATGTGTCACGTGTTTAAAGAATTCCTGAGGAAGAATTTAGAGGTCTATGTTGATGATCTCTGTGCTCATTCCAACATCAGACAGACACATATACCAGAACTCAGGCAAATCTTTGACAAATGTAGAGAGTATCAAGTCTACCTGAACCCAGAAAAGTGTGTTTTCATGGTCAGGCAAGGCAATATTCTAGGACACATAGTGTCAAAGAATGGCATATCCACCGATGAAGAGAAAGTAAGAGCCATAGCCGAGTTACCTATGCCAAAGAATGTCAAGGAAGTACAAGCTTTCATGGGGCATTGTGGTTATTACCGACGGTTTATACACATGTATGCCATCATAGCAAAGCCTCTGTATGGACTTTTGACTAACTTCGAGTGGACTGATGAATGTGAAAACTCCTTTAATGAGCTCAAAAGAAGATTGTGTTCAACACCAATCTTGACCACACTGGATTGGAATAAGCCCTTCCATGTTCATGTGGATGCATCCAATTATGCTATTGGATGTGTACTTGCACAACCTACGGGCGAAGGCAATATGGATCTTCCAATTGCCTATGCTAGTAGACAGTTGAATGCGGCTGAACGAAACTATACAACCACTGAACGAGAGGGATTAGGCATGGTATATGCAGTTAAAAAGTTTAGACACTATTTGCTTGCAAATAAGTTTAAATTTTTCACTGATCATCAAGCACTGTTGTACTTAGTAAACAAGCCATGCAATACAGGTAGATTAGTAAGATGGTTTCTCTTACTAATGGAATACGACTTCGAGGTTGTGGTGAGGAAAGGGAAGACCCACTTGAGAGTAGACCATCTCTCTAGGCTCACATCGGGAGAAGCCCCACAAGGAGTATCAGATGACCTTCCTGATGCTTACTTGTTTAATTTGGAAGTTGTACTGCAGTGGGATAAGCCATTAGTGCCAGACATATGGGCCTAACCACCCAGTCATAAACACTCAAGGTAGAGAGGTAGTAAAATCCAAGAAGTACCACATCATGGCAGGAAGCATGTACAAACAAACAGATCAAGGGATCCTAGCTTGTTGTGTGGAAGAGGATGAGTACGCTAAATGGTTGCAATTGGCACATGTAGGTGCATTAGAGCAAAACTACTCAAAACAACGAACCCTACAGACACTAAGGAGACTCGGAGTGCATTCGCCTACTATGGAAGCTGATGTACATAAGATGTGTAAAGAATGCCCAATCTGTTGCACTAAACCACCTGTGGAGCATGCTACTCTTTATCAAGTGTCCATAGTGCCATATTGGAGTGAGCCATTAGTAGATTTCCTGAGGACGAGAACATTCCCTCAAGATATGACACTGGCCAGACAAAGAAGTCTAGAACAAGAAGCCCTAGATTACTCACTCATTGGTGATAATCTATACAAGCGTGGTAAAGATGGTTACCTGAGACTATGTGTCCATGAGAGCGAATATCTCAAGATCTTGGAAGCAGCTCACCAAGGTGTAGCAGGAGGACACTTTGGACCAGATCGGGTGATCAAGGCAATACTATTTGCGGGCTTCTGGTGGCCGACCCTTCACATGGATGCACATACCTATGTGAAACGGTGTGATGTCTGTCAGAGAACTCAGTACCCTGTATGCAAGGATGAGATGCCACTGAAACCCATGATGGGTGGATGTGCATTGTCTAAGTGGGGAATAGACTTTGTAGGTCCTATTAATCCCCCAGCCAAGGGTTCACATGCTGAATATATCATTGTGGCCACAGACTATCTAACCAAGTGGGTAGAAGTGAAAGCTACCACAAAGAACGATGCTCAAACGACAACTAAGTTCTTATTCGAGAATGTATTCACGAGATACGGGCTACCTATAGAGCTAGTTAGTGATAGAGGGACTCACTTCTTGAATGAAGTTATTGAAAATCTTCTTCAAGAATTCTTGGTAGTACATAAGAAGTCTGCCCCCTATCACCCACAAGCTAATGGCTAGGTTGAGAGCACAAATAAGATCCTATGCAATGTGTTGACTAAATTGGTGAATAATAAATGCTCTGATTGGGACAAACAGCTACACCATGCTGTTTTGGCATACCGAGTGGCCTATAAAACGGTACTCCAAGCCACACCCTTTCAGATGGTATTTGGTCAAAATGCGGTGCTACCTCTGAACTTCTTGATTCCCACATTGAGAATAGCACAGGAGCATGAGTGGACGGGCCATGAACTCTCTTCAAGAGTTTTTGACCTCGAACGATTAGGTGAAACAAGACTAAGAGCTGCAGCAGGAATATATGCAGCTAAGAAAAGGCAGAAGGCATATTTTGATGCTCATGTGAAGGATAAAGGATTGAAAGCAGGGGACCTAGTTTTAGTATACACTTTGAAGCAACATGCAAGAAAATTAGAGAAACATGGCTATGCACCTATGATCATAAATAGTATCTCGACGAGTGGAGCAGTACAACTAGCCACCTTAGAAGGTGATATTCTTCCGAGCTACATCAGCGGGTGCAGAGTCAAGTTGTATCAGGAACCTATCACAGAAGAAATGCTCAGTCGACTCAACACTGCTAAGAAACGCAAAGAAGAAGAAAAACGAGTTCGAGAAGAAGCTCAAGCAGAAGCAAATTTGGGTGCCTAAGGCTTGCTTCCGGGCTCAACTAGTCACGCACGAATCACATCATACACGACAGGGTTCACTCACTCAAGCAGCCGTTACCCACTCTTGTTTAATACGCACGAACACACAGTCGCCCAGGAGCACGCACAGACTCACTTGTAAATGGGTCCCAAAAATGCCTCATTCCCAAGCAGACATACTCATAAAGCCCTCCACAGTCTCCACTAAACCAAAACCAAAAGCCATCCATTGTGTTTGGCAGCCTAAAACTTGTAATAAAACCCCCGAACCCCATGTGTAAATTCATCCTCACTTGCTAACTACATCACTCATACACTGCATCTTTCCATCTAGCTCGTAGAACTATCCATTCATTAACTACACACACAATCATCGAGCACTCACTGACCCACTAACCCATTACTCACCTCATGATAATGTTGTAACGGGCACAAAAAGTGTTCTATCTTGTCCATTACAATATTAACGCATGATTCTATATTCTCACAGAACCAGCAAGCAAGCAATAACAATGGCAGAAGCAGGAGGCACTAGTTCCCAGGCAGGGTCTAGCGCACAGATTGTGGACATTGAAACCCTCCTCCTTGAACCACCACTCACCAAGAGGCCTCAAGAACTTCAAGCGGTGCATGTTCTCCCTATTCAGGACCCTCCTCGGGGACACACTTCTCAAGTGGGGAAACACGCTCATTGGTTTAGTGATGTCGCAGGGCCATTGGGTGATGGCACCTACTTCTGGGAAGTAGAAATTGAGTTCAATGGCAAATGGGGACGTTACCATTTCTTCAATCACGAATTTGAGAACTATCAGAATGCAGAAGTGATGCGATCGGTATGGACCAAAGCGGGCTTGGATAGCTATTTCAGGGCACATTTGCCTAAGCCAGATTTCCTACGCTGCTCCTATTTTATCAGTACCATCACTCCTAGCAGGGCCAAGGGAGGCGATAGTACTTTTGTGCTACCCTCACTATTGCCAGGCCACGAACTCAAGAGATTCAAACTGACCCTCAATTTGGTACGGGCAGCATTGAACATGCAAGGCATGTATATTCCCACTGAGAAAGAAACGATGGTTCCAGGCAGGATGAAGCATAAGGATCTCAACAAATTGAAGGACATGGTAGCAATGACACCTTACATTGCTCTCCACCTACGAACGATTATGCAGCATTTTGCTTTTCCCGCCCAAGAACAATTCACTATGCCACCAAAAAAGATATGGTTCAGCTTGTACTTGGAGGAGACAGAGAATCTCACCATCAACATACCACACTGGATCATCGATCAAATACACCTAGCCCATCAACGGTGGAATAAGAAACAGAAAAATGTACTTCATGGATGTTGTGCTCTCACAAGAATAATTTACAGGTGTTAGCATACGACGTGCCCATTCAAAGAGCACTAGTATGGTCCAGGGCCCAAGAGTTCCAAAGACGACTGTCAACGGCGGGTCCTCCATCGAAGAAGATGAGAGGGGGAGTTCAATTACCATGCGCTCAACCAAGGGGAGCCACCACCACACCAGAGGTGACCCCTCCACAAACGAGGCGTGTCCGACCATTTACCATTCGCCTACCCAGACCAAGTGCAGAAGGACCCAACCTGGTGTTCCCTCCGATTCCATCGGACTTGGAGTTCCCATAGGGTTACACCCTTGCTGATTTGACAGATGAAGAAATTGCCCGTTTGATCAATGAGTCTAATCTGGAGACAGAAGCAGAGCAGACCCAAGGACAACAACCCACTACTACAACTTCAGCCGCGACCCAACCCACTACTACAACCCAGCCGCGACCCAACCGCGACCCAACCGGAAGAAGAATAAGCAAACGAGGAGTATGATCAAGAATATGAAGAACTTTCAGAACTAGCAAGTGCCCCGGCATACTCGACCCAAATAAAAAGATTATACGAAACCATGAAGCGGGTCCAAGAGCAGCACAAATTGTCGCTCGAGACAGGAAAGATGATCATCAGCCAAATGTTAGCCAAGGAAGGTGTGGATGACATGTTTATCGAATCAATGAACCTGCACGCTGACACAGTAGGCGTAGATGAGGTTGTTCATGCAGCCATGGCTTATATTCATCGATTTGAGAAACGAGTGCCTACCCATCCAATGCGATCTGGAAAACAAATCCACGTCAGTGTATCAGAACCAGGAGGTAACACACAAACAGAAGAACATCAGGCAGAACCACTCTCACCACCCACCTCACCTCTCACTACACAAGTCACCTCACCACCTGGCACTACCACGCCTATTTCTGCCATTACCACAGTCGTCATGGGAATTCCCCTCTCCCCCAGCATCCAATTCGGAGGAGTTACCATACCCACTTTCATAACACTCTTCACAAATATCACATCCACCCCACCCACTGTTCCCATCTACACAGTCACACACACGTTCGACACAATGGAAACATCACCAGCCACAGCACCACTCCCACCCCCCACGCAGCCTCAATCTCCCATACCCCCTCCACCTACCTCACCAATTGACTCCACAGCATTCACAACTCCTTTCCCCTTCCCCATTCCCCCTGCATCTTCATCTTTCCCTGCATCGTTTAATGTAAATAGTATATTCATGGCATTACATCAATGCGTGTATCAACTTCAGAGTGAGTATCAAGCTCTCGAAGACCGTCATCATCAACTGACTACGAATCATCAACAACTATAGAGACGGCTTACACTTATAGAAGAAGAAAATGTAGACCTCAATCAACGTTACACCACTCTCGAGCAAGCTCATCAAACCCTCCTGGAGACACCCCAACCATCACAAGAGCCAGGTGTCAAACTACTCAAAGCCTTACTGGAGGTCTACCAAACAGATAATCTGAGAGTCCGGCGAAATTTGACTCTACTCAGAAAACACATGGCTACAGCCCTTGAAGAAAACAAGCGTCTGCAGAAGCAAAACGAAGTAAACCTGGAAGCTGCCATGGAAGGCTCTCCCCATGAAATCGACCCAGAACAATCAAAGTAGTTCCCTCAGAAACAATGAAAACAATCTTGGAAAGCTATGCTGATTTATTAGAAGCACATGACGATTTGGAAAGGGAATGGGATGAGCTACGTCGCCAGCTCAGGGAACACGAAGCACAACCCAAAGTCATAGAAATGGCCTTGACTTCAGCGGAAGTAAAGGCATTAACAGAGCAGGTGGCGGAACTGCAGAAGAAGTTATTGGAATATGAAAGATAGCCCTCTCCAGTTGTAGAACCAGAGCCAGATGAATTGGTACCCATTGAGTTGGACGAAACGTATGAGGAACCATATGTTCCTATGCCGATGCCAGGTGGTCACCAAACCTCAGAAGGAATGGACACCTTGGAAGTCGAAGTACCCGAATGGCTCCAGACACTAGAAAAAACAGTGACAACCCATGAAGATCGAGTGGCAATCCAAATCCAATTAATGGCCAAATTAGAAGACACCATCATAAAGTCAGAATATTTCCGCAGTATGTCTCATCATAGATGGATTGGCACCAACGACGATCAGTATGTGCCATACTGTGTACTTCTAGCAGATTACAACGCGGAGATCCAACGCCGATGTGGCAAACCTCCAACTTTCGCCACACAATTTGGGCCCGATGATATCCCAGAGAGTGCTAAAAAAGGATCCATTCATCAACCCACCTGGAGGATCCGTCTTCTCGAGACCTACCTAGAGATGGTTCGTACTTGGACTAACATGCCACTCTTTATTAAATACAATCCCTGTTATGTTCCAGTCTTCCGCAGACGCACGTGGCCCGAGTTTACCATTGCTGTCAAGAACATCAAAGGCTGTGCCAAGTGGTTAAATTATGTTTATCTAGCACCTCGACAAGGACCTCCCACTGTGAATTATATGATTTCTACCATCCGTCACTGGAGCATTCGACTACGGAATACCCCCGATGTGATGGCCCAAATGTGCATGAAAATCTTTGAATTAATGCTCATCACATTCAGGACATTCAAGAATATTAAAGACCCTCACTTCTCAAGAGTTGGCTTTCTTACAGGCAACCAAGATCTCGTATACGACATGAGCACCACCCCATGAATAGAGGTAATATATGCTTGGCATGCCAGAATCAAGTACCTCCCAGCTTGCTTTAAACAGACATTCGAGGAGATGTTCGTAACAGGATTCTGGGAATATCACTCAGAAATATTTGTACTTAGGCCCTCACATCTCCTCCACTTATTCGCTGTGGAAAGAACCATCCATTCATAACAATTGCGAGTGCCACATCCGGACGTCCCAAGACCAGTGAATTGGGATGCATTGTTAACAGACCTAGCATGGGGGCTACGATTAGAAGAACACCACCTCTTTGCCGATGTTGTTCAATATTATGTCCAACGCACAACTAGACAAGGGTCTGTCAGAGACGACAGACGCGAGAGAGGGGGGGGGTGTTGGCAGTAGTCAAGCTCCACCTTGATGAGCAGTCATTAATATCTTGAGATATTCACTCTCACGAACACACAACCTAAGATACTTGTCTTTTCCTCATCTGTATAGATTATGTCCAATGACAGCATAGTCTAGTGCTTCTTGTTCCAAGCTCCTTTGTCTAGCCAGCGTCATTTCTTGAGGGAAGGTTCTCGTCCTCAAAAAGTTTACTAATGGTTCACTCCAATCTGGTATTAGAGACACTTGATATAGTGTAGCATGCTCCACAAGTGGTCTAATACAATAGAATGGGATTTCCTTGCACAACTTATGGACATCTACTTCCATAGTTGGCCAATATACCCCAAACCTTTGCAAAGTCTATAAAGTTCAATGTTTGGAGTGATGTTGTTGTAGTGCACCTACATGTGCTATTTGCAACCATTTTGCATGCTCATCTTCCTCTACACAACAAGCTAGTATGCCTTGATTGGTGTGCGTATACATGCTGCCTACCATTATGTGATATTTTTGAGACCTCACGACTTCTTTATCCTTGGTTCTCAATATAGGATGTTTAGGTCCAAAGGTGAGGATAGGCACTATATTTTTAGCCTATCCAAGCACTACTTCTAGATTGAACAAGTAAGCATCAGGAAGGTCATCTGATACTCCCTGAGGGGACTCTCCTGAAGTTAGTATGGAAAGATGATCCGTGCTAAGGTGAGTTCTTCCTTTCCTAACCACAACTTCAAATTCATATTCCATTAGTAAGAGGAACCATCTTACTAATCGGCTAGTATTGCAGGGTTTGTTCACTAGATAGAGTAATGCTTGATGGTCTGTAAAACATTTAAACTTATTTGTGAGCAAATAATGTCTAAACTTCTTAAAAGCATATACCATGCCCAATCCTTCTCTCTTGGTAGTGCTATAGTTTCGTTCAGCTGCATTCAATTGTCTACTGGCATATGCAATGAGAAGATCCATATTGCCCTCACCAGTAGGATGTGCTAACACAAGCCCAGTTGCATAATTGGATTCATCCACATGAACATGGAATGGTTTGTTCCAATCTCGAGTAGTCAAGATTGGTTCTGAACATAATCGTGTCTTAAGCTCGTTAAATGAGTTTTCACATTCGTCCATCCACTCAAAGTTAGTCAATAGGGAGTACAAAGGCTTTGCAATGATTGCATACATATGAATGAATAGATGATGATAGCTGCAATGCCCCATGAAAGCTTGTACTTCCTTGACATTCCTTGGCCCAAGTAGCTCTGCAATAGCTCTAACCTTCTCCTCATCCGTGCATATGCCATTCTTTGACACTATGTGTCCTAGAATCTTGCCTTGCTTGACCATAAAAACACACTTTTCTAGGTTTAGGCAGACCTAATATTCTCTACATTTGTCAAAGATTTGTCTCAGCTCAGGTATATGTGTTTGTCTAATGTTGGAATGAGCACATAGATCATCAACATAGACTTCCAAGTTTTTCCTCAAGAACTCTTTGAACACATGGTACATCAGCCATTAGAAGGTAGTAGGTGCATTGTTAGCCCAAACGACATTACTCGAAAAGCAAATATTCCCCACTTTGTGGCAAAAGCTGTCTTATGCTAGTATTATGGGGCAATGGACACTTGATTGTAACCAGAGAATCCGTCAAGGAAGCTGTAAACTTCCTTGCCTGCTACCCTTTCTAATAGATGCTCAGTGATAGGAAGCAGATAACTATCTCTAATTGTGGTTGCGTTAACCTTCTTCAAGTTAATGCAAACCCTCAACTTTCCATTCTTTTTGGGCATCACTACAATGGGGGATACCAAACTTAGTGTGCTCTATTTCATAAATGAATCTAACTTCTATCAATCTATCTATCTCCTCCTTGATCTTGGAGCATAATTATTGTTATACATATATGCCTTTTGCTTAGAGGGTTTGGCTCTGAGGTCATGGGAATCGTATGTGAGCATATGTTAGGGCTACTCCTTTTAAGTCCTTGTAGCTCCATGTGAAGACATCTCTGTATTCTCTTAGCAAGGCTTTCAACTCCTACTCCTTGTCCTCAGTTAGGTCATGTCCTATGTATGTGCATCTTTCCTCTCCTTCTTCTATGGTTACAAAAACTCTCTTTGTTGTCTCTTTGTTATCGTAGGCCTCTCTTGCTAGGGCTTCTTGTTTAGGCATCCTTATCATGACTTTTCGATCTGCTATCTCATATTTCTTGAAATTTTAATGGACCTCAACCAATGATTCTTCCTCCTCTTGTGGGAGTTCTCTCTTCTTCCTTTTCTTGCCTTCACTCTTGATGGTCACCTATGTGGCTAACCTCACCTCATTCATAAGTTCTCCATGCTCTTTGGGGTGAAATTCTACTTCATATAAGAATTCTTCTTCTAAGGCACAATAAGGGTCCATAATGATTGACTCTAGATCAGAGTCACTTGCTTCCTCAAGTACATTAGTGCTCGGCTCACATTCTTCAAGAACTGAATCACACATAAGTGGTTCTATAGTGAATATTGAAATGTCATAGTCATCTTCATCATAGTGTGGTGTCCATTGTTCTTCATTGATGGAGACATCCATTTTCGCTAAGATTTCTGCCCAACCATGAGGCTCAAACTCTTCGTCAAGAAATACTACAAGTGCATAGGCTAGGTCTCGAGTAGATCTATGAGTTTCCTTTGCACCTACCTCTCTAGTGTTCTCTCTTCTCTCTTCTTCTTCTGCAACTTTACACATCCATAAGTGGATGCCCTCATGCATCCATGAGGATCCTGATCCTATGGAATGCACTGACTCAGTATCATTTGTGGCTCTATGGATGGGATTCCACTGTATTGGGGGCACGTCTCTATGAGTGGTGCTAGTGCTGGTGGTATGAGAGAGTGTGTTTGAGATGTGAGTTCAACTATTTTGGCTTTTGTTTCTTTTAAGCTTTCCTCTAGCTCACTCATCTTCTTAGACCATTGCCTTTTCATTCTTTTGCGACTATCTTTCCAAGATCTTGTCCTTTTCTTATTTGTACTCTCAATCTCACTAAGTTTGGAACTCTTTTCCTGACCTAAGCCTTGGTTTTGTTGTAATGCTTGAGCTCTCGTGACCACTTGCACTGGGGTAGTGGAAGTTACATTTCTAGTAGAATGTACTACTAACCCAATAACGTTAATGGGAGTGATCTTCGGTGTATTGTGTGGGTTCTTTGGGCAGTCTCATAAGAGGTGCTCTTTCCCACAATCTTGACAGAACCCTTGAATTATCACTGATTGTTCATTGTTGTCGGCAGGGAGCAATCATGAATGAAGTGATCACCTTGGCATCTGTAGCACAATCCTCTAGGTGCTTGGGGCCATATCTATCTAGGTTGGGGCTGAGAGTTAGGATTTGCATACATGACATTAGTGTATTCGGGCTCCCCACTAGATTCACTAGGATCTTCATAATAGTATGTTTCATTATGCTCAGATGATTCCATATATGACTCGAGTCAAAACTATGATCATTTGGATCACTTTTTGAAAGCAATGGGGATACTAGCACTATGGCTCTATTCAAGTTTTCTCAATGGCTGCATACTTCACTGGGATCACATTGCTGGAGTTGGAGGTTGCTGAGCCAACATAGGTTGAGGCCTTCATTGGGCTTGGTAGGGTTTATTATAGGGTTGCTGGGGCCTACCATACTGTTGTGGTGGGTACTAGTTCAGGTATCTTCCTTGTTGTGGATAATTTTGTCGAACAGCTTGATTGTTATAAGGGCAATCTTATGTGGTGTGATTAGTGTACCTCTTTTCTATGGTGCAGTATTAGCTATTCACGTTCACTTGAGGTTGAGCCATAATTGGATACACATTAGCCATATGGTAGTTGCATCGTTTCACTGGGGCAAATCTAGGTATCTGTTTGCTAGAGACTCCTATTTTTTGAGCCACCTTCTCTGCAAGTTCCTCGATAGATGTGGATTGTTTGGAAGTGAGGCTAGTAGAGCTATTTGAATCTTTGTAGATTTTTGAAAGCTTTAATTCCTCCCCTAGATTATCCTCAATGCCTATGCATATGCATACACACTCTTCTAGGGATCTAGGGTCTTTTAAGTAGACATAAGATCTCAATTTTGTACTCAACAATCCATCTAGGAATAAAGCCACTTGTTTGGCTCGATTGGGTAACCTTAGAACTAGTCATCTCTCTAGGCATTGTCTGAACCTTCTTCCTGCAAATCTCACTATCTCTTGTGGTGTTTGCTTAAAGCTAAGTATCAATGAGGAAGTGTTGTGCCTTATGCCACTCTTTGAATATTCATGTTCTATGTTCTAAATTGCCTCTGTTGAAGTGGTTGAAACCACGTAAGGGCCGCGTTCTTCAGGGTTAGTTGTATTGCATGAACACGTCATCAACTTGCTCATCTCTTAAGACTTGCCTAAATTCTACCACATGATCATACGGGTCTCGAGTGCCATCGAAGTAGTTCTTCATGGACTTAACCAATTGTGTAGGCCTCAAGGTCCTAATGTGTTCTCTAGGCCTTGGTAGAGGGAATTTTTCTACATTTCTTTGATTCCTTGCATCTCTATGTCTCTGATTTTCCATTCTATCCATCTCTATTCTTGTTCTTTCTCTTCCTAGAGGGTTAGCAAATCTTACTTCAGGCCTATCTATACTCCTGTCCCTTTGAGTTCCATGAGTTTGGGATGTTCCAACTCCTTGGTGACCATAAGAGACTTTGGACCTTGGTTGAGGAAAAACAAATTCACGCTTCCAAGTGTAGGCATGCCTTACCATGCTCTGAGACCACAAAGACCCTCTCTGAAGTATTGTCTAAGTAGGTCACTTTGTCTGGGCTATCAAGATCTTTAAATCCATATAGTGTAAGCATTCCCACTTCATTAGGCTGGTCAGGTTTATACCTCCAAAAAGCCTTGTTGGCCTCTCGGTTTAAGAGAAGATCTATGCTCTTATTGACTTGCGCAACCCACTCTAGAGTGATTATTCTAGTCAAGACTGATTTGCCTCGAGGGCTTTTGGGCTCTCTTCCTAAATTCCCTTGCTCTATGTCACCTGTTTCACCTTCGGAGATTATGTTGCCACATTCATCTGTCCTATCTGGTTGGGTGGTGACCACATACATTGTACCTTCTTTATCTATGTATGCACCATTTTCAAATTTGACTACTGGATGTTCTAGTCCAATGGGTTGATCCGGGTTTTTAATATGGACAACAGATCTTCTCAAACCATCCTCATAGATGCGAGCACCTAGTCGATTGGTCCTCATTCCAATTGAGTCTTGGAAGGTCTTTCTGGTTTTTCTAGGTACGCCACTCCTCAGCTACCTACGGGTCTCTCCATGCTAAATGACATCTCAAAGTCACTCGTTTTTTAACTTAAAGCGTAGGGGTAATCACTCAACTATTGGGCGCATGACCTAGCAGTATGATTGACACTAACTTTAGATGATCTTAGGCTTTGTTGATATCTCCCTAGATATCTTCCTGACCTAAGGTTCATATGCCTTGATGGTTATCCCACTTGTCCCAGTATAACCTCATTGTAGAGTTCTTTTGTATTAGTCCCTTGTTCTTTTTAATTTCCTTAGGATTTCACCTCTTGTGCTATACTTTTCATCATGAGGAAGACTTGAACGTTATCGTACTTGGGATTTGACCACTCAATTTATGTCCTTTTACTTTAGTGTTTGTCGCAAAACCAATCTATTTATGCATGCACTTGAGTAATTAGGGTTCTTGTACTTGATCGTGCTTAACATCACCTTAATTAATCAGAACCTCTATCTGAACTTAGCCTAAGCTAGGAATTGACAAAGGAGGTTGAGAATAAATCAAACCTCAAGCTGCTTGTCCCTTGCTCTTGAGTGCTCAAGAATGCCGTTCTAAAGCTTACAGTATGCACGTGCTCTAGATGTCCTTCGATGCTCTCAGTGGACCTGTAAAGTCCCAAACTTAGCTCAAGATTTCAATTTTATTGACTTAACAAACCATGTCCATTCATGTGGTACAAAGGCCCAATTTTGATTTGTTTTTATGAAAATTCCCTTAGAGATCCCTCAACTTTCTCACCCCCTATGGAAGGTCAACTTCAAAATACCAAAAACGGAGTTCATATGAAGAAGTTATGTCAATTTAGGGTTTTGGGGGTCAAAACACGACTAAAACAGGCTAACAGACAAACAGGATTTCTCAAATTATTTGCTTGGGGCCTCCCTGACCAATTGTTGGAGTTTGTCTCTGGAAGCATGCGAATAGCACAAGGAAGAAGAAGAAGATTGGAGCACGACACACAATACTGAATGTATTACCACTAGAATGTATAAAGATAAGTAATCCCTTAGGGAAATAGGCATATATACAAGCCGGGGGAAAAAACCTCCTCAAGAGGGAAAAAAGTGCCCTGATGGTCCTAGTGTGTTCACACACATCACTAACTAAATATATCAACACTTATCTCTCATAAGCTGACTCATTCCATCTGCATTTGCCATTTCTGCAGCAATTCACAACACTATAAAACACTACAAGTAGTACTTCTGCTTGAACATAGTTGCACTTTGATGTGACTGTATGATGTTCTTCTTCTTCTTGTTCTTGTTCTTCTTCTTCTCTTCTATTACATAAAAGGAATGTAAAAGAATGACCTAAAAACAACAATACAACAAGTGCAATATATAAAGAACAGTACATAAGGAAAATCCTGATTTCCACAAATGACTGAGCTCGAAAGAAAAAATGTGACATCACTCTGAGTAGATAAATCTAGTAAAGCTCAATGAAGTATCCCTTACGTATATCAGTGTGACCACCATACATGTCACCAAAATGAAAAAAATGATATGTGTCATCTTCGATCATCACATGTTGAGCTTGATATCTCAATGCTTTATGCACATTTTTGTTGATGATTTTTTGGTTTCAGGCAGTAAAATTGAGCATTTGAAACTTAAAGTTCATGAATATCGTTTGTGCATAAACCTAGTTAAGACCATTTTTGTTGATTCCTATGGAAAATTCTTGGTCACATCATTTCTCGACAAGGCCTCCAAGTCAATCCTGATAAGGTTAAGGCTATTCTCAAAGCTCCACCACCAAAATCACCAAAAGAAGTCCTCCGCTTTTTGGGGAAATTTTGATGGCATGATTAACATTTACGTTGGCTCGCACACCTCACCATCTCCTTTATCTGCTTAACCACTGTGGCTCCATGTGAGTTCTAATGGACGTATGATTGTCTGGCTAGCTTTACACGACTTAAAACTCTTTTAACCCAAACACCAATTCTGCAAGCACTTAAGTCGGATTTAACCTTCCATGTTTTGATGGATGCCTTTCACATTGCCATCGGTAGTGTTCTCATGAAAGCTTATGTAAATGGTACAAGTTGATCTATTATGCAAATTGTTGCTTGGCCCTAGTTGAGCACAACTATTCCATCACCCAACATTCATGTTTAGGCTTCATCTACTCTATGAAGAAATTTATCATTACCTCTTAGGCTAGAAATTTAATTTCCATGTGGGTCATTCGGTCCTTATGTACCTCGTGTGCCAATAGAATTTGGTGGGCACATTAGCTCGATGGGTCTTACTACTTCAAAAATTTGAGTGTGATGTACTTTAGCACCTTGGTTCTTCACACATTGTGGCTAACTTTTTATCTCGTTTAAATTCCGGTGAAACCCCTACTGGTGTCGATGACTCTTGTCCTGCTAGTTGCACATCTCAGCCTAGTCACTTGTCAATGACGTCAGATTTATCTACTTCCTACTATTAACCTTTTCTTACCTTTTTTATCACTGGTTTTCCATCGCAACGTTTTTCAACTACAACATGGCAGAAACTCTCTCTGTATAGTAGATGTTTTTGCCTCATTGTTGGTCATCTATATTACCATCATTAGTTGGGGGCGTGGTTCTAGTGTGTGCCCACTCATGAATTTCCCTTAGTTCTAGTTCTTGCTCACACTCATCCAACGAGCAACCATTTTTTGATGGACTTGACCTTAAAGAAGCTGCTACAGAGCAAATTATGGTGGGCTACAATGCAACATGACACTTGTCAGTATGTTCAAGCTTCTGATCCTTGCCAACATATCGTTCACCTCTTTCAAGTACCGGTTTCCCTTTACAACCTATAATGCCCTTAGAACCTTTTTCGAAATGGGGTTTGAATTTCATTGGTCTAATTATTCCACTAGCCATTTCTACTAATAATCATTACATCTTAACATGCACTCATTATGCCACGTGCTAGGCCGAAGCATGGGTGGTGAAATCTACCATGGCTATGGTCATTGCATGCTACCTGACTTGCAAAGTTTTTTTGTGTTTTGGTTTGCCTTTGGAAATTGTATATGATCCTAGCACTCATTTTGCAAATGACTTGATTACTTCCCTTATAGATGATTTTTAGGTTATTCATAAATTTAGTATCCTAAATTACCCTCCGGCTCATGGTTTGGTAGAAAGTACTAACAAAACCCTATTGACCATGCTAAAGAAACTAATCGCCGATTATCCCAAATGGTGGGATCAGCTTCTTCTTCTAGTTTTATGGACCTACCAGATGATATACAAAGTAGCCACTGGCTTTACACCTTTCAAGTTAGCTTATGGATTGGAGGTTATTGCACCTATGGAAGTTGATGTCCCTAGTCTACAAGTAGCCATTGAACATAAACTACTCCCTTCTGATTCCTTCTATTCTTGCCTCGATGATCTCCACACTCTAGATGAACAATGTTTCAAAAGTTTTTTGATCCAACAAGAACTACAAACCTAGCAAGCTCATACTCATGAATATTTTATAAAAACTCTGGTGTTTACTAAAAGACAGTTGGTTTTTTTCAAAAATTTGATTTGATCATGTTCCAAACAAATCTAAAGTTTGGTGATTTGGGCCATACTAGATCTTGCCTCAGTTGGATCCATCTATATTTTGACTTGAGACTTTGAATTGAGAACCATTACAACTTTTGATTGATGGATCCAAATTACGGTGTATTATGGTTATTTAAATCCTTAATGCCACATGGATAGTTTCGTTTAATATCACTACCCATGACTACATGCATCCTACTCCTCCTGTTGCATTGATTTATGTGTAGTCATTTCCTACCATTGATTTTACTTTACTGTTTCATTTGTTTGCACTCTTCATTATATTCCTAAATCTTCTCCATGTCTTGTTCTATATTTTTTAGCTTACTTGGGCTATATGCATTATGGAAGCCCTAGTTCTAATCAATTCTTTGCCAGTTGTTATGGATGATGTGATGTCTTCTTTCCTCACTCGATAATGTTTGCATTAGTTCACCTTGCTGTAGTGGAATTATGTTGTGCCTCATCCCAACACTCGCCATTGCTCATGCTATTGTTGAGAGCACTATTTCCGACATCATTTGGTAGGTGCCTATTAATGATGTCCTTCATATGACTACAACCCATGAGGTCACCCAGGATTCTTCTTCTTTTTTGTCAACACACATTCTACTATTGAACCTCTCTCTATGCATGCGATGGATCTTTTATTCCGAAAGCAAATTTTTAATGAGTATGTGATCTCTACTTTCCCTAAGCCAGATTGCTCCATTCTCAAATTCCTTGTTTTCACCCTCAACCTCCAGCAAAAAATGGTATCTCATCAATTTTATTCCTACTTGTCCCACACTAACACAATGTAGATAAATTGGCTGGCCCTTTTGTTCCAAAATAATCATAAGAATGCCAATCTATTATTTGACAATTGCAAAAGAATGTTTCTACTCATAGACGCCTCCGCCATATATTCACCATAATGTTCCCCTGTGAATTTCCCATTCAACCATGAGTCCCTTTGGTCTCTTGACCTCCAACATGGTTGTAGATTCTTGTCTTGGTATTCTCACCATGCTTTTTATATCCTCTATCTCATACGTCTTGAAGTTCCCAGGTACTTCAAATAAAGGTTCTTCCTATGTGGATCGATTCTTTTTATGTTTCTTTTTCTTCATATTTGTGTCTACGTGTGTTGCTAACATTACATCATTATTACACTTATTTTGTTCATGAGCCTTAGCATCTATCAAGTATAGGTACTCTCTTCTTCTAAATCAAAAAAGGGATCCATGATGATGAATTCTAATTCCTCATCACTTTCCTCTTCCTATATGTCTACACTAGGCTAACGTTCCTCAATTTTTGGTTCACACATGAATATTGAGATGTCATAACCATCCTTTTGACAATGGGGAATTCATTGCTCTTCATTTATTGCTATGTGCATTGTTACTAAGATTTTTGCCCAACTGTGGGGTTCAAAATCTTCATCTAGAAAGATCATAAGCACATACGCTAGGTCTTGAAGTGATTTGTCAGTTCTTGATGCTCCTATGTCTTTAGATTCTAGTCTTTCTCCTCTTCATATGCAGGTTTACACATCCATAAGTGAGTATCCTACTGCATCCATGAAGGTTATCATTCTATAGAGTGCATAAATTCGGTATCTTCTGGTTTCTTATGGATAGGGTTCCATTACAGGGGTGGTACATCTCTATGCATAAAGTATTTGAGATTAACCTTGCTAGTTATCCCTAAATGTTGTAAGTACAAAGAATTGGTTCCCCAATCTTGCACTATCTACAAATGTCTCATGAAAGGTCTACCTAAGATCATTTCATAGACATGATTCTTTCCAAATTCTCATATGGAAAATGTATGCTCAAACTCTACAACACAAGTAGTGAGTGTGATTCCTTCTAACAATCTTAGTGGTTTCTCTATGTGTCCATCTGCCATTTGCAGCTTCATTCGTGTGGATCAAAGTTGGTTTTCCCCAATGTTTCCATAAGGAAGTGGTAGCAATGATCCTGAATCTAGGATTGCCTTCATTGTGTATCCTTGATAGATGATAATGAGATAAGTGTTCCCTTCTCCTCCTTGACTCATATCTTCTATCTTGTGTATGGGTATCTCTAGGACTTTGCTATGTGATCCTACATGAGTGGGAACTAGAAATCTCTGGTACTTGTTTTGCTATGTGTTTCCACAACTCTAATTTGACTTTGAATAGTTCTTCTAAAGTGAGGTGGCATTGCACTTTATTGTTCTTAACTACTTCCTTATTCCTAGGTACAACTGACCTATCGTTTCTAATCATTATCATGGGAGATCTCATTTGAATAGACTATGATTCCCATGTGCCTATGAAATGAGGCAATTCTTGAAAGGAATTAGATTCAAACTCTAATGTTTCACTTGTTTGTACATCCTCCTACTCTCCATAAATAGAAGGAATGTCCTCAAGAAATTGATCGTTAAGATCATCTATTTATTAATGGGTGGAGATGTCATTTGTTTCATACCCCATTTCTCCTCTTGAATTTCTCTCAAGAACTCCTATGAGTACTTATTGATTGAAAGAGGAGTTCCACATTTTGTTGAGTTAGGAACATATGACTCTACTAGTAAGAATTCTCCTTTGTTGCTTTCAACTAATTGAGCCTTTTAAAGTGCTAAGTGGTAAGGTTTAGACATCATTTTCTCCAATCTTTCTAATAGTCCTTGAAAGTGCAATTGTGGTTTGATTAGGTTACTATGGTTAAAGATTTGACTAGCTTTGAACATAGAATGAGCGAGTTTGATCATTTTGATGTGCAACTTTGTTCTTTATACTTCTAGGTATACTCTAGGGTAGTTCTTGTCTAATTTTGCTGCATTGGTTCCTCTCAATTGTGTCTGATAAGCCTTGGACATCATGTATAAATTTTATAGGACAAGATCTACTAACATTGGTCCTCACTTTGACAAAGGACAAGTCTCTAATGGAACCTATGATGTTAATTCTACAATCTTTGTCTTGGTCTCTTTCTGGATACCTTTTAGCTCTAATAGCTTTTGGGATCACTTTCTCTTTATCCTTTCTCTAGAGTCTCTCCATGGCTTGGTTTTCTTTTTGCTAGACTCTCCTTCTTTGTTAGACTCCAAGTCTTTCTCTTGTTTTCCTTGTTGATCTTGTTGTAGGACCTAATCTCTACAAATTGCTTGGATGGGTACTAATGTGGCTAGAGAACCTTTGAACCTTGCACACTGCCTATCACATTCATTGGAGTTATCCTCTACGCATTAGTTGGATTCTTGGGACACTCTCATGTAATATTCTCTTTACCACACTCTGAACAATATCCTTGATTGGTGAGATAGTGTGGCTGACATGCTAGTGGTGAAGGGCGTGGGCATTCATGTATGAAGTGATCTCCTTGGCATTTATAACATGGTCCTCTAGGGGCCTATGGTCTCATTTGTCTCATCTCGAGCCTAGGATTGGGATTTGTGTACATCAAATCGGAGTATTCGGGTTCCCAATTATAGACTTGCATTGGCGTTTTGTATTGGTAAGAATATGTATGTTCTAGTGACTCTATGTAATAGGTGGGAATGTTCTCTCCATGAGATGACTCAAAATCTATTGGCACTAGGATCATTCTCAACGATCAGTGAAGAAATTGGTACAAAAACCCTATTTGTATTCTCTTCTTCCGTTGCATATTTGACTGATAATATGTTGGCAAGGGATGGGAGTTGTTGTCCTAGCCTTGTTTCTGGTCTGGGTTTTGCATGATACTATGGTTGGTACTTTTTTGTTTCCTACAGTGAGGCTTTTGGTGGTATTGATTTTGATACATATATGGCTGCTTCTAGTTCTGTCTAACTGCTTGCTTATTATAAGGACAATCTTGATCCATAATGTTTGTGTATTTTCTCTTTATGGTGTAGTATGCACCTAGAGCCATGGCATTCTAGTTTTGCATTGGGCAAGCATTAGCCATGTGATCATCGTCACAAGTGAGCAACATTTTATTGATGGGGGATGATTCTAACACCCCAATGCAATAATTGAAGATGGCTTTCCTCCACTAGGTCCACAAGTTGTGATATGTGCTCACTGTTTTGAACTTTTCTCTGAATTTGTATAGAGACTTAAAATGAAATTTTGTAAACTTAAGCTAGACTTTGAGAGCTATCTAAGAAGCTTCAAATCATCCCAAATCGATATTCCAATTGGGAGAACCATCCTCTGCAACATAGGCTACCTTTTTGCAGCACTCTCTACCTATGTTCATAGATATAACTTCACAGACTTGGCAATTTCTCACAACTTACTTTGTCAAAAAACTTGAAACTTTCACAAACTTTGGGGCACCGTATGAGAGACAAAATGAAGCTTGAAATCAATGAAAATGATTAGAATGAGAGAGCAAACAATGGTCTACAATCTGGTACAGTCACATTTGGAAAGCGAAACAAAATCATGAGAAAATGAGGTAATCAAAGGGGCTGCTTGCTGGATTTTATGACTTCACTAAACTAATTGGGAGACTCGTGGAATGCATACAACTCAAGAAACAAAGGTGGGATGCTTCTTATATAGAGTTTTACTTTTCCTACAATCTAGCTAACCACAAATCAATCAGTGTAGGTGCACTTTTTGGTGTGTGATTGATGAGATTTGAATTCGATTGAGTTTGGTGGAGCTTCTAACTTGATTCCACAACTTTGGGTCCTCCTTTTTAATTGGTCCACTTGAAAAACTCGTGGATGAGTCCTTTTGCATGGTTGGCACTTGATTTTCAACAGTCCCCCTCACTGCCTATGTCCTTCACTCCAATGCATGCCTTAAAGTGTTGTAGCTTTACTCCATCCAAAGCTTTGGTGAACATATCTGCATATTGGTCCAGTATATTAACATGCTCCACCTTGACATCCTTTCACATGATATTCTCTTTAATAAAGTGGTAATGCACCTCTATATGCTTTGAATTTACATGGAACACCCAATTTTGAGCCAAGCATATGCTACTTATATTGTCACAAAGAATAGGTACTTTCTTAACTTGCAAATCAAGAACAACAAACAACTTCTTGAGCCACATAAGCTCACATGAGACTTGTGCTTAGCCTCTACAGCCAGCTTCAGTCTAGGAGAGAGCCACTATTGGTTGTTTCTTTGACAGCCATGAGATGGTCTTCTTCCCTAGCATGATAGCATATCCACTAGTGCTCCTCCTCTTATATTTGGAACCTGCCCAATCAGCATCTCAATAAGCTTGTACATTTAATACATCATCAAATGGATAATATAGCCCTTCATTTACTGATCCTTTGAGGTACCTAAGTACCCTTTTAGTTGCAACAAGATGAGGTACTCTTGGTGCCTACAAAAATTCAGATAACACTTCAACTACATGTGCAATATCTAGTCTCGTCATAGTAGCATAAAAGAGAGAACCAACTATTGACCTATACATGGGCACATCCTTCACTTCTTCACCTTCATGAGCACTTAGTTCAACATTTACTTCTAATGGATTTGATGGGCCTCAAATCACACAAACCAAACTTCTTCAACTAGGATGTATTTCCTTTCCATCAAGTATATACCTTCCTCTTTGTATAGTACTTCAATTCCAAGGAAGTACCTTAAAATCCTTAAATCAAAGATTTTAAACTCACATCCAAGCTTCCTCTTTATTTCCTTTATTTTGGCTTCATTATCCCCTATAATGATCAAATGGTCAACATATATACAAATGAAAACAGTTTTTCTACCTTCCTTCTTCACAAAGAGTGCCTCCATGACTCTGATTGTATCCACATTTTACCAAGTAGTCCACAAGTCTTTGGTTCCAAGCCCTTGGGGCTTGCTTGAGTCCATAAAGAGCCTTCTTAAGCCTGCATACATGATGTGGAGACCTCTCATCTTCAAAGAATTGGGGATGCTCCATGAAGACTACCTCTTCAAGCTCTCTATTTAGGAAAGCATTCTTCACATCCAGCTGGTACATCTTCTAACCTTTTGGGGCTGCAATTGCAATCAAACTTCTTATGGTGGACATCTTAGCTATTGAATTGAATGTTTCCTCAAATTCTATGCCATAGATTTCAGCAAAACCTTTGGCATCTAACCTCGCTTTATACCTAGAGATGTTCCCATCTGCATGCCTCTTTACCTTGTACACCCATTTATTGTCAATGAATTTCATATCCTTTATTCTTGGCACCAATGACCAAGTATAATTCTTTTCAAATGCCTTGGATTCCTCCTCCATGGCTTCAATCCATTCCCTATGCTTATTTTCTTCTTCAAAATAGTAAGGTTCTTCAAAACCTATAACTTGACTCATGTAGGCATAGTGTCTTGCAATCAATGAATCATACGTTAACCTTTGAACATGGTATTTAACCCTATTGGATGACCTTACCTCACCATTAGGTGGTAGTAATCTCCTTCTCCTTGGTTTAGATGCTTTAAATCTTGGATTTTCTAATTTTCCCACATCTTCGTCACTCGTAGATTCCATGTCCACCCATCGATGGTCTTTGCCATTTGCCTTTTCCTTTGCTTTGCTACTTTCTTCACTTGAATGAGCTTCATTCCTTGTCCTTCCATGCCAAGCTGATGTAGTACTCTCCTCTGATGGTGTGCTTGAAGTAGTTGGACCACTCATCACCATGCTTTGTTGTTTTTTTATATATAAAGCAAGTTCTGCCTTAGCCTACTCTCCCGGACTTGAATTAATTGAAAGAAAAGTACAAGTGAAGGGAATTAGTGCCCACGGGGATCCCCTGAATCCCACAGAGCAGGGGTAGCTTTTACAGAGTTTAGATCGCATTACAAAGAAGTTTAATCACCCTCTCATCACCTTCATGCGGGACCCACTTGGGTTTAATCTTGTTGTTGATCAAAAGGATCACTTGATGATGCCTGAAAGAGGGGGAATTTCTTATAGTTAGCGATTCTTTTGCCGAGGAGGAATAGCGATTTCTCAATTGACCACTCTTTGGGGGAGTTGCCAAAGTTAAAAGCACATCTTTCCCGCCAGATCTTCCATAGGACCTCCCCTCTGATTGCGTTCTAGAGAGCCGCGGAGCAGTCAATCGCTTGTCCCAATAGAGCTTGTTTGTGATTGATATATTTCTGAGGTCTAATTTTCTAATCGACAATAGTCTAGAGCCTCTTGGAGTTGGAACAAGTAAAGAAGATGTGAGATTATTCGATGGACCAGTAACAACGTTTGCATCAAGGAGGCATCCCAAAAATTTTGCTAGCCTTAAGGTTGATCCAGATCCCACAATGAAGAATTTGTCAAGATAGCCATGAACTTCATGTCCCACTGCAGCCACGTCCACGACAGACACCACTTCTTGTTGAGGTTAAACTGATAAGCAATGGTTTCTTTGATGTTTGGGATTTTTGTTAGGCAATTACCATTCTGCCATCTAAGACCAAGCGAGCTCGGCATGTCGTGCCCCATGAGAAGGCAAACTTTAGAGCGGTCCAAAGCGAGATGTCTACTTCGCAAAGTACTCCATTCTTCATAGGTAATGTTGGCGCTAGGGTCAATATCCTCAAAGTTGATCCACTAGTTGGTGTCTTGTTTCCAGAGATGTTTCCATTTTTTGAAACCTTTGTTCCATAGCCTCTTGGCATTTCGAATGTTCCAAGATTCCACAATCCGGATGCCATGGATAAAAAACGAGATAGAGCTGTTTTGTCTGATACCGACCACCCACTTCCAATCTTCACTTATTCTTGTGAAGCTTTTGACTTTATTCCAACTCTTCCATAGGGAGCATACAAGATTCGAGCCTTTTGAGAAGACCGCGATCGAGGAAAACAAAAGGGTCTATGTCAAGATTCTTCCAATTCGGGAATCCCACGAAAGTCAACGCCTTCTTATTTTTGAAGATCAACTTGGCCCACGAGGCCTCCCTGTTGCACCATGCCTTAATCATCCATTTTGCTGCAAGTTTGTTATCCATGCACCCAATGTCTAGAATGCCAAGGCCCCCACTACCTCTTTGGCTCGTTCAGATGAACCACTTGATTTTAGGCACCCCCCTCCTATTGTGGTCGCCCATTTAAAGGAAGTTTCTGCATATACTTTCGAGTTTGGAGAGCTCTTGCTCTTTCGGTCTCCAACAAGAGAGGAAGTAAATGGTCGATGATGTGAGGAACATGTTGATAACCATTACGCAACCAGCAAGATTGATTTGCATACCTTTCGAGTAGTTTAACTTGTTTTCGAGTCTAGCCAGTACCCAATTCCAGCGCTGCTCCATCAAGATACCAAATCCCGAGGGAATCCCAAGAAGCCGGAAAACTTGTCCCTACGGAATGTTTTGACAGCCATGATCAATGAGAAGGTCAGGCTGGATCCTAACAATAGCTTTGAAAGCGATCTTAGAGTGGTTGATTTTGGATCTAGAGGCTTCAGAGAAAGTATCCAAGCACCTCCAAAACGTCCCCAGGCTGGTACTATCATTGTGGACAAACATGCTCATATCATCAGCAAAAAGTCTCATGGTGATCTCGCCGTGGTCATGAGGCAAACGGAGGCCATTGATATTACCTGCTTCCACCTATTGTTCCACCATCCGACTAAGCCCTTCTGTGGCAACGGCAAAGAGAAGAGGAGCCAACCGGCACCCTTGTCTAATCAATCTTCTTAGTTTGATCACCTTCGAAAGTTGGCCATTAACATTAATTTGAGTCGACACGTTTCCCAGAAGGGTCGAGATCATCTTGGTGAATTTTTTACTGCATCCGAGATCTTTAAGTGACTACAGAATATAGTCCCATTCCAGCCTGTCATAGGCTTTGTCAAAGTCAATCTTGAGGAAAACCACATCTTGACATGACTCATTTGCGAAGTCCAGGCCTTCTCAGATATCAATAATGGCTTCCAAAATTGACCTATCTTTGATGAAACCTTTTGGTCCTCGCATAACGATGCTCTCATATGGCTGGAATATCTATTGGCTATGACTTTGGCAATGATCTTATATCCCATTTGGAGCATCGTAATCAGACACCAATTCTCAATTCTATTCTTTCCCCTTTTTTGTGTATTAACTTGATGATGCCATTGTTGAGACAAGTCAGAAGCGCGCCAAACTCGAGCGCCTCTTGCCAGACCAGACGAAGAGGGGTGGCAACCACCAACTTGAAGGACTTAAAGATCTCATCAGTGAGCCCGTCCTGCACCGGGGTTTTACCACGAGGGAGGGCATCAATGACTTCAATGATTTCTTCTTCCGACATAGGGGCATCAAGAAGGGAACGAACGTTGTGTTGGATCCTATGAGAGGATGCCCTAGATATGGCTGCCATGTAGTCCCGTCTATGGTAGGAGAGGGGAGTCGAGTTCCCCAGGAGTCTTGTAAAGTGCTCTTCAATGATCCCGAAATTTTCTTCTTTTGTATTGCAAACATCGCAATTTGAGTCTAGCAATAGGGGAATCGATTCTCTGTTTTGTTTCCGTGCTTTGTTGTTGCTCTTTGAACTTCTTATCGACTTCATATGCATCATCAACCTATAACACCTTTTCTACCATATCAAGGCAGCAACTCATCAAATATTTCATCCCTAGACACCTTATGCTCTTTGGTGCAAGGATTATAGCATTTGAAACCCTTTTTCTCTGAAGAATATCCAACAAATATACACCTATCTTCCTTCTAACTTGTGTCTCAATTCTTAGGTATCTGAACATAATACACACAACCAAATACTTTGAGATGTGAAACGTTGGGTTCTTACCACACCAAGCTTCATAAGGTGTAACTCCATGTAGTCCCAAGGTTGGACACCTATTGATAATGTATATGACTGTATTTGTTGCATCAGCCCAATAAGAGTTAGGAACATTCATTTCATTTGGCAAAGCTCTAGCCACTTCTCCAATGTATCTATTCTTCCTCTCTGTCACCCCATTTTGTTGAGGTGTATACTTGCAAGTGAATTGCAATTTGATGACATGGTCATGTAGAAAATCTAAAAATTCATTTCAAAAAATACTCTCCCCTTCCATCCAATTTGAGATTCTTTATATCCTTCCATGTTTCCTTCTCCACTAGGTTTTGAACCTCTTGAAGTGGTAAAACACCTCTGACTTTGAGTTCATGCAATACATCCAAACAAACCTTGAATGATCATCTATAAATGTGACAAAATATCTATTACCTCCAATTGATGGTTCCCTTGTAGGTCCCCATACATCTGTGTGTAAGATTCAACACTTCATTGCTCACATGTGCCCCCTTTTCGAATGGCAATCTTCTTTGTTTCCCTAGTTGAGAAGCATGGCACAAATAATGTAAGATTAGGTAGACCACTCACGAAGTGCTTCCTTTGCATGTCCATCCTTTGTAAGTTTATGTGCCCAATTCTTTTATGCCATAAGTCGATTTTTCAATCTATTTATTTCCAATTGACAAGTAGACAATGTGAGAGGTTGATGACTTTACCTCCATGGTGAAGAGTCTTCCTTGCTTCTTTCCTTTTGTTATGAGCTTGTACTCCTGCATGGGGTCTTCAACAACATGCAACAATCCTTCAATACCTTGGAGCTTTGGGATCCATTCAATGCAACATCTCCCACATGTGTAATCTTGCGCTCAATGTCAACCCTTGTCTGTACATGTTGTTGAGTGATGGGTGAGTGTAAATTAAAGAAAACATCTTTATTGCAACTCATATGGTTGCTACAACCACTATCAATGTACCATGTAAAATCTGAATTGACTCTTTCACTTGACCCATACATCATAAACAATTTCTCATTTTTTCAATTTGATGAAGTACTAGCATAATTACCTTGGTTCCTTTTGTATCCTTGATTGCCTCCTACTTTAGACTAATACTCTCTTGCATAATGGCCCAATTTTCCAAAGTTGTAGCAATCTCCATTGGATGCTTCTCTTCCATGTGATCTTTCCTCCTCCTCTGCTCCTTCCTCTTCCTCTTGATGCATAGCTTTGGTTGGAGCCTTCTTGGTTGCTTGAGCTTGACTTTGACTTTCCTCTGCCTCTGCCTTGGGAGTTTCGTCCACCTCTTTTGCCTTTGCCTCTACCTGCATAGAAAACTTGGGCTTCGTTGCCCTTTGATTGTGAACGTCCTTGGTTCATCTCCTCGATCACCATCAATTTTCACTAATTGATCAAATTTTGGTAGGGAATCCCTCACATAAACTGATGTCATGAATGCTTTCCACCTTTCGGCCTCTCTCAAGCCATTCAAAGTGTGTGCAACATCATCATCTTTGATTGGGCTCCCAATTGAGCCTAGGGCATCTGCAAGCTCCTTAACCTTCAAAATGTACTCCTTTATGTTAGTACTTGGTGCTTTCCTAAGATTATTTAGCTCATTCTTGAGCTAAATCTTCCTTGTCTTGGTTGATGAAGAGTAAAATCTCTCCAAGGTCTCACAAACCTTCTTGGATGTGTCCAAGTCTTGTATATGCCCTATCACACTATTGCTTATGTGTTGGGATAGAATAAATATGACTCTCATATCCCTTTCTATCCATTCATTAAGTGCCTCGACGTGCCGTTGGAGTGATGGATCATATACATGAGGCATTGGCTCCATGTCACTCACTAATCCCCACAATCCTTTGCCTATAAGGTAGTTGCTAACTCTAAATTTCCATGGTTGATAATTGCCTTTCTCTAACTTCTCTATTTGTGCATTATAATTAGCCATATTGAGCTCTAAGATGCTCCTCTAGTTTCTCTGCTTTAGAAGGTGTGGATATTACCTTTTGATAGCTTCTCCCTTGCTAACCTTTGACTAGTTGAGATCTCGATTGATGTAGCCCCTTTTTTATGTCTTCTTGCTTTGGTAAGTCCTCCTTGTGCTTCCACAAGTTGTCTTGATCCCTTCAAGTCTTCAAGATGATGCCTATTCATGTCTCCAAGCCTCCAAAATGCTATGATACCACTATGGGGAATGATTCTAACACCTCAATGCAACAATGGAAGATGGTTGCCCTCCAGTAGGTCCACATGCAATGATATGTGCTCATTGTTTTGATCCTTTCTCTAAATTTGTACAGATAATTAAAATGAAATTTTGCACACTTAAACTAAACTTGGAGAGCTATCTAAGAAGTGTTGAATCATCCCAAATGGATATTCCATCTTGGAGAACCATCCTTTCCAAAATAGGCTACCTATTTGCAACACTCTCTACCTATGTGCAAAGACTTAGCTTCACAAACTTCGCAATTTCTCACAAGTCACTTAGTCAAAAAACTTAAAACTTTGGCAAACTTTGGGGCACTATATGAGAGACCAAATGAAGCTTGAAATCAATGAAAATGAGTATAATGAGAGAGCAAACAATGCTCTTCAATCTGGTGCAATCACATTTGGAAAATGCTAACAACATCTCTAGATAGAGGAGCAAAATCATGAGAAAATGAGGTAAACATGCAAAGGGGCTTCTTGCTAGAGTTTACGACTTCACTAAAATAACTAGGAAACTCGTGGAATGCATACAAATCAAGAAACAAAGATGGGATGGTGCTTAATACAATTTCACTTTTCCTACAATCTAGCCAACCACACACCAATCAATGTAGGTTAGTTTTTGGCGGATGATTGATGAGAATTGAATTTGATTGAGTTTGGTGGAGCTGCTAACTTGATTCCATGACTTTGGGTCCTCTTTTTTATAGGTCCACTTGAAAAACTTGTGGATGCGTCCTTCTACATGGTTGAGACTTGATTTTCAACATCTATGAGAGTGACCTTCTGATGTTGTCCATTCTAGAAGTTTCCTCATAGGTTTTGCACAACTAACTCAAGTAGATCCTCCACTGAGGATGAGGGTTTGGATGTCCTACTAGTTGAGCAGTTTGATCTAGTGTAGATCTTGGAAAACTTCAACTCCTCTCCTAAGTTATCTTCTATGTCTATGCACATTCTTACACATTGTTCTAAGGTATTTGGCTCCTTCAAGTATAGATAAGACCACAATTTTCCATTGAAGAGACCATCTAAGAATAGTGATACCTACTTGGCTTTCATAGGTAACTCTAGGATTGGACATCTCTCTATGTATTGCCTAAATTTGCACCCTGCTAGCCTCATTGTGTCTTGACACATCTATTTGAAACTATGAATCAAAGATGAGGTGTTGAGCCTGACTCCACTCTTAGAGAACTCAATGATAAATGCTTCATGTCTCTAAAATGACCTCGTAGGGATTGAAACCATGTAAGAGCTGTGTTCTTCAAGGTTAGACCAAAGCCTTGTATTAAGTGAAAAAATCTTCAACTTCTTTTGCTCTCAACACGTGCTTAAATTTGTCTATGTGATCATAGGCATCTCCCCTACCATTGAAATATTTCTTCATGGTCTTAACCACCGAAAAGGGTCTCAACATCGAGTGTTCTCTCTCTCTCTCTCTCTGGGTAGCAGGAAATCAACCTCATCTCTATGTGATCTATGTCCTCTAGTCCCTTCTCTTTCTAGTTTGTTTGTGCCTTACTCTAATCTACCTCTACATAGGTTATGCACAAAGCTTATCTCGGGGGTTTCCTTTGTTTTCTCTCTATTGACTCCTCAAGAGTTGGCTTGTCCTATACTAGCCAATGGCTTGTGTAGCGGGGAAACCTTCTTGCCTTGCCAAAAATGATTATGCTTGTTCCAATCTGAGACTAAGTATATTTACTCAAAAGTAGGACTCATGCAAGTTGGTTTCCCTTGGACATATGGGTCCTTGAAATCATAGATTAAGAACTCCTGCTTAGTATGAGGCTTGTCTGATTTGAATTTCCAAAAGGCTTCTTTAGTAGCCATATTAACATATAATTCCATGGAAGTATTGTCATGGGGTATCTTTGTGGTAGTTATGATTCTTGTAAGCACCGACATCTTCCTAAGAGTAGAGGGGATATCCATTGGGTCCTCCTCTTCTGAATCTTGAACTTCTAACTCTAGAAGAATGTTCCCAAATTCGATTGTCTGCTCAAGGTGACTAGTAACTACGTAAATAGTTCCCTCCTTATCTATATATGATCCATTCTCAAACTTGACCACTAGGCAATCTAAGCCATGAGGATACTCTAGGTCTCTCAACTATACTATTGAACTTCTCAAACCATCCTCATAGATATGAGCACCTAATTGGTTGGTTCGGATGTACTCCAACTAAGTCTTGTAAGGTCCTTCTCAGGTCGCACGATAAGAGAAGTGATTAGATATGATCATTGCACTCATCTTCACCGACCTTGTACTACATTGAAGTGAGAGGAGTCCTCCACATCTCCTTTGTATCTTATGTTCATTAGCAATACACATTATGGTTCATTTCTAGTGATTTGTCAATCTCTATCTATTGTTACACTACCTTGTGCAACTCTCTCTTCTTCTCATAGTTATTTCTGAGTATGTAAGTACTCATCATTCAATTCATCCACAACTCTTGTGAGCATACATACAAAGTTTCATCATCATTGGATGCTTAGATCTCAAGATATAAGTAATTGTGTATGACTATATATGTGTACCACCTAGTTCCTGAAAAGTCGGGGTGACCCCCCAAACTTCTTAGATTCATTTCTCAGTGCATGGTGACTCTAAATTCGTGAAATAACTTTCTTTAATTAGCTTAATACTTCAATTCAAGCTGTGCAAAACCTCTCTGCACAATTCCTACTAGGCTATGAGCACTACAAAATTTTTTTGAGAACTTCTCTTCCAAAAAAGGAAAATTTCTCAGAAAGTTTGAACTCAACTCATATGTTTTGATATAGAAGTTTGAGATTGATGCTCCAAAGTACTTACATGGTTTAAGTACATATTTTGGAAGCCTAGGGAGTTTACTAAGTTTCTCTGAAGTTACAAAGGCTGGCATTGAGAAGGATTTTGCCAACACAATCTCATCTCTCCAACTACATCCATCACCTCTTCACAACTATGTTGGTATATGTTGTGATACCTTTAAGTGGTTATCCTTCATCTTCACATAACTTTGTAATTGGGTCTACAGGTTGTGTTAGTGGCCACTATCCACTCATGCCGTATTTATACAACACATATATCAAGCACTTTCTTTATGCTAAATACACATCATTAGCTACATAGATTACTTAGATTCCTAGAAAATATTTGAGTGTTATATGATTAGAGATCTTGAATTCCTTTCCAAGCTTTGCCTTGATCGACTTTATACCTACATCATTGTTACATAGTGTGGCAAAGAAACCCATTGAAATTTTCATGTTTTCAAGTCATTCTCCACAACCCTTGTATAGTTTCCTCAAACTTTTTACAATAGAAGAATTGTATATAATGACTATTATTTACATATCTTGTTGTGAAGGGAAGATTTTTCCCTCAAACAACCAAAAGAAGAAGAGCAATTTTGAGAAGGTTTCTTCTTTATTTTGAGGCTTTCAAAAAAAAAAAAGGATGTTCTTGAGGAACTTCTATAAAAAGTTCAAAACCTCATTTGTAAAATACTTATTGCTAGCATGAAAAGAGAGCTCTTCTTCTTGAAAAATTCATGCACAAGATTTCATGGCTTCTTAGTGACTTCTTATTGCATGATTTCTTATGTGTGGCACTTGCTACTTGCTTTCATTTGTATCTATTATCATTAGGCTAAGTGCTTTTTGTCCTTTCTCATGATTATAAGTTGTTTTTTGCTACATTTTCATATTTTTTTATAGGTTTGCAACCATTTTTGGTTTTCTATAGAGCTGTAGATGTTTTTCCTCATTTCTCATGGTGACTTGTTGATATTCTCATTAGCTTCAAAAAGAGCCATGACATACTCAGTTTGGACAAGTAATAAGGGAGATTCGACCATTTTTCTGACCAGCTATCTCTCTTGACTACTTGCGTGAGCCCAATTTGAAGTTGTGAATGGTGATGAACTTGACCCTTTCTATTGCGGGGTAGATCTTTTTGTCTTGATCAAGGGATTGATCAAAACCGTTCCATTTATTGGGCGTTTGATTATTTTTCCTTTATCATGGTGGGGGGAGAGGGGGGTTGATCTTCTCATTTTGATTAAGGGGTTGAGCAAAACCACACAATTTATCAGGGGGGATCTTTTTTCCTTGGTCGGGGGGTCGATATTTTCCTTTGATCAGAAGATGAATCTTTTTTTTGTTGATCAATTTCCACACAACGTAGGTCTCATATTTGGATGACCAGGGAAGTTGAGAGGTAGTTACAATAAGCTTGGCAAGATATCTATTTATCCCATCTACTTATGCCACAGACTGTAACTAGGACAATGTACATTGTCAACTCTTCACGGGTTTTGAAAATCAAAGAAGAGTGAGTGTGCCATGAATTGCACATCAATATATTTTGATATCATTGTCAAGGAGAGTGACTTTCATGCCTAGTTAACTTACATGATGGATTGTGAATTGTGCAAATAAGTCACCCTCTGCTTGTAATTATTGATTGTTAAGTCAAATTTTTAATCCATGGCAAGAATTCCCACTTTTGCCATTGCTCTTACCTTTAGGTGTGGGATAAGGGTTTAGGAGAGGAGTTTTGTCAACTGTGAGTCGATTGTTGATTTTTTACCTTGAGTAGAGTAGGATCTTTTGTTTTATTTCTCTTCTTTGTCTTTTCCTTATCAATTGGAAAGTTCTTCAAAACTTGGGTGTTAAAAGGCAAAAATTCCAACAAATTTGGCAAAAACCAGATGGACATCTGCAACAAAATTTCCAAGAAGTTGGGCAAAAGTGTTGATATGTATGAAAAGTGTCTTGAGTGTCTTTTAGTGCGAGTATCTTTTTTTTATCTGCCCTTGGTCAATATTTTCATCATAACTTGAGCTAAAAAATATTACATTGATGCAATTTATCTTGGTTTTTGTAGCTTACAAGAAGTTCTACAATTTATAGAAGAGTATAAAATCTTGTTCACATCAAAGATTTGATAAAAAATGCACTTTTATCACCTCCTTGATAAAGAAAATTTAACGTGATTGGTATTTTCCTCATAATTCGAGCTAGAAATATCATTATGATCCGTTTCAATTTGGATTTTGTAGCTCACAGGTTCTAAAATTTTGTAAAAGAGTGTAAAAGCTGATTCACATAAGAGTGTTGATCGAAAACACGCTCTTTATCATCCCCTTGATAAAGAAACCCTACTCTTATCAAAGTTTTGCTCATAACTTGAGTTGGAAATATGGGATTCATGCAATTCAACTTCAGTTGTGTGGCCTTCACAAGAAATTAAACAACTTTCTAGAAGAATGCAAAAGTTGTTGCATATAGAAAGCTTGATTAAAATCACACCCTTTATCATTTCCTTGATAAACAAGCTCTATTTTTATCAATATTTTACTCATAACTTGATCTAAAAATGTCAGATTGATGTGATTCAACTTGCATAGTTTGTACATAGTTCTATAAGTTTTTAGAAGATTGCAAAAGTTTGCTCACATGTCTACATACACCATTTACACACCCGCCTACTCTCACTAGATCCACTCATCACTAGACACACCCACCTCACAGATCACCACCATCCTACAGGACTCTACTCTACACAGTTTCCCCCACCACACACATGCACACCCACCACACAGAGGGTCCATGCCCCAAACCCGATGGTATGATGATGAGCGTCGAGCACTACAGAAGCAACTACGAGTAGTGGAACATAAGACAGTATTGGGACATTTATCACTTGTTCATGAGCCGAGACAATGCAGTAGCATGGCGACACTTTAGAAAGAGGAGACAGCAGACACCCATTCGCGAGTCAGACACATGGCACAAAATGCGCAGTCCATACCAGATTCTAGACCAGCCACCCATCCCTCAGCCACAGAGCTCACGCCCTACCACCTCTCACTTCTTTACACCCCAGATGGTGAGCCATGCGATCACTCACCTAAAGCATGGCAGAGCCTATGACCACTTCGATCTACAGGCAGACCATCTCATCTACGGGTGCACCATTCTAGCATCAGTCATAGCTCACCTCTTCAACCGAGCACTGGTTGAGGGGTCCCCTGACTAGTGGACCGAGCACACCATAGTGCCCATACATAAGCAAGACAATGTTATGGATCCAGCTACATATCCTCACGGAGGGGAAGGGTATCAGAGCTGCAAGACAGGCAAGATTCAGACAAGATTACTCTACCATAGACCACATCTTCACTTTGAGTTGTCTGATCGACCAGGCTCGAGTGAGGAAACGGAGATTATATTGCTTCTTTGTGGATTTTTGCAAAGCCTTCAACACAGTCCCGAGGGAGAGACTCTTCAGGTGCCTACTCAACATCAGGGCTCCAGAGGAGATGATATGGGGGATATGTGCCCTATATGAGAGAGTGTCAGGTAGAGTGAGATGTCCAGGCGGTCTATCAGATTCACTTGCTAGCACCATCGAGGTGATCAAGGGTGCCCTCTCGCCCACACTTTTTGGGCTATACATTGATCGGATAGTGGACTTCATACAACAACAGGGAGGGGATGGCATTGGACCATGGCCCATATTCTTTTATATGCTGATGATATTGTCTTGGTTTCAGAGTCTGCAGAGGGTCTACAGCATCATTTACATGGTCTAGACGACTTCTGCATACATAGAGGGCTATCAGTGAATCTTGGTAAAACCAAGGTTCTGATCTTTCATATATCAACACAAGTGAGGAGGCAGAGTTCTTTCACAGCCACAAGTGGATCCATTGAGGTAGTCAGCTCATATGTATATCTAAGCATGACGTTCACAGCAACCTCCGGGGCTTTCTCCATGTCTCAGGCAGCTCGAGATCGCATAACACGAGGATATGCAGCATTAGCTTTGATGGAGAGACAGTGCCACCAGGCCTACTTTCAAGAGCCCCACACAAAGGGGTGGCTCTTCGACACTTTGGTCACCCCAACACTTATGTATGGAGCAGCCATATGGGGGCCAAGGTTATCAGCATCAGCATGGGCAGCGGTGGAAAGAGACATGGCGTTAGCGGGGGATACCTCCTCATGGTATGCACAGACATGAGATTGGCTGGCCCACCATGGACTTGACATAGACAGACTACCACAAGTATGTTATGACTCCCACGCCCCCACCTACTCGCTCTCCCAGCAGGAGAGGAATAGGATCATTCGTCAAGAGATATGGCATACGTACATACAGAGCACATGGGTCAGCCTCGGAGATCCATTGCCATCGAAAATGCTCTATTATCATGAGCATTTCCTAGAGATCTCAGATCAGGGCTTCATGGAGACCCCACGTTACATGGAGACATACCTACCACACCACCTTCGTGTTGTCATTGGGCAGCTTCGAGTTTCATCACATCAGCTCGAGATCGAGAGAGGTCGGGCCAGAGGAGTCCCCCGAGAGGAGAGGTGGTGCCCAGTTTGCCATACAAAGATAGAGAGTGAGGAGCACTTGATTACGAGATGGCCGGCATACTTAGACCTACGAGCACAGTTCCAGATTGAGAAGTCGCTCCAG